>CM040435.1:46640703-46996272 GCA_022702705.1 Papilionanthe hookeriana x Papilionanthe teres | reverse complement strand
TGTTCCTAAGTGATTAAAATTCAAAATGTGACATTTTGGTGAATTTTATTATTTTTGTGATTTTTATTATTTTTTAATTATTAAAAATATTAAAATATTATTAAAAATCAACTTTTTTAGAAAATTGAAATTTTAATTTTCTTAGGTTCCCCTGATATCAGAGAGGCTCCAAAACCAATTTGGTGAATTTTTAAAAAGTATTTTAAAAGTTATGAATTTTTAAAGTTTAAGATGGCTAAGTGGCTTAATCAACCCAATTAGTGGGGCTAACCAAGTCCAATTGACCTCAAATTTTTATGGTGGATTCCTCTGATCCTAAAGGTTAGTGGAGAATTGATTTCAAGTCAATTTGATACTTGGTTAACTCTAATTAATTAAAGACCTATTTTGGGTGTTTAAGCCAATTAGGGTTAATCCGAGTGAATTAACTCAAGTCCTATTTTTCCTAGGGTTCTCTGGTCATAAGGAACATCACCAAATATTTCTAGAATTTATTTCACAACATGCTAATTTTTGGAATTAAAATACTCAAAACAGCAACATGCATTTGAAAAATAAATAACTTTTCACAGAGGTGGCCTCTACCTTGGAAAATTCAGGGAATGTTCCCAAGTTCGAGGCTTCAAAAGCCCTATGGTCTCATGCCATGGTGAATTGTATACATGCATGGAGAATTAAATGTATGCAGAGAGTAAATAAATCATAAAAAATAAAATACTTAATTAAATTAAATGATTTCTTTTCCACATTATTCTCCTCTCGTTCACCGAGCAAGGGGGTATTTTTATTTTATTTTTGTGATTTTTCTACACAAAGATATGGATTTTTGAAGTTTAGGGAATTAAATAAATAAGAAAATACCCTAATTTTCTATTTATCCACGCGGCGCCGCCGAAACCTCGGCAGCTCCGAACGCACACGCGTCGCGCTCCCATTCGACGCCGCCACCCGAGTCGGCAGCCCGGGCCCCGCGGTTCTCGTACCGTCTCCCGGTCCGACGCAATCCCGGCGTCCGTGCGCGCGTGTATCGAATGGACGCGCATCCGTTCATCGTCCCCAAGTGTTCTCACCCGAGAGCCGTCCACACTAAATCCCTAAGATCTCACTCGATTCTCAATGGATTTTCATGTTCTTATGCTCTATGGATTCGTCTTGAAGAGACGAATACATCTATACGGCTAACATGCATTGAAACTAAGGCATTTGAAATGGAGAATCTCCAGAAGCTCGTGATGGATAGTTAACTCATACCTTAGCTCGTAGAAGTGTGGCTTCAATCCGAGAGTTGTTGCACCTTCGATTGGGTCCCGCAAGCTCCGCATGAAGTCTCCCGGTCCGGTGAATCGCCTAGCTATGAAAGTGACCACAGCCCGATCACAAAGCTTGGAGGCCGGAGCAACCGGGTGGCTCCGGAGATGGGGCTTTCGGTGGGAAACTTCTCCTCTTGGTCCAATGAAGGTGTAGGACCGATCAATTTGAGGATTGGCTCACTGTGGCAAAGTGTCCTGGTTTTGGGTGGAATTTCAGCTGAGAAATTGGGCTCTGTTGGTGGGGATTAGGGCAAATTGACACTGGGGATCAACTGCTCTAAGGATGGTGAAGGGTTTGGAACAATTTTGGCAGAGTTTCGGCAAGGTTTGTGCTTGGCTCCCCTTATGGCCGAGAGGGGTGGAGTTTAAATAGAGCCGGGCTCGGGGGCCTCCCGGGGAGAGTTAGGGCTTGGGATCGGCTCGCTCCGGTGAGGAGGAGATCAGCCCATGGTGACCACTAGGGATGGGGCGGCTCGGCAAGTGAGAATTTCAATGTTGGCTCACATGTGAGCTCTCGGCCATGGTGTTTTCCGGCGGCCCGGTGGCCGGCCGGCCGAGCATGGGTCACCCTCGTGGTCGGGTGGGTCAGGGCTGGGGTTTAGTGTAGGCAATTGGCCATGGACATGTGTAAAGGCTTTGATCCAAAGTGGAATGGGGCATGGCTAGATTTGGACCTAAATGGGTCAACCCACCCATTTGGGCTAGGTGCACCACCCAAGGCCTGGTTTAGGCTGAGGAGAAAGTGATTTGGATCAGCTTGATTAGTGGGGTCAAGTCACAATCCAAGTACAATTGAAGCTTAAGCATGGTTTAGTGGAATCATGTAAGTGGTTAACCACCTTTAGGAGTTAAGGAAAGAGCCTCCTCCTTTTGCCCAAAATGGCATGGTGACATGTAAAGAGGCTCTCATGGCTTGCATATGGCTTATGCATGGCTCCATGGCTCCATTTGGCTTGGGAAAAGTAAAGTCAATTTCATGGAAATGGATTTAAGGAAAATTTTGGTATTTAGGGGTGATTTGGCATGAGGCTTGATTTGGAATTATTTGATGATGAATTTAGGACTTAGGGATGATTTTAATTGAAAGTATGATGAGGGGAAATGTCATATGGGCCTTGGAAGAATTTTGGGCTTTTTTGAAAGGGTTTTAGATGGGCTTTTAAGATGGATTAGGAAAGTGGGCTCTCGAATTTTAAAATGGATTTTGGGATGAAATTTTGTAAAGAGGTTGGGCCAAATAATTATTGGGTTTAGCTCATGGATGTGTCATGAGTGACTTGAAGCAAATTTAAGGTGGTTTGGGTTTGAATTGGGTTGAATTTGGGTTTATTTGGTAAATGGGCCAATGTAGGTCAAGTTGGGCTAACTTGGGCCAATGTTGGGCTAGGGTTGAAATTGATGTAAAATAAATATCAAGAAATGTTTATGGGAATGTTTCAAAGAGGTTTTGGCTTTGGTTGGGTTTTAATTTTGAGGTTTGGGCCTATTTGGGTTAGATTTGGGTTTAGGTCAAAATTGGGCTTTTTGATTTTGGGTTGAATTTGAGTGGGGTTTGGGTCAAAATCTTGGGCAAATCATGTTAGTGTTTTGTTTATGAGGATGTTAAGGAAGGTTTAGAAAAGATTTGGGGTTAATTGGAGTTGAATTGGGTTAGTTTGGGCTAAGTTTGGGTCATGGGTCCAAATTTGGGCTTTAAGGCCCAAAGTGAAATTGGATCCAAATGTCAATCAAATTGGACTTAGATTTGGTCTAGATTGGTATTGGGGATGTTGAATTGAAGTTTAGAATTGAATTGGACCAAAATTGGGGTCAATTGGGTAGGTTTGGTTTGACATTGGGTTCACTTTGGATTAAAATGGGTCAAATTGGGGGTTTTGACAAAAGTAGGGTAAATTGACAAAATTGGCCCATGGTGTAGTTGGACAAAATGAAATTGGGAATATTTGGGATTTTCTGGAATTTTCTGGGAATTTTTTGAATTTTTGGATTTTTAGGCCAAGAAGGGTATTTTGGGTTATTTGGAGGGTATTGGGGGGTATTCTTGGAATCTTTGGTATTTTTGGGTATGGATAGTCAATTTGAGTGATGTGGAGATGTTTGGGATTGATTTTGGAAAATTTTGGGTAATTTGGAAATTTTGCAAAAATTTGGGTAATTTCAAGGGTTTTGGGTAGGTTTAGTAGGTGTAGGGTCCCGGGGTCAAAAATTGAAAATTTGGGAAATTGAAGATTGGGTGAATTTGGGTGGGGTGAAATCATTTTGGTTGAGCCATGAAGCCATTTCAAGCCCATATGAGCCATGAAAGGACTCATTTGAGGCATTCACTATGTTGTTCCTAACCCTCTGACCAAGGGCTTAGGGGTTAAGGACCATCCATGTGAATCACCTACATGAGTCAGGAGGTCAAGTTGGGTATGGGTGTGGTTTTAGGAAGTGTGTGGAAATGTAGTGTGTAAGTGTAGTGTATGTCAGCCCCTTCACTGCACCAGGCCACCTGTGGGCGATCCTAAGGCCAAAGAGTCCTATAGGAACTCATCCTTTAAACTTCCATATTTGATTTCAACCCTCTAGGTGATTAGGGGTCTATAGTCAAGTTTGTGGAGTTTGCAGGGAGTTTAGAAGTGGTTTGAATTTCTAAAAGGCGGGTCCCAATTCTAGTCCTCTAAGATAGTCAAAGGAAAAGCCTAAGGCTAGATCCTAAGCACTAAAAAGAAGAAAAGGAAGACCTCATCAAAAATGAGGTCAACAGTCACAATCGAAAAGTTTACGCTCTCCAGAGTATTGGTGGATCCAGGAGCGTCAATCAACATAATGAATCTTCGGACGTTAGCATACTTGGAAATTGATGCTCGCGAGCTTGAAGCGGACAAGATGTTACTAAGAGGATTCAACCAGAAAGGAGAAAGAGCCCTCGGATCAATAACGCTGTTGATGAAGACCGGTGATTTAGCAAAGACAACCGCAAAATTCCATATAATTGATTCTGAAACATCGTTCAACGCACTACTGGGCCGACCGTGGATACATGAGAACCGGATGGTACCGTCGTCTCTGCATCAGTGCATAAAATACTACGATGGAGGAGAACAGTGCATTAAAGGTGACTTGCAACCTTTCTCCATACATGAAATTGGAATTCATGAAGATGCAGCCTACTATGCACCTCCAAAGAAAACAATTTTCTCCATAAATACCATGCCAAATGAAGCAAAAGAAGTTCAAGACGACGAAGAGCCTGAAGTTCTAGTCCAACAGTCACTCACCACTCCCTTACGGCGAGATGGTGAAGGTTTCTTTTCAACTTGCACCCGAGGTCGAGTCCGGGGATGAGGTCGTGGCAGAAACGTTGGGACAGTTGGACAGAAAAAGCCGGTAGTCAACGTGAATTGGGAGAACAGCTCTAAAGAAGAAGAAGAAATCAAGAAAGAAGCAGCTACAATAGACCAGAAGAAACCACAATTTAAGATCTCCCTCGAAGATGAAAAGAATGAAGAATATAAATCAATGTACGAGAAGATTAACTACCATGTACATAATATGGCCCTGAACCCGATCCAGTCTAATAAGATCGAGGGTATGGTGGTCAAGGAATTGCATGGTGGTGGTGCTAAACCAATCAAATTTTACCGTGGTACTTCTTCTTCCAATAATGAAAAAGATGTACAATTTGAAGATGTCACTTCTTCCGAATTAATGGAATTACCTTTTGAGTGGTACTCTCCCCGTGTTCAAAATTTAATTCAACGTGGTGTCTTACCTCGACAATGGACAAAGGGTCAATCACAACATTTTGAAAGACTATAGAAAAATGCCGGTCGGCCTCCCAATTCAAAACATGGTCTCGGATTCGGCACAGTAAGTTCAGTTGACGATACGAAATTTTGCTTGGTTGTCACTTGCAAGCCTAATAAAGACTGTTTGAAAGCTTCAGAGGACCTCAAAGATCTACCAATCGGAGATGCTCCACCAGAATTCAAAGAAGAAATCAAATCTACAATAGACGAGTTAATGGAAGTTAACTTAGGTACTAGCGAAAAGCCTTGACCAACCTTTGTTAGCTCCTTACTCAATAAAGAAGATTCCGAAGAAATGTTTAAGCTATTAATGGAATTCAAGGACTGTTTTGCTTGGAGTTAGGACGAAATGCCAGGATTAGCTCCAGAAGTCGCAGTTCACAAGTTAGGTGTAGATCCTACTTCTATTCCAGTCAGAAAAGCTCCCAGAAGAATGCGTCTAGAAATTGAACAACAAGTAATAGCCAAAGTTAAGAAGCTAATCGACGCTAAATTTGTCCGTGAAGAACAATACCCTACTTGGTTAGCCAACGTGGTACCAGTTAGAAAAAAAAATGGTCAGATCAGAATCTGCGTAGACTTCAGGGATTTAAATAAAGCATGTCCAAAGGATGAATTTCTACTGGCAATCCCAGAACTGATGATCAACATTACTTCAATACATGAAATATTTTCATGCATGGATGGATCATCAGGATACAACCAGATAAAGATGGCACCAGAAGACGAAAAGCTCACAGCTTTCAGAACGCCGATCGGAGTGTATTGCTACACAGTAATGCCATTCGAACTAAAGAATGCAAGAGAAACATATCAAAGAGCAATTACAAAGATTTTTGATGATCTCATTCACACCAAGTCGAGTGCTACGTGGACAATATGGTCATTAAAAGCAAACTGAAGGAAGATCACATGTATGATTTGAGAATTGTTTTCGAGCGACTAAAGCAATACAACCTTAAGATGAATCCCTTAAAATGTGCCTTCGGCGTCACCTCCAGGAAATTCTTAGGATTTGTTGTCCAACATCGCGGAATCGAAATTGATCCGGAAAAGATTAAAGCTATCTTAGAGATGCCGCCTCCCAAAACCTTAAAACAGCTACGATCCTTTCAAGGGAAGCTTGCATATCTTCAACGCTTTATCTCGAACTTGTCAGGTAGGTGTCAGCCCTTCTCGGCATTAGTTAAAAAGGACGCCAAATTCGTTTGGGAAGAGAAATGCCAACGGGCCTTCAAGGACATTAAGCAATATTTAATGACACCTCCTGTCTTAGCAGCCCCAGTCTCAGGTAGACCATTAATACTTTATACCGCGGCTTTAGACGACTCTCTCGGAGCCCTGCTAGCCTAGGTCAATGGCGAGGGAAAAGAAAATGCTCTTTATTACTTAAGCCGTCGTCTAATCCTGATGGAAGTAAAGTATCCTCCAATTGAGAAGCATTGTTTGGCCCTGATCTTCGCCGCACAGAAACTCAGGCATTACATGCTTTCTCATAAGGTCAACCTCATTTTGAAAGTTAATCCGTTGCAATATTTGATGACCCGACCGACGCTTTCTGGCAGACTTGCCAGGTGGTCGATGATACTATTGCAATTTGACATAACTTTCGTTCCTTTTCGCGCCGTAAAGGGACAAGTACTAGCTGACTTCCTTGCAGCACATCCTTTACAGGCAGATTCGCCTCTTGACGATGACTTGCCAGACAAACAAATAATGAGTTTAGAAGACACCGATGATCAACGTTGGGAACTATACTTCGACGGAGCATCCTCAGCACAGAAAGACAAAGAATCACAAACGATAGTGCCCGGTAAGGCTGGAATCGGACTAATCTTTATAACACCGGAGCGGGGGATGTTAAGATACTCCTACCACTTAACAGAGCCGTGCACAAACAACGAGGCAGAATACGAAGCTCTCATAACAGGACTTGAACTGACCGTTAAAATGGGAATAACGAATATCAACATCTACGGAGATTCTCAGTTGATCATTCAACAGGTCGCCGGACAATACATAATTTTAAAGCCAAGACTCGAGCAATACTTTCAGTATGCCATGAAACTGTTGGAACAAATTTTGAATGTAACAATTTACAAGATCCCCAGAAGAGAAAATGCTCTCGCGGATGCGCTAGCTCGCCTTGCAAAAGAATTTGCCTGCTCATAAGATGAGTCAGTTGAAGTGATAGTTCAAGGACGACAGGTCCTATCACAGCTCGACATAGATATAATACAGAAATCAGAAAAAGCAGAGGAATCAGTTGCAGCAGTGATAGAAAACACAGGAGATTGGCGTCAATCGCTAATAGACTACCTGCAAACAGGTAAATTACCAGACGATAAGTCATTAGCCCATCAAATCAAGAAAAGAACTCTGTCTTACGCATTAATAAACAATACGTTATACAGAAGGTCTTTTGACCAGATGTGGCTAAGGTGCCTGAGCGAGTCCAAAGCTCGTGAAATTGTTAAAGAGGTACACTCAGGACTTTGTGGCGCTCATCAGTCAGGTCCGAAAATGAAAATGAAAATTAAAAGACTAGGATACTACTGGCCCTCAATGATGACCGACTGTATGAAAGTCGCCAAGAGCTGTCACCAGTGCCAAGTGCACGGAGTGGTTCTACACCAACCTCCAAATGTGCTACATCCGACAATTGCGTTGTGGCCATTTGAGTGTTGGGGCACAGATATAGTGGGTCCGATAGAACCGCCTTCTTCAAGAGGACATCGCTTCATCCTTGCAGCCTACGTACTACTTTTCTAAATGGGCGAGGCGGTTCCACTCGTAGAAGTAAAGGCATACCACGTGCTACGGCTTTTCAAAAATCAAGTTGTCTACCGTTTCGAGTACCGCGTAGAATCATTTCGGATAACGAGTCCGCATTCGAAGCACAAAAATCAACAATTTTGTCGAGAAGACATGAAATCGATCGGCGATACTCAACAATCTACTACCCAAGAGCAAACGGCTTGGCCGAGGCTTTTAATAAAACTCTCGTTCAGATTTTAAAGAAAACTTTGGACGACAACAAGAGAAATTAGCACGAGAAGTTGTTAGAAGCCTTATGGCCTACAGGACAAGTTTCAGGACTCCTACCCAATCTACACCTTACACTTTAGTGTACGGGTCCAAGGCAGTTTTACCTTTGGAGGTTCAGCTTCCATCACTCAGGATTGCAGTTGCAAATAAAATTACTACAGAAGAAAATGCCAGATTACGACTGGAAGAACTGGAAAACTTGGAAGGGAAAAGACTTGCAGCGCAACAAAATTTGGAACTGTACCAAGCTAAGATGATCCAGGCCCATGATAAACTGGTCCGCCCAAGAACTTTCAAAGTTGGTGACTTAGTTCTTGCTCTCAGAAGACCTATTCTTGCACATCGCAAGATAGGAGGCAAATTTGAACCGACTTGGGAAGGGTCGTTTGTGGTCGAGGCAGTCTACTCAGGAGGCTCCTACCAACTTGTGAATTGCCAAGGAGAATGACAAATGCTTCCAATCAATGGATGGTATTTAAAGAAGTATTACACAACCTGATGTTTCGAAGGGTGGCCTCTAAAATAGAGTCTTATCCCTAGAAACACGGGTGAAGCAATCACTTTGTGACTGGGTCCGAACCCAAAAACATAAAAATGGATAAAAAAAATCACCAAAAAAAATATGTGCTAAAAATGAAATATGTGAAATCATAATAAGTTTTACCCTTCCTTTCAAATCAAATCTTGTTCCTGATCTTTCTTCATCTTTGCCTACTTTCCTTAAAAATTAAAATTAAGATAAGTGAATAAGAATCTTTAGTGATAAATATTTTCTTAATGTTCTTGTTCTTAGTACAGCCCCTGATCCTTTCCTTGTCTTCTTCGCAGGGAAATGTCGAACGGGCGGTTGGTCCTAAACTTTAAAAATGGCGTGAGTCTCGCACTCGATGAAAAGAGGGTGAAGGATGGAGCAGTGATATAAATTGATTCTGACTTCACACCAGCCAGCCTACAGTATGAAGAAAATGATTGGGTCCCAGTGGACCGAGAAGAGCTTCATAGTCAGACAGCGATGAAGATGGGTGGCCCAAGCCACCATTCCAGCAACAAGAAAAGAAAGACAAACACCGAGGAAAGCAAGAAAATCAAGTCTGTAGTTGCCACGGTAGAGGGTAGGCTTGTCAGTGACGCGCCCGCAGAAGTTCAAGGGGTAAGGAGAGCTAGTCTCACTGCTACCCAAAGAAGGAATAAGAATCACCGTATCCGCAAGATGTTAACTAAACTAGCAGCAGATCAACACAAGGAAAAAACCACCTTCGCCAATACACACATTTCAAAGATACCAGTTCATCAGGAACCTGAAAAGAGGGAACAAACTCTGAGAACAACAGAAAAGATAAGGGGAACTATAAGAAGATCAGAAATAGAATCAGTGCTTCGACGCCGGATAGAGATACCATATCTGAAGAACCTTGTTGCGGAAGCAACCCCGGAGGATGTCCCGATAGAGACAATCCCCGAGGAGCCAAGGTATGCAGGAGAACGTGACGGGATTGAGCCATACATCCCACAATACGTTACTAGGCCTCGTCACTTGCAGATCATCCTAGAATATGAACTAGAAAGAATGCAAAATGTTGAGAAGAAGACTTTCAAATACTTTGAAAGGATTAGAGGCAAAAGAATCAACATTTTGGAAGGCCTCGAGTTACACACATGTGTATTCTCAGAGTACGAGCAACAACAAATTGTGGATTGCATCTTAGAACTTCAGAAAATGGGTCGAGCAGGCTGTCTGAGAGAAAAGACTTATTCAGAACCCCGAAAATGGATGCCAGGGAAAGGAAGAGTCACAATACAATGCAGATGTTGCTATAACTTCACAGAGGACAGAAAAGGAAATCCACCAGGGATATTCCGTCACAGTGGGGTGGATCCAATGCCGAGGATAATTAGAATGGTGAAAAGAATGATAATGTGGAGGGTACTGCCAGCAGACTGCATACCCAACAGTTGCATCATCAACATTTATCAGAAAGGCGACTGCATACCTCCACACATAGACCACCATGACTTTGTCAGACCTTTCTGCACAATTTCGTTCGTCAACCAATGCAATATCATGTTCGTATCTGACCTCCGAATAGCAGGCCCGGGTAAGTTCCAAGGGCCGGTGGAGATACCACTTCCGGTAGGTTCCGTCATGATCTTACAAGGAAATGGAGCAGACATCGCAAAACATTGTATACCGGGAGTACCAGTGGAGCGGATCTCCGTCACTTTTAGAAGGATGGACGACAGAAAGGCGCCTTACCACTTCCAGCTAGATCCAGAATTGGAGAGTCTCCGGCCTTACGAGTCGTGAGTTACACGGGAAATAGCACACCTCCAATGCACATCCATGCGGCATTCCTGCTAAGGATGGCTTGGAAGGTGATGTTATTGGCCGTGTATCTCATTATTCAGACATGGATTTTTAACAGATACTTTTTGGATGGATCAACAAGAATCATACATAGTCCGTTTTGAGTCATGGATTGTATGAGAAATATTTCAGATCGAGTTGTATGATGTATCTTCAACAAGATTGGAATGAAAGTGACTATGTCTCATTTTGCCTTCACCTCTTTTTGTGAAAATTGACTGGGAAACACCATTAGAGTTAAATGAACTTTGAACAAAGAACAGAAAAGAAAAGAGAAATAAATAAGAATCTTTTTTAGAAATCGAAATATTCAAAAGAACTTCAAATCCACATGAATACCAAATAAAATTCACGTGAACATCAGATAAACAACAAAAATAAAATTGGATCATTAAAGGACAAACAAAATGAAAAATGAATCTCAAATGGAATTACAATCTCAATCTATCTTTTTCAAAACCTTCAATTCTTCCTCAGATCAAAATCAACTTCAAACTACTTTGAAACCCTCTTTCGGGATGGTTCTTCCCCACGGAAAACTCACACTTCAAATTTCAAAAATCCTACACCTTTTTCATCACATCGAGATCCTTTTGATTTTATGTGATCTCCTTTCCCTCGTGTACGGAGATTGACTAGGTCTATTGACACGGAGCCACGAACTTGGTTCGGTTTGGTTCTGATGGCATGAGACTGGGTCCTTCTTCATACATTACAACTTCCGAGACTGGTACCTAAATTCCAGTTCTCATTTTGAGGTCGGTACCTAAATTCCGACTCTCCTTTCGAGATCGATACCTAAATTTCGATTCTCTTCCGAATTGATACCTAAATTTCAATTCTAAACTTCCGAGACTGGTACCTAAATTCCAGTTCTCACTTTGAGGTCGGTACCTAAATTCTGACTCTAATTTCCAGATCGATACCTAAATTTTGATTCTCTTCCGAATTGATACCTAAATTTCAATTCTAAACTTCCGAGACTGGTACCTAAATTCCAGTTCTCATTTCGAGGTCGGTACCTAAATTCTGACTCTCCTTTCGAGATCGATACCTAAATTTCGATTCTCTTTCGAATTGATACCTAAATTTTAATTTTAAACTTTCGAGACTGTTACCTAAATTCCAGTTCTCACTTCGAGGTCGGTACCTAAATTCTGACTCTCCTTTCGAGATCGATACCTAAATTTCAATTCTCTTCCGAATTGATACCTAAATTTCAATTCTAAATTCCGAGATCGGTACCTAAATTCCAGCTTCTCACTTCGAGGTCGGTACCTAAATTTCGACTCTCCTTTCGAGATCGATACCTAAATTTTGATTCTCTTCCGAATTGATACCTAAATTTTAATTCTAAACTTCCGAGATCGGTACCTAAATTCCAGCTTCTCATTTCGAGATCGCACCTAAATTCCGACTCTCCTTTCGAGATCGATACCTAAATTTCGATTCTCTTCCAGGATTGATATTTAAATTTCAATTCTCGTTCTTTCGGATCAGTACCTAAATTCTGATTCCTATCTTTTCAATCGACACTTAAACTCCGATTCTCACTCCGCGGCTGGTACCTAAATTCTAATTTTCTTCATAATCCCGAGGCTGAAACCTAGGTTTCAATTCCCATTTCAAATCCAAATTTCAAATTCAAAATTTCCTCAAATTGATTTTAAATCAAACTTCAAATCGAAATCTAAACTCACACATTGAAACTTGAAATTTAAAAGTAAAATAAAATCTAAATCAAATTCCCCAGATCATGTGATTTGGAGTTCACCTCCTTTTCCATTCCCCAGCGAGAGTTCAGGAACCTCCAGTCTTGGAGATATACCCGATACTCCCCGGCGGAAGTTCTTCTACTCTGTCCCAAGTTTATCATTTGGGAATCTATGTTGGTTTTGTTGATCTCTTCGGTCAACGCCAATACGCGCGGTGTGCTCCGTCAGCACACCACACCTATTGGGGGTCCATTTGTTGACCTCATTTTTGATGAGGTCTTCTCTTCCCTCTTTAGTATTTATGATCTAGCCTTAGGCTTTTCCTTTGACTATCTTAGAGGACTAGAATTGGGACCCATCCCTTAGAAATTTAAACCACTTCTTGTCTCCCCGCAAACCCCACAAGCTTGATTGTAGACCCCTAATCACCTAGAGGGTTGAGATCAAATGTGGAGGTTTAAAGGATGAGTTCCCTATAGGACTCTTTGGCCTTAGGACTACCCTGGGTGGCATTGTCTAGTGAGGGTTGACTTACACACTCACTACACTCACACTCTACACTCTCACACACACAATCCAAATCCTAAAACCACACCTATACCCAACTTGACTCCCTGACTCATGTAGGTAATTCATATGGATGGACCTTAACCCCTAAGCCCCCGGCTAAGAGGGTTAGGAACAACATAGTGAATGCCTCCAATGAGTCCTCTCATGGCTCATATGGGCTTAATATGGCTTCATGGCTCAACCAAAGTAATTCCATTTCACCCACATTTGATCAATCTTCATTCTTCCAAAATTTCAATTTTTGACCCCGGGGACCCTTCACCCATCAAACTTACCAAAAGCCCTTGAAATTGCCCAAATCCTCCAAAATCTCCAAATCACCCAAAATTCCTCAAAACCAATCCCAAACATTTCCACATCACTCAAATTGATCATCCATAGCCAAATATACCAAAATTTCCAAAAATACACTCCAAATACACTTAAAATACACTTTTGGCCAAACTTTTATAAATTCCAAAAATTCCTAGAAAATTCCTAAAAATTCTAAATATTCTCAATTTCATTTTGTTCAACTACACCATGGGCCAATTTTACCAATTTACCCCACTTTTACCAAAAACCCCCAATTTGACCCATTTTTAACCTAAAGTGAGCCCAATGTCAAACCAAATCAACCCAATTGACCCCAATTTTTGTCCAATTCAATTCTAAACTTCAATTAAATATTCCTAATGTCAATCTAGACCAAATCCATGCCCAATTTGATTGACATTTGAATCCAATTTCACTTTTGACCTTAAAGCCCAATTTGGACCCATGACCCAAACTTAGCCCAAACTAACCCAATTTAACTCCAATTGACCCCAAACCTTTTCTAAACTTTCCCTAACATCCCCACAAACAAAACACTAACATGATTTGCCAAAAATCTGAACCTAAATCCAACCCAAAGCCAAAATTCCCACTTTTGACCTAAACCCAAACCTAACCCAAATGGGCCCAAATACCAAAATTAAAGCCCAACCAAAGTTGAAAAACTCTTTGTAATACCCCCATAAAAATTTCCCAACATTAATTTTACATCAATTTCAACCCTAGCCTAACATTGGCCCAAATTAGCCTAATTTGACCTATATTGGCCCCTTTACCAAAGAAGCCCAAATCCGACCCAATTCAAACCCAAACCACCTCAAATTTATTTCAAATTACTCATGACACATCTCTAAACCAAACCCAACAATTATTTGGCCCAACCTTTTACAAAATTCCCATCCATAAATTTATTTTAAAACCTAAAGCCCACTTCCCTAGGCCTTCCTAAAAAGCCCACTCCAAAATGATTCTAAAAGCCCAAACTTCATGCTAAAGCCCATATGACAAATTCTTCTCATCATACCCTTAATTGAAATCATCCCTAAGTTCTAATTGAGCCATCAAATTTTTCTAAATTAAGCCATATGTCAAATCCTATCAAATCACCCCTAAATTACCAAAATTCCTAAAAACCTCTTTCATGAAAGTTGACTTAGCTTCTTCTAACCCAAAGGTGAGCCATGAAGCCATGCATGAGCCACATGGGAGCCATGAGGGCTTTGGGCACCTCACCATACCCAAGATAGGAAAGGAGGAAGGCTCTTTCCATAATTCCTAAAAGTCATTAGCCTTAATCATGTCTCCCTTAAACTCAAATTTAATTTAAATATTCTTAGAAAGAGACCTCACCACCTTTGACCTGCTAACCCAACTCATTCCCTTAGCCTAAAACCAAGTCATGGGAAGGTGAACCCAACCCAAATGCATGAGTGGACCAACTTGAGCCAAAATTAGCCATGCCCCCATTCCATTTTGATCCAACCACTTTACATTTGGCAACTTCCAATTGGATACACAAAACCCCAGCCCTGACTCACCTGAACCTGAGGGTGACCCATGCCTGCCGGCCAGCGGCCTGGATCGTCGGAAAACACCACACCCGAAAGCACCATGTGAGCCTAACATTGAAATTCTCCCCTGCTGAGCTGACCCAAGCCCAAAGGCCACCATGGCTGTTCTTCTCGTCCCCTGAGCAGCTGATCCAAGCCTTCAAACCCCCCTGGGAGGCCCTCCAGCCTCTCCTATTTAAACCCTACCTCTCTCGGCCAAAGAGGACATTGAAAAAAACCATACAGAAACTCTGCCAAAATCATTCCAGACTCTTCCCCACACCTGGAGAACTTGATCCCCACTGAAATCCCCCTGCCATTTCCTCTCTGTGAGCTCAATTTCAGAGTTGAAATTCAAGCCCAAAACCAGGACACTTCACCACAGTGAGTCAATCCTCAAATTGATTGACTCTACACCTTCACCAGACCAAGAGGAGAAGTTTCCCAGCAAAAGCCCCCTCACCAGGCCAACCATTGCTTCTAGCCTCCAAGCTTTGTGATCGGTCGTGGTCAATTTTGTACCTAGGCAATTCACCAGGCCAAGGGACTTCATCTGGAGCTTGCTTGGACCCAATCAAACGTGACACAACTCTCAGATCGAAGCTTCACTTCTCTGGGCAAAGGTATGAACTCTCTCTTCTTCCCGAGCTTCTGGAGATTCTTCATTTGATATGAATCGATTTCAATACATCTTTACCGTATGGATGTGTTCGTCTCTTAAAGACGAATCCATAGAGTATAAGAACACAAAATTTCATTGAGAATCGAGTGAGTTCTTAGGGTTTTAGTGTGGACGGTCACGGGTGCACACCAGTCGTAGACGATGAACAGGAGCCGTCGGATCGAGCGTGTATCGCGCGGACGGTCGAGATCGAGCCGGACAGCGCAATGATACATGAACCGCGGGCCCCTGGAGCGCTGAGTCGGATGGCGGCGTCGAATAGGAATGCGCCGCGTGGGCGTTCGGAGCTGCCGAGGATTGCGTGGCGCCGCGTGGATAAGTAGATAAATAGGGATTTTTTCTTATTTATTAAATACCTAGAACTTGGAAAATCCATAACTTTGTGTAGAAAAATCCTAAAAATAAAATAAAAATACCCTCTTGCTCAATGAACAGAGGAGAATAATGTGAAAAAGAAATCAATTAATTTCATTAAGTATTTTATTTTTAATAATTTATTTACTCTCTGCACTATTTTAATTCTCCATGCACATAGACAATTCATCATAGCATGAGACCATAGGGCTTTTAAAGCCTCTGAACCTGGGAACATTTCTTGAAGTTTCCAAAGTTAGTGGCCATCCCTATGAGAGGTTTTTGATTTTTTAATTGCATGTTACTATTTTGAATATTTTAATTCCAATAATTAGCTTATTAAGAAATAAATTCTAGGAAAATTTGGTGATATTTCTTATGACCAAAGGAACCTAGGAAAAATAAGTTTTAAGTTAATTCACTTGCAATAACCCTAATTGGTCTAAATACCCAAAATTGAACTTTAATTAATTAGGGTTAATTACACATCAAATTAACTTAAAATCAATTCTCCACTGATCTTTGGGATTAGAGGAACATCTCATAAAAATTTGAAATCAATTGGACTTGATTAACCCCACCAAATGGGTTGATTAAGCCTCTTAAGCAAAATGGGTAAAATTAAACTTTAAAAATTCATAACTCACAAAATACTTTTCAAAAATTCACAAAAAATAGTTTTGAAGCTTCTCTGATATCAGAGGAACTTAGAAAAATTAAAATTGTAATTTTCTAAAAAAGTTGATTTTTATCATTATTTTAATATTTTTAATAATTAAAAAATAATAAAAATCATAAAAATATTAAAAATCTCCAAAATGTCACATTTTGAATTCTAATTACTTAGGAACAAACCAAATATTTTTCTTAAGTCCCTAGGATAAGATATTGAATTTTAAAGGCTTAATGTAATTTTTAATATTAAAAAATGTATTTTCCAATATTTTTACGAAAATAATTCTAATAAATCAAAGAAAAATCAGAAAAATGCAAATTTATTTCTTTGAACTCCTTGATGTCAGAGAGATTTAAGAAAAATATAAAATCCATTTTTTAACCTTAATTTTATTTTAAAATTAATTAATACTACAAAACTCAAAATAATTATTATAAATAAACTATTATTCAAAAAATCACCAAAATTGGTCCAATTGGTCCTCTAGTCATTAGGAGTATTCCATAATTTTCTTAAGGACAGAAACATTTTCTTGATCATGTTATTAAATTTTCCTTGAAAACCCTTATTTTCCATTAAAAATAATTACATAAATAAATTAAATACCGAAAAATCACATTTTCTCCTCTATTGTCTTATTTGACATGTTAGTGAGGTTACATGAAAATTTCAAGTTAATTTGAGCTTAATTTAGTGAGTTATAGAATTATTAAGCTTGAAGACAAAATGAAAATTAAAAATTTCAACCTTTAATTAAAATTTTAGGATTAATTAAAAAAGGGAGGGTAAAATATTTGATTATAAACTGATTTTGGATGATTGAAATTTAAATGATTGAGGGTAGAAATCTACTAACCATTTCAAAAAAAAATTAAAATACAACTTTAATTAATTAATTAATTGAAATTTTGGGAGAATAATAGAAATTGGAATTATTATATTATATTTATTCTTTAATTTAAAAATCCCTAAATAAATCACTTCAATAATAATTAATTCTTAATTAAAAAAAATTAATTAAAAATAATAATCCAAATTAAAATTAAACTAAGATTAAATTAAATTAAAATTAAAATTAAATTAAAATTAAAATTAAATTAAAACTAAATTAAATTAAAATTAAATTAAAATTAAATTAAACTAAAATTAAATTAAATTAAATTAAAATTAAATTAAAACTAAATTAAACTAAAATTAAATTGAAATTAAATTAAAAATTAAATTAAAATTAAATTAAACTAAAATTAAATTAAATTAAAATAAAAATTAAATTAAAATTAAATTAAATTAAAATTAAATTAAAATTAAATTAAAATTAAATTAAAATTAAATTAAATTAAAATTAAATTGAATTAAAATTAAAATTGAATTAAATTAAATTAAAATCATTTAACAACGAACCTAAATGAAATCATTAAGAATTAAATCTAAAATAACTTGAACATTATTCCAAACTTAAACTAACTTTTTATAATTAAGTCAAAATTAAAATTAAATCATTAAGTTTAAATCATTAAAATACTTAATAATTTGATTTGCCCTTTTAAAGCTCTTATTATTATAACTCTTAAATGAGGCACCAAGTGAAATGTTACTTCACTTATAGGATATTCAAATGTCCTAGTTCACTGAGCAAGAGAACAAAACTTAAACTCCTAGATGATTAATTCACTTATATAATTAAATTCTCTTGGACTTAAAACAATCCTAGAGGTATTGAAAAAATGTTTAAGACTCGTCTTAAGCTCTTCCTCAATATGATAGGATGTTTATAAGAATAACTGAATTTAATTGTTCTTGGGTGAAGAAAGTCATCCTTAAACTAAAATACAAGAACCTAAACGTCATAGAAGATGATTAGCTATAGGATTAGGACTTTGGTAGACAACCAAAACCTTTCTCTTAGCTTTACCTAGGTACTTGTTGAAATATTTAAATGCCTTAACATGTGTTTTAAGTGCAGCTTGGGATGACGAGAAGACCCTCCAGGTACGCTTTTATTTTATTGCAATTTACTTTATTGCAATGCACTTTACTTTTCTTTCATGTCAAATAAAACTGTTGGATGAAAACCAAAACCTTTAGAATAGTCCCTGAACTGAAACCAAAGCTAAATTAAAAGTCATTACAAGATAAAAATCACCGCCACAACATTTCAAAATATAAAACAACTCAAAACTTAATCACAAACAGAACAACAAAACTACAATTGCAACTAAATTAAAATATCTCGTTGAATGATCGGGAGTACCTCGGATGATGTGACCCACGTGTTGCTAACAGGATTTCCCACGGTCTAAACGAAAGTGTGGAACTCATTCAGTTGAGTTTAGCAAATTTATCTGGACTAAGTGAATTCGATGAAAATAACGGTGCCGGGATGACGGAACCGTGGGATCTTAATCGGTTATGTTTAAACAACTTTAAGATTTGTTTTAATTGAAACCTTAAAAACACTTAGATTTTAAGATTTTCTCTAAACCAAAACACTTCTCTCATCTCCTGATTTATGACTTCTAAAACTAAACCTCTGCAACAACAAGGAGCTTGGAGCATGGTGGGCAGCACGGCAATCTTCGTCAGCAAAATAACTCTACATCAGCTAAACATTCCTAAAATTAAATAACCAAGCCATAGGACTTCGAGGTAGTTTGCCTAGTGCAACATAAATCCTCAACTCTTCGTTAGGCATTTGCATGATCATGTCATGTAAATTAAGCCCTAACCGGTCTTGAGACTCCGAGGTAGTCGTTTAGTACGACATAAACCCTCACATCTTCGAGGCTATTTGTATGATTTTATCATACAAATATAAGTCCAAATTAATTAAAATTGGCAAGATTGAAATATCAGATAATATTAAGATTTTCTTAAATCCGAGCCAAACAATGGGATAGTTTGGGAAGTTGCCAAGATTCTTCTTGGATCCTCAGCTTCTCCTACTTATCTTTCTTTGGACTCCTGAAAATAACTGTTCCAAATTTGATCCACCCCCTTTTGAAATTTCAAAATTTAATCCTTTGAAAACCCTAAACTTTGAAATTCTTAAGAGCAAAATCACTGATCATTATTGAGAGTTTTCTTAAATGATTCCCGTCATTTAAGATGTAATTAACTATAGGGGCTTGCCCTTATAGGGAACTTTAAGAACCCAAGTAATATAAACGCTGCTTAATTCATTTATATTAAGCAGGGGAACTTGTCGGCTTATAAAATTGGTTCGCAGACCAAACGGATGTCACAAATCTTCTAGTTTATTTAATTGAACCTCATTATCAAGCAGTGCGTCTATTCTTCGGGATTGATACACGGTTTGTGGTGCGGTGCTCGTTTATATAAACTATTCGGGATGTGAGATCGGTTTGATTTCATATCTTAAAATTTTCAAACTTAATATCATTTTCAAAATCAAATGCTACTTTCTAAATTATATATATATTTAAATTAAATTTAAAACCTAAAATCCACCGACAGTTTCTGTTAGGCGACCCCTTTTCAAAATACAACACATAACCTAAAAATATGCTGACATGAGGGTAAAGAAACATTTATGCTCCTATTTGGCACATACAATATTTAATGTATCTCATTCCTAAACTTTATCCAATTCATTACATGATATTAGTAGATTTTATTATCTCAAAATTCACCAAACCAATTTATCCAAAAACGGTTATCTTTAGAAGCAATATTTTCCTTTAGAAGTATTTATTTGTTATTTTAAAATTAATATTTAACTTTAGGAGTAGTTGTTAAAGAAAAACCACTTATATCGACCTTCCAAACTAAAGTATGATAGTAGTAGACTAGAATTTGAATAAGGACCTTTTTACCTCGCTTCCCTGTGGGATCGATAAATGGGACTCCATTAGAGCCCTGTGTTACTTGATACGATACGTATACTTGAGTTTGAAATTGTGACTTTACAAAATCATTATAAATATATAAATCTGGGGTCATAAATTCTTGCATATAAAAAAGTCGCATCACCCCTCACATTCACTCATAACCTAAAATCCTAAACCAATCATGCTTAACTTGGTTCCCCACGCTTTTGGAAACTCATGTTGGTGATACCCAAACCCTTGGCCTTAAGGTTAGGATGACCAACACATCGAGGATCCAAAATGGTACCTCCGTTGGTCCTATGGCTCAAAAATGGAAATTTTAAGATTTGCATCCTTAATTAATCTCAATTTCACAAACCCCCATCTTTGATCATTTACCCCTAAACCACCCAAAATTACCAAAATGACCCTAGAACCATAATAATCTCAAAATTGCTCAAAATCCCTTAAAAATCATTTTAAACAATTCCAACCCACTCAAATAGCCCAAAATACCCCATTTTCCTCATAATTCCTAAAACACCCCCAAAATTACCAAAATTACTAAAATACCCCTTATGCCCAAAAATCTACAAAATCTCCAAATTCATTCAATTGCCTCCAACATCAATTTGAACCACCCAATGTCTCCAATTGCACCCAAATTCACCTAAATTGATCAAAATTTCCAAACTATCCCTAAATGCCTAAATTCCCCAAATCACTTTTAATTTCCACCAAATTGATTTCAAACCCTCCCAATTCCAAATCTAAACCAAATTCCATCATGTTTAAACTCAATTTGAACAAAATTTAAGACCAATTGCATCAAATTCCAAGCCCTAAATCCATATCGAAATGAATTGCTCCAAATTGGCCTCACCCCCAAATTTCATCAAATTCAACTCAATGTCCAATCCAATTTTACCAATATTAAATCCTAAATTCTTCATGACAATTTTCTACAACAAATTAGACCCTCACATTCCAAATCTAAACCCAAGCCTATCCCAAACCCAAGCCCAGACCAAAACCATAATTTTGAGCCCAAGACCCAAATTAACCTAACCCATTGGAATTTACCCATGCCTAATCCTTTCCCGCCTTGTTTAACCTCCTAGGATGCTAATCAAATCATCTTAGCTCAGGTGAGCCATGGATCAAAAGTCCCTTGAATTTGGGGATTTCATCCGAAAATGACTAAACCAAAGAGTTACTTGCCACTAGCCTTCCCCCGTAAACCATCACCATTAAGTTCTTCTGGTCACCGGCCCTGCCCTGGCCGGCTGGCCTAGTCACCAGAAAACCCAAAATTGAGAAGCTCTTCCCAATGCTTTGAACCCAATTACATCCATCCAATGTGGCTGGCCCCCATTGGTTCATTGTGCCTTTCATCCCTCCGCCTAAGCAACCATTTGCACCCCCTAGCATGGCTAATTAAGCCCTAATTTCATGGCTATTTAAACACCACCATCTCATGGACAAGCAGAGGGAGCATCCAATTCTTTGGGGGAACTTTGCCAAAATCACTCCAAAGCCTCTCCAAACCTTCCTGAGTTCATTCTCATTGTCATTAGCCTAATTTCATCTTTGAAATCCAGGGCGTTTTTCTGTCACACCATAAACTGCCTTTAGTATCCACATTGATTCACCCTTAAGTTTCACCATAGTAAGCGAGGAAGTTCCACCCTAATATCTCCTTCCTTAGACCCTTTTGCACCAGACTTTGACCAAGGTCGTGCCACCTATTGATTGAAATCCTTCATAGCCTCAACACGAGCTCGAACCAACACTTGGAGGAGGTGCGCCATCTTACAAAGAAGCTCTAGAACCATCCCAATCAGGGCTACACCTCTTGGGCTCAGGTATTGAGCATTTCCCCAAAATCTGAGCTCGGTTTGGGCTTTTAAGAGGGAGGTTTATATGCATGCTTGATTAGCCGTATAGATGTGGTCATCAAAGTTAGACGCATATACAGGAACAAACCGTGTGTTATTTGGTTGAGCATCGAGTGAGATGAAAGTGTTTTAGTGTGGATGGTTGTCAGGCGCGAATAGATAGGGACGATGAACAGATGTCGTTCGTTTCTACATGTAATGGGTAGACAGTCATGATCGCATGCATGACTACTAACTTGGAAGGCGACGTCGAATGGGAGCACGAGGCATAGCAGTTCGAAGCTGCCGAGGTTTACATAGGCGTCGCGTGAATAAGTAGAAAAATAGGGCATTTTTCATTTAAAATAATTTAGAAACTTTAAAAATTCATAACTTGCTGTAAAAAATTCATAAAAATAAAATAATAATACCCCCGTGCTCAGTGAACATAGGAGAAAATTATGAAAAAAAGGAAATTATTTGTCATATATTTTATTTTCAATTAGTTAACCACTCAAAAACTTATTTTAATTATAAATAATTAAATATTAATCATCATGACTTGAAACTTGAGGGGGTTGTTCCTCATGGGCTTAGGATTGTTCTCTGATTTTTTCAAAGTCAGAGAACCCCTCTAACATCGAAAGCCTCAATTTTGTATGTATATCACCCTTATTTTGCTTAAAATAATTATGAAAAATTGAATATAAAATCAAAAAATTATAAGAATTAGTTTGGTAGGTTCATTGTGGTCGGAGGAACTTAGGAAAAATAAAAATTTGATTTTAAAATTTTAGAATATATTTTTCTATTTTAAAATTAAGAAAAATATAAAAAATTAGAAAAATAAAAAATAATTCAAATAATTATCAAATTGTGCTAAATTAAAGCTTACTCCTTCATGAGGCTCCTATAAAAATACAAGTCCCATTAAAAGTTTTAAATATAGACATTAATTTTCTAAGTAAATATGAATTTTTGCTTAAATAACTATATACACTAAAATATAAATTAAAAAAATTATAAAATGTGGTTTGGGGTGTTCAATGTGACAAAGGTCACTAAAAAAAATAAAGTTGGTGTTAAAATAAATAGTTCATTTTTATCTAATTTTTACTAAAAAAATAATTAAATAATATCAATAATCATAAAAATATAAAAATGTACCAAAATGTTATAAATTGTTCCCTGATCACTTGGGAACTCTTCAAATATTTTTCCTAATTTTCTAAATAAAGTTAAGTATTTTTAAATTCCAAAAATGTATTTTTCCTTAATTTTGTATTAAAATAATTACAAAAATAAAAATTAAAATCACAAAAATGCAAAATTTGTTTCTCTGCATTCTTTGAACTCGGTGGGACTAAATAAAAATATGAAAATTAATTTTTAAGATTAAATTATATTTTTCATTTAAATAATCACCAAAACCAACAAATAACTATAAAAATTATAATATAATTCAAAAATTCACAAAAAATTTCTCCTCGAGGTCTTCTGACTTTTGTGAACCTCCAATTATTTTCCTAAGGGTAGAAGATTTGTTTTGATTAACTAAATTAATTAACATTGAAAATTCTTATTTTTGGGTTAAAATAGTTATTAAAAATTAAATAAAAATCAGAAAAATATAATTTCTCCTTCGATGTTCTAGTTGGCCCATGAGTAGGGTAACAATGCAATCTTAAAGTCATTTGAGTTAAATTAAAAGAATTATGAAATGAAATTTTGAGCTTTAATTAAAGTTTAGGTTAAGTTAAATGGAAAATTGGTAATGTTGATCTTAATTAACTATCATGGATGATTGAAACACAAAGGGTTTAAGTAGTAGAAACTAATCCATCACCTTTTTATAATAAGGGCAAAATTGTAGTTTCCCGAATTATCATAACTTGGAAGTTAATCTGATCTTGTGATTCTAATATAATGGGATTGATTTAGGTAGATAATAACTCATTAATTTGAAGCCCCAAATTGTTGGTCAATTGATAATTATAATCTCTTGATATAAGTTAAATTAATGTGCATCAACATTTTTAATAATTGTGAATCTATCCATGAAATTGTAAGGGCTTAATAGTGAGCTAGGTTTAATCTAATATGTTTAATGAGATTTAGAAAATGAATCACAACTAATTATAAATACTCCTAAAACACTAAGGGCCCAATCCTAATTGAAAAAGCAAAAGTTCTTAATAATTCAAATATTCCTTAAATGAAACGTCAAGTGAATGCTTAGTTACTCTGCTCATGGGATAATTAGAACATCAACGCTCACTGAGCACAGGTTAAAATATCACCATTGAACCTTAATCTAACTATGGATGAATGATTCAACAACATAATAAGTTTAGAAGAACTCGAAATGATTCAAGGGATTTTAAAGGTCATTTAGGGTCATAACCCGAACGCTTTTATGATATTTTAGATGAAGGAATGACGTACTTCTCTACTATTCTTGAACTGGATTTTTCTCGCTCCGCTTACTTTCTTTTCCTGCAATCTATTTAAAATCCCTGCAAATTATATTATGCTTTATGAACTAACCATGCTATGATAGCAGTAGCCTAGCTACGCATTTTATTTTATGTACTGCAATGTCCTTTCATTTTACTTTGCAAGACTTCCTTACTTGCGCTTACTTTGCATTCAAAATTAAAACCAAAACCAAAACAAATCATACATTCAAAATTAAAGCTAAAATTTCAAAAAAAAAACAACATAATACACCTCTTTTGGATCTATGGGAATCCTTCGGATGAGGTAACCTATGGTTACTAACGAAATTTTACCAGTTTAAATGAGCTTAAAAACTCATTTAGACTAAGCGAATTCAAAGAGAAATAGTGATACTAGAATGAGGGAACTGTGGGATCATAACCGGTGTCGCTTTAATTACATTAAAATCCCCCCAAATAAAACACTTGAACAATAACAACATCAAAACCAAAATATTGAAACACACATGGTAAAACCTTTTGAACCTTAAACCTTAGAACTGCTACTACGACGAGGAGCTTGAAGCAAACTCTGTGGGCAGTATGACGAGGACGTATAAAAGAATATCTTCAAGAGATCAAACAAGTCTACAACATAAAATCTTTCCTTTGTTTACAAAACAAGCCATAGAACTTCGAGGTAGTCTGTATGGCGTGACATAAATCCCTAACTTATCTTTAGGCTCGTGCACAACCATGTTGAGCAGCATAAATCCTAACTTGTCTTAGGATTCCGAGTTCGTCGATTGGTACAACATAAATCATCCTATCTTCCAGGATATTTGTATGATCAGTATCATGCAAATGTAAGTCATATATAATAAATTTGGCTGATGAAACATTAAGTAATAATCTCCTTCAAAATTGAAGCCAAACCATAGGATAGTCTGGGAAGTCACTGAGGTTCTCCTCAGGATCCGTGATGTTCTCTACCATTCCTTCCTTTGGATTCCATAATAACTGTTCCAATTTGATCCTTTGCCATTTGAATTCCTTATGTCTGACCTTGGAAGCTCTAAACGTTGAATTCATGATGAAATACCTCTGATCAAAATCGAGAGTTTTCTTAGGTGACTTCGGTTATCTAAAATGTAATTAACTATAGGAGTTTTCCCTTATAGGAAACTTTAAGAACCCAGCTTAATATAAACCTTATCTAATCATTTATATTAGATAAGGGAACTTATCAGTCAACATAAAAGGTGTCGCAGACCAAAAAAAATATCATAAAATTTTTAGTTTATTTAATCGAGCCTCACTAACAAGCAATATGTTTATTTCTCGGGGTAGATTCATGGCTTGTGTTGTAGTGCTCGTTTATTTAAACTATTATTTATATGAGATCTGTTTGATCTTTTTTTAAAAAAATTAAAACATTACTTTTTAAAACTATATGCATTAAATTAAACAGAAACCGACAATTCTAATATGGCGATTGACACATATTTTCACAATTCATCGTTATCCACCATGAAAGAAAATATTTCATACTTACTAAAAAAACCAACCTCATGGATCCAAAATGATGAAGCACAATCCATTCATACCAAATAAACTCAACAACCATAGAAAGGAAGTCAAATTTCACCAATGAGAATGACATGATGAATCTTTAGAAATGAATCAAATTGATCTAAGACAAAGTGATTCCATCTTCAAAATCAACTCACTTCCAAATTTCTAATAGATTCAGAAGCTTTGATCAAGATATTTGTGATAAATAAAATAAAGAAAATAAAGTGAGGTGATCAAAACTATAATGCTAAATCTAAACAAAGTCAAACAAGCTTGCAAAGCAAAGAAAACTTTAGCACTTCAAAAAGGATTTCGAGAAAGTAAGAAGAAAGTAAAATGTTGAGAAGAAAAAAAAGTCCCTTTTGTATGCTCTCCTTTGGGGTATTTATAGTCGATAAAAAGGAGTTGCTTACTACCGAAGCTACTGATAGTGAAGACCGATGGTGAGGAGAACTAAAATTACGACGAAGAGATTTAGGGCATGAGAGTGGATAGGTGATCCAACTCACAAGGGAGTGGAGTTGCTTATTAAGGAAGTTGTCAATGTATCGACTGGAAGTGATGAGAGGTACAATCAGGAGAAGCCATCGGCTAGGGCACAAGAACGAGAAGGTTACCTTACATGGACAAGAAAACATGGGCAGTCGAGAACTTCATTAGGGTTTCAGGGGGAGGAGGCATGAGTTGGGGATTTTACGTATTAGGAAATTTGTGAGTGAGTTTTTATCTTATTTAGTTTATTTAAATATTATTATTTCTTTTCAAATTCATCGATTCAGATGTAATTTTCTCATGCTTGGGATCATAACAAAATAGGTGTTCTTCCTAAGTAAATTTGATGTTTTGCGTGCACTCGCATTATCGATTTCATCACCCGGGGTCATCTGAAAAAGTTGGATAAGTCTACAGATGATTGCAGTAAATGAAGTCATTTAGTCTAACCGAAGCCATTTAATGAGAAAAAAACTGATAAGTCCTCGCTTAAAAAATCACCAGAGTCTAGTAAAACGCTCACGACAGCGAGTCACTCGTCACGCCATGTAGGTCTCTTTATGGCTTTTCCAATTCCTATGAGAACTCAACTTTGAGTTTAAATATGTTGGTTTTAATCAATTCAACTAAACAGTGAGGATTCAAAAACAACCATACTCCAAGGAGTTAAAAAATATTTCAAATTTCTAAATATTATGGGTCCCAATAATGGTCCTCTAGGAGAGTCAAATAGGAAATCTTAACACTAGATCCTAGGCTCTAAGGAGAAGGAAAAGAAAGACCTAAAAATAATGAGGTCAACAGTACACTCTTGATCTATCACATGAGGATTGGCTTATATAAGTTTTCTATGTTTATTTTTAATTTGTTATCTAGTTTCATTCCATTCTCTTTCATTCAGGTCTCTCCTCTTCTCTGAGTTAATTTGATGATTCAAGAAAGAAGCCTATTTGGAAAAGAGGGCTATATGATGATAATTAGACAAACTGGCAACTGCAAATTAAAAAAAAAAATGAAAAAACAAAAACACTCTCTAAGTGTTGAAGTAGAGTTGTTGACCTCACTTTTGTTGAAGTCTAGTTTTTCTTTAGAAGAACCTAGGATCTAGTCATAAGATTTTCTTGGTGACTATCTTAGAAGACTAGTGATGGAGCTCTTACCCCATAGAAATTCAAAGCACTTCCATGCTTCACCTTGAGTTTCAAATGCTTAAAGTCTAACCTCTATACACTTAGGAGGATGAGGCCAAGAATAAGGAAACTCAAGAGGAGTTCTCCTATAAGATGGTCAAGCCTTAGAACTCACCCTGGGTGGTTTGGTCTGGGTCAGGTTCTCACACACTCACATCTACTCTACACTTTCACTCACTACCTCACAACCCCAAACCAAACTTGCTTATCATTGATCCCCTACTCTTTTGGAAACTTATGTGGGTGGTTCTCCATGATCTTAGCCCTAGGCTATGGTTTGGTTAAACCTAACACATGGAGGATCTAAAGGGAATTTCTCTTGGTCCATGGCTTAAGGAGGTTGAAATTTTCAAATATCCCCAATTTTACGAAAATTCCTAATTTAAACCCATTTAAGCCAAACTTCTCCAAATTTTGAGTCTAGCTCGAGTTCTTAAGGCTGGAAGGTGGATAGCTCTCGGGATGAACTAGTTAGGAACAGGCGCCTTCGGACTAGTCATGTATTTAGTGGATGACATTGATGGAGTCGGATGACGCTTCGGTGCATAAAGCGAGGGTCGTGTGGTGCTGAGTCAGATGGCGGCGCCTAATCCAGTAGTGACACGCGGTGCATTCGACGGATATGAGGATGACACAGATAAATAGAAAATAAGATTTTTAGGATTTATTTAATTTATTCTACCTTAGAAAATGCATAACTTGGTGTAGAAATATTTTAAAAATAAAATAAAAATATAGTTATGCTCAGTGAACATAGGAGAATAATGTAGAATAAAATTGAAGTTATATGACATGTTGTCGGCACTATTTTTAGGTTGTGTGAAATTTTAAAAAGGGGCCGCCTAACAGAAATTGTCGGCGAATTTTAAATTTAGTTTAGATAAATAATTTGAAAAAGTAGTATTTGATTTTGAAAATAATTTTAAATATGAGATTAAACCGATCTCACATCCCAAATAGTTTATATAAACGAGCACCGCACCACAAACCGTGTATCTGTCCCTAAGGATAGACACACTGTTTGATGGTGGGGCTCGATCAAATAAACTAGAAATTTTGTGACATCCGTTTGGTCTGCGAACCAATTTTATAAGTCGACAAATTCCCTCGCTTAATATGAAAGTATTAAACAGGGTTTATATTACTCAGGTTCTTTAAAATTCCCTATAAGGGCAAGCCCCTATAGTTAATTACATCTTAAGTGACGGGAATCACCTAAGAAAACTCTCGATTAATAACCAATAATCTCGCTCTCAAGAATTTCAAAGTTTAAGGTTTTCAAAGATTGAATTTTGGAATTTCAATAGGGAATGGATCAAATTTTGGAACATTTTGTTTTGTGAATCCAAAGGAAGAAAGGTAGGAGAAATCACTGATTCGAAGTGAACTTCGGTAATTTCCCGACTATCCTATTGTTTGGCTTGAATTTAGGAAAGTCCTAATGTTTATTTAGTATTTCAATCTTGCCAATTTTAATTAATTAGGGCTTATATTTGTATGATAAAATCAAACAAATAGCTCTAGAAGATGTGAGGGTTTATTGTCGTATCGGACGACTACCTCGGAATCCTAAGACCGGTTAGGGCTTAATTTGCAATGCAAATGCCTAACGAAGAGGTTGAGGATTTATGTTGCACTAGTGCAAGCTACCTCGAAGTCCTATGGCTTTGTTGTTTAATTCTAAGAAGGTTTTGCTGAAGTAGGTTCAAGTTTTGCCGACGACGATGGCCGTGCTGCCCACCATGCTCCAAGATCCTTGTTGTTGCAGAGGTTTAGTTTTAGAAATCATAAATCAGGAGATGAGAAAAGTGTTTTGGTTTAGAGAAGTCTTAATTTCCGAGTGTTTTGTATTTTGATTAAAACAAATCTTAAAGTTGATTATAACGACACCGGTTAAGATCCCACGGTTCCATCCTTCCGCATCATTATTTTTATCGGATTCACTTAGTCCAGATGAATTTGCTAAACTCAACTGAATGAGTTCCACACTTTCATTTAGACCGTGGGAAATCCCGTCAGCAACACGTAGGTTACATCATCCGAGGTATTCCCGATCATCCAACAAAACGTTTTAATTTAGTTGCAATTGTAGTTTTGTGTTTTGTTTGTGATTAAATTTTGAGTTGTTTTATATTTTGAAATGTTGTGGCGGTGAATTTTATCTTGCAATGACTTTTAACTTAGTTTTGGTTTCAGTTTTAGGGACTATCCTAAAGGTGTGGGTTTTCATGCAACAGTTGTTTTATCATGCAAGAAAAGTAAAGTGCATCTGCAATAAAGTAAATTGCAGGGAAGTAAATTGCAAGAAAGTAAATTGCAATAAAATAAAAGCGTACCTGGAGGGTCTTCCCGTCATCCCAAACTACACTTAAAACACAATTAGAATATTTAAGCAAGTTCCTAGGTAAAGCTAAGGGAAAGGTTATGGTTTTCTACCAAATTCCTAATCCTATAGCTAGTCATCTCCTATGACGTCTAGGTTCTTTGTGTTTTTGTTTGAGGACGATTTTCTTCATCAAAGAACAATTAAATCCAATTGTTCTTATAAATATCCTATCATATTGAGGAAGTGCTTAAGAAGAATCTTAAACATCTTTTCAATATTTTTAGGATTGTTTTAAGTCCAAATGAATTTAATCATATAAATGAATCAATCGTCCGAGGTTTTCAAGTTTTGTTAACTTGCCCAGGTGAATTAAGACATTTGAATATCTTATGAGTGAAGTAGCACTTCATTTAATGTTTCATTTAGGAGTTATAATAATCAAAGCTTTCAAGGGTAAATTAGTATTCAAATGATTTGATTTAAGTTAAAGGGTTTAAATTTGGAGTAGTGTTCAAGTTGCTTTATATTTAATTTCTTTTATGTCTTAGGTGATGTTATATTTAATTCAATTTAATTTAATTGAGTTTTAATTTAACTTAATTTAATTTAATTTGATTTGATGTTTAATTAATTTGATTTGATTTAATTTAATTTAATTATTTAATTTAATTTAATTTAATTTAATTTAATTTAATTTAATTTAATTGTTTAATTTAATTTAATTTATTATTTAATTTAATTTAATTTAATTATTTAATTTAATTTAATTTAATTTAATTTAATTTTTAATTTAGTTTTATCTTTAATTTTAATTGAAATTTTTGAAAGAGTTTTATAATTTAATTTTAGTTTAATGATTAAGTCTTTTAATATTTTGAATTTGAATTATCATTTTAATTAAGAGTTGAATATTAATGAGATGATTAATTTAGGGATTTTTAAATTAAAGAATAAATCTCTTCCTAATAAATATCCCTTATTTTAATAATTCCAATTTTATTATTCTTCCAAATTTAATCTATTATTTAATTAAAGTTTAATCATTTTAAAAAATTGTTTAATGAGTTTCTACCCTTTAATTATTTAAATTTCAATCATCCAAATCAGATTAAGATCAAATATTTTACTTGTTAATTTTATTAAACCTAAAGTTTTAATTAAGGGTTAAAAGTTTAATTACCATTTTACCCCTTAAGCTTAATAATTTCATAACTCACTAAATTGAACCCAAATGAACTTGAAATTTTTATGTGACTTCACTCATATGTCAATAAAGACATGAGAGGAGAAAATTTGATTTTTTTGTGTTTAATTTATTTATATAATTATTTTTGGTGGAAAATAGAGATTTTCAAGGAAAATTTGATAACATGACCAAAGGAAAGTTTCTGTCCTTAAGAAAATTAGGGGACATTCCTAATGACCAGAGAAGAACTTAGACCAATTTTGGTGATTTTTTGAATTATATTATTTTTATTATAATTATTTTGAGTTTTGGAGTGTTAATTAATTTAAAAATAAAATAAATGTTGAAAAATGGATTTTGTATTTTTCAAAAATCTCTCTGATATCAAGGAAACCAGAGAAGCAAATTTTGCAATTTTCTGATTTTTCTATGATTTATTATAATTATTTTAGTGAAAATGCTAGAAAATATATATATTTTTTTATTTTTAAATTACCCTAGGGCTTTAAAATTCAATATCTCACTAAATAGACCTAAGAAAAATGTGGGATTTGTTCCTAAGTGATTAAAATTCAAAATGTGACATTTTGGTGAATTTAATTATTTTTGTGATTTTTATTATTTTTTTATTTTTTAATTATTAAAAATATTAAAATATTATTAAAAATCAACTTTTTTAGAAAATTGAAATTTTAATTTTCTTAGGTTCCCCTGATATCAGAGAGGCTCCAAAACCAATTTGGTGAATTTTTAAAAAGTATTTTAAAAGTTATGAATTTTTAAAGTTTAAAATGGCTAAGTGACTTAATCAACCCAATTAGTAGGGCTAACCAAGTCCAATTGACCTCAAATTTTTATGGTGGGTTCCACTGATCCTAAAGGTCAGTGGAGAATTGATTTCAAGTCAATTTGATGCCTGGATAACTCTAATTAATTAAAGACCTATTTTGGGTGTTTAAGCCAATTAGGGTTGTTTTAAATGAACTAAGTCAAAACCTATTTTTCCTAGGGTTCTCTGGTCATAAGGAATATCACCAAATTTTCCTAGAATTTATTTCACAACATACTATTTACTGGAATTAAAATACTCAAAACAGTGACTCGAACTTGAAAAATCAAGAACTCTTCATAGGGATGGCCTCCGACTTTGGAAAATTCAGGGAATGTTCCCAAATTCGGAGGCTTCAAAAGCCCTATGGTCTCATGCCATGGTGAATTGTATGCATGCATGGAGAATTAAAACAATGCAGAGAGTAAATAAATTATAAAAAATAAAATATTTGATGAAATTAAGTGATTTCTTTTCCACATTATTCTCCTCTCTTCACCGAGCAAGAGGGTATTTTTATTTTATTTTTCTGATTTTTCTACACGGAGATATGAATTTTGAAGTTTTGGGAATTAAATAAATCAAAAAATCCCTAATTTTCTACTTATCCGAGTCAGCGCCAACGCATCCTCGGCAGCTCCGAAAGGCCACGCGGCGCGCTCCCATTTGACGCCGCCACTTGAGTCAGCAGCCCGGGCCCCGCGGTTCTCGTACCGTCTCCTGGTCCGACGCCATCTGAGCCGTCCGTCCGCGCGTGTATTGAATGGACGACATCCGTTCATCATCCCCAAGTGTTCTCACCCGAGAGCCGTCCACACTAAATCCCTAAGATCTCACTCGATTCTCAATGGATTTTTACGTTCTTATACTCTATGGATTCGCCTTGAAGAGACGAACACATCTATACGGTTAACATGCATCGAAACTAAAGCATTTAAAATGGAGAATCTCCGGAAGCTCGGGATGAAGAGTTAGCTCATACCTTGGCTCGGAGAAGTGTGGCTTCAATCCGAGAGCCGTTTCACCTTCGATTGGGTCCCGGCAGGCTCCGGATGAAGTCTCCCGGTCCGGTGAATTGTCCGGATATGATTTCGACCAAGCCCGATCACAAAGCTTGGAGGCCGGAGCAACCGGGTGGCCCGGAGATGGGGCTTTTGATGGTGGACACCTTCCCTCGGTCCGGTGAAGGTGTAGAGCCAATCAATTTGGGAATTGGCTCACTCGTGGAGAAGTGTCCCGGTTTTGGGTGGAATTTCAACTCCGAAATCGAGCTTACGGAGGAGAAATGACAGGGGAATTTCACCTGGGGATCAAGTGCTCTAAGGGTGGAGGAGGGTCCGGAACAATTTTGGCGTAGTTTTGGCAAGGTTTATGCTTCTCTCCTTCTCATGGCCGAGAGGGGTGGAGTTTAAATAGAGCTGGTCGGGGGCCTCCCGGGGAAGTTAGGGCTTGGGATCAGCTGCTCCGGTGAGGAGAAGAACGACCATGGTGACCACTGGGCATGGGGCAGCTCAACAAGTGAGAATTTCAATGTTGGCTCACATGTGAGCTCTCGGCCATGGTGTTTTCCGGCGGCCCGGTGGCCGGCCGGCCGAGCATTGGTCACCATCTTGGTCGGGTGGGTCGTGGCTGGGGTTTAGTGTAGGCAATCGGCAAATGCCATGTGTAAAGTGGTTGAATCAAAGTAGAATGGGGCATGGCTAGTTTTGAGTCTAAATGGGTCAATCCACCCATTTGGGCTTGGTGCACCCTTCAAGGTGGCTTTGGATGCTGTGGGGGATCAAAGGGATCAGCTGGTTTGGCATGGAGAAGTCTCCATCCAAATATATTTGGATTAAATTTAAGTTTAGGTGAAACATGATTAAGGCTAATGAGCTTTAGGGATTAAGGAAAGCCCCCCTCTTCTTACCCAATATGGCATGGTGGAGTGTCCAAAGCTCTCATGGCTCACATGTGGCTCATGCATGGCTTCATGGCTCACCTTTGGCTTGGCGAAAAGTTTGGTGAATTTCATAAAAAAGGATTTTAAGGATTTTGGATAATTTGGTGGAAATTTGGATGAAGCTTCATTTAGAAATATTTGATCATTGGTTTAGGACTTAGGGATGATTTTAATTGAAAGTATGATGAGGGGAAATGTCATATGGGCTTTGGAAGAATTTTTGGGGCTTTGGATTTGGTGGAAGTGGCTTTTAAAATGGTTTAAGGAATGGGCCCTTAAGTTTAAAAATGAATTTATGGATGGGAATTTTGTAAAGAGGTTGGGCCAAATAATTGTTGGGTTTAGCTCATAGATGTGTCATGAGTGATTTGAAACAAATTGGGGGTGATTTGGATTTGAATTGGGTTGAATTTGGGTTAGGTTTGGGCTTAGGTCGAAAATGGGCCTTTTAACCTCGGGTTGAGTTTGAGTGGGGTTTGGGTCTAAATTTTGGGCAAATCATGTTAGGGTTTTGTTTGTGGGAATGTTAAGGAAGATTTAGAAAAGATTTGAGGTTAATTGGAGTTGAATTGGGTGAGTTTGGGTTAAGTTTGAGTCATGGGTCCAAATTGGGCTTTAAGGCCAAAAGTGAGATTGGATCCAAATGTCAATCAAATTGGACTTGGATTTGGTCTAGATTGGTATTGGGAATGTTGAATTGAAGTTTAGAATTGAATTGGACCAGAATTTGGGTCAATTGGATAGGTTTGGTTTAACATTGGGTTCACTTTGGGTTAAAATGGGTCAATTTGGGGGTTTTGACAAAAGTAGGGTAAATTGACAAAATTGGCCCATGGTGTAGTTGGACAAAATGAAATTGGGAATATTTAGGATTTTTTGGAATTTTCTGGGAATTTTCTGAATTTTTGGATTTTTAGGCCAAGAAGGGTATTTTGGGTATTTGGAGGGTATTGGGGGGTATTTTTGGAATCTTTGGTATTTTTGGGTATGGATGATCAATTTGAGTGATGTGGAGATGTTTGGGATTGATTTTGGAAAATTTTGGGTAATTTGGAAATTTTGCAAAAATTTGGGTAATTTCAAGGGTTTTGGGTAGATTTAGTAGGTGTAGGGTCCCGGGGGTCAAAAATTGAAAATTTGGGAAATTGAAGATTGGGTGAATCTAGGTGGAAAAAAGTCATTTTGGTTGAGCCATGAAGTCATTTCAAGCCCATATGAGCCATGAAAGGACTCATTTGAGGCATTCACTATGTTGTTCCTAACTCTCTTAGCCAAGAGCTTAGGGGTTAAGGACCATCCATGTGAATCACCTACATGAGTCAGGAGGTTAAGTTGGGTATAGGTGTGGTTTTAGGAAGTGTGTCGAAATGTAGTGTGTAAGTGTAGTGTAAGTCAGCCGCTTCACTGCGACCGGGCCACCTGTAGGCGATCCTAAGGCCAAAGAGTCCTATAGGAACTCATCCTTTAAACTTCCACATTTGATTTCAACCCTCTTGGTGATTAGGGGTCTATAGTCAAGTTTGTGGAGTTTGCAGGGAGTTTAGAAGTGGTTTGAATTTCTAAAAGGCGGGTCCCAATTCTAGTCCTCTAAGATAGTCAAAGGAAAAGCCTAAGGCTAGATCCTAAGCACTAAAAAGAAGAAGGGAAGACCTCATCGAAAATGAGGTCAACAAATGGACTCCCAATAGGTGTGGTGAGCTGACGGAGCACACCGCGCGTATTGGTGTTGACCGAAGCGATCAACAAAACCAACACGGATGTCCAAGTGACGAACTTAGGACGAAGTAGAAGAGTTTCGCTGGGGAGTGTCAAGTATATCTCCGGAACCGGAGATTCTTGAACTCTCGCCAGGGAAAGGAAAAGGAGGTGAATCCCAAATCACATGATGCGGGGAATTTCGATTTAGATTTTATTTTGTTTAAATTTATGTTTTGATGTGTGAGTTTAAATTTTAGTTTGGAGTTTCAATTTAGATTGAAGTTTGTCAAAATTAATTTGAAGGATTTGATTTGAAATGAAAATTGGAGTTCTGAGGTTTTAGATGTAACATCTCCAACCTCGAAAGAAAATTGAATTGATTAGATTGAATCGTTGCAATGAGAAGAGATCTCAGAGCAAAGTGGTGTTGGATATAAAATCCTTAACCTCAAGAGTTTGATTTTGATGTATTTCATTGCGATAGGGAAATGATCCTAAAGCAATGCGATCTCGGATGTAAAATCCTTAACCCCGGAATTCGATTTGATGTATTTCAGGTGCAATAGGGAAAGAATCCTAAAGCGAGTGCAGTCTTGGATGTAAAATCCTTGACTCAAAAGTTTGAATTTGATGTATTTCGAGTGCAATAGGAAAAGAATCCTAAAGCGATGCGAGTCTTGGATGTAAAATCCTCGACCCAAAAGTTTGAATTTTGATGTATTTCGGTGCAATAGGGAAAGAATCCTAAAGCAGTGCGATCTTGGATGTAAAATCCTCGACCCAAAAATTTGAATTTTGATGTATTTCGAGTGCAATAGGGAAAGAATCCTAAAGCGATGCGATCTTGGATGTAAAATCCTCGACCCAAAAGAGTTTGATTTTGATGTATTTCAGGTGCAATAGGGAAAGAATCCTAAAGCGATGCGATCTTGGATGTAAAATCCTTGACCCAAAAGTTTGAATTTTGATGTACTTCAGTGCAATAGGAAAAGGATCCTAAAGCAGTGCGGTCTTGGATGTAAAATCCTCGACCCAAAAGTTTGAATTTGATGTACTTCGAGTGCGATAGGAAAAGAATCCTAAAGCGAGTGCGATCTTGGATGTAAAATCCTCGACCCAAAAGGTTGAATTTGATGTATTTCAGTGCAATAGGAAAAAAATCCTAAAGCGATATGGTCTTGGATGTAAAATCCTCGACCCAAAAAGGTTGAATTTGATGTATTTCGAGTGCAATAGGAAAAGAATCCTAAAGCGAGTGCGAGTCTTGGATGTAAAATCCTCGACCCAAAAAGGTTGAATTTGATGTATTTCGGTGCGACAGGAGAAGAATCCTAAAGCGAGTGCGATCTTGGATGTAAAATCCTCGACCCAAAAGGTTGAATTTGATGTATTTCGGTGCAATAGGAAAAGAATCCTAAAGCAGGTGCGGTTCTAAATTCCATTGCATTGCAAGTCTTTTCCCTTCCAAGCTTTCTAATTCTTCGAGTCGTAGTCCGGCGTTTTCTTCGTCGTGATCTTGTTTGCAACCGCGATTCCGAGTGAAGGAAGCCGAACCTCTAAAGGTAACACTCGCCTCGGACCCATACACCGGAGCGTAAGGTGTAGCTTGAGTAGGAGTTCGAAGGTTGTCCGGTAGGCCCATAAGGCTTCTAACAATTTCTCGTGCCAATTTCTCTTATTATCGTCCAAGGTTTTCTTTAAGATTTGAACGAGAGTTTTATTAAAAGCCTCAGCGAGACCGTTTGCTCTTGGGTAGTAAATTGTCGAGTATCGCTAGTCGATTCCGTGTCTCCCGACAAAATTGTTGATTTGTGTGCTTCGAATGCCGACCCATTATCCGAGATGATCCGCGCGGCACTCCGAAACGGTAGACAACTTGGTTCTTGAAAAGCCGTAGCACGTGGTGTGCTTTCACTTCTCTAAGTGGAACCGCTTCGTCCACTTGGAAAAGTAATCCGTAGCCGCAAGAATGAAGCGATGTCCTTTTGAAGATGGTGGTTCTATTGGACCCACTATATCCGTGCCCCAACATTCAAATGGCCACGACGCGATTGTCGGGTGCGGCACATTCGGAGGTTGGTGTAGAACCACTCCGTGCACTTGGCATTGGTGACGGCTCTTGGCGATTTTCATGCGGTCGGTCATCATCGAGGGCCGGTAGTATCCTAGTCTTTTAATTTTCATTTTCATCTTTGGACCCGATCGGTGAGCACCACGAGTCCCGAATGCACCTCCTAAACAATTTCACGGGCCTCGAACCCGCTTAGGCACCTTAGCCACATTTGATCAAAAGACCTTCCGTAGAATGTGTTGTTTATTAATGCGTAGGACGAGTTCTTTTCTTGATCCGATGGGCTAGCGACCTATCGTCCGGTAGCTTTCCGTTTGCGAGTAGTCATCAATGGCCGTCGCCGATCTTCCGTGTTTTTCATCACCGCTTCTGCAATCGATTCTTTTTCTTTTCTCGATTTGTGTATTGTGTCTATGTCAAATCGTGATAGGACTCGACGTCCGTGAACCGACACTTCCATTGATTCATCTTGCAAACGAGCAAATTCTTTTGCGAGACGGGCTAAAGCATCTGCTAAAGCATTCTCTTTTCTAGGAATTTTGTAGATCGTCACATTTGGAATCGTTCCAACAGTGCATGGCATACCTGGAAGTATTGTTCGAGTCTTGGCTTTAAAATTCAGTACTCGTCCAGCAATCTGTTGAATGATTAATCGTGAATCCCCTTAGATGTTGATGTCCGTTATCCCCATTTGAATAGTTAATTCCAATCCCGTTATGAGGGCTTCGTATTCCGCTCGTTGTTTGTACACGGTTCGTTAAGTGGTAGGAGTATCTTAACATCCCCCGCTCCGGTGTTATAAAGATTAGCCCGATTCCTGCCTTACCGGCACTATCACTTGCGATTCTTCATCTTTGTGTGCTCGAAGATGCTCCGTCGAAATATAATTCCCAACGTCGATCGTCAAGGTCTTCTAAGTTCATTATTTGTTCATCCGGCGGATCGTCATTGAGAGGAGATTCGGCCGGCAAAGGGTGTGCTGCGAGGAAGTCCGCTAAGACTTGTCCCTTTACGGCACGCGGAGGCACAAACGTTATATCGAATTGCAATAATATCATTGACCATCCGGCAAGTCCGTCGGAAAGTGTTGGACGAGTCATCGAGTATTGCAATGGATTAAACTTCGAAATCAAGTTGACCTTATGAGAAAGCATGTAGTGCCCGAGCTTTTGAGCGGCGAAGATCGGGGCCAAACAATGCTTTTCAATTGCGGGATACCTTACTTCCGTCGGAAGTAAACGACGGCTTAAGTAGTAAAGAGCATTTTCTTTACCCTCATCATTGACCCAGGCTAACGGGGCTCCGAGAGAGTCATCTAAAGCCGCGGTGTAAAGTATCGCTGATCTACCCGAGACCAGGGTCGCTAAGACGAGGAGGTGTCATTAAATATTGTTTAATGTCTTCGAAGGCCTTACGGCATTTCTCTTCCCAAATAAATTTGGCATCCTTTTTAACTAGTGCCGAGAAAGGTCGACACCTACCGACGAGGTTTGAGATAAAGCGTCGAAGATATGCCAGCTTCCCTTGAAAAGATCGTAATTGTTTTAAGGTTTTGGGAGGCGGCATTTCTAAGATGGCTTTAATCTTCTCCGGGTCGATTTCAATTCCACGATGTCGGACAACGAATCCTAAGAATTTCCCGGAGGTGACGCCGAAGGCGCATTTTAAGGGATTCATCTTAAGGTTAAATTGTCTTAATCGTTCGAAAACAATTCTCGAATCATACGAGTGGTTTTCCTTTACTTTGCTTTTGATGACGACATCGTCCACGTAAGCACTCGACTTGATTGTGGATGAGATCATCAAAAATTCTTGTCATTGCTCTTTGGTAGGTTGCTCTCGCGTTCTTCGGTCCGAATGGCATCACTCGTGTAGCAAAATACTCCGATCGGCGTTCGAATGTCGTAAGCTTTTCATCTTCTCGGAGCCATTTTTATCCGGTTATATCCCGAAGATCCATCCATGAACGAGAATATTTCATGTGTCGAAGCAATATCGATCATCGGTTCCGGAATCGGTAGAGGGAATTCATCTTTTGGACATGCCTTGTTTAAATCTGCGAAGTCCACACAAATTCGATCCGACCATTCTTCTTTCGATCGGCACCACATTGGCTAACCGAGTCGGGTATTGTTCTTCACGGACAAATTTAGCGTCTATTAGCTTTTTAACTTCGGCTATGACTTGTTGTTCGATTTCTAGACGCATTCTTTTGGGACCTTGTCGATCGGAGCAGTAGGATCCACTCCTAGCTTATGGACTGCAACCTCCGGAGCTAATCCCGGCATTTCATCGTAGCTCCAAGCAAAACGAGTCTTTAAATTCCATTAATAACTTGATTATTTCTTCGGAGTCTTCTTTATTGAGTAAGGAGCTAACAAAGGTAGGTCTAGGCTCTTCGCTAGTACCTAAGTTAACTTCCGTTAACTCATCTATTGTGGATTTAATTTCTTCTTCGAATTCGGTGGAGCGTCTCCAATTTGTAAATCTTCGGGTTCGTCTGTAGTTTCCATGCAGTTTTCATTGGACTTGCAAGTGACAACCAAGCAAAATTCAGTATCGTCAACTGACCCTACTGTGTCGAATCCGAGTCCATACTTTGAATTGGGAGGACGGCCGGAGTTATTCCATAACTTTTCAAAATGTTGTGATTGGCCTTTTGTCCATTGTCGAGGTAAGAAACCACGTTGAATTAAATTTTGAACACGGGGAGAGTACCACTCAAAAGGTAATTCCATTAATTCGATGAAGTGACATCTTCGAATTGTACATTATTTTCAGTTTTGGAGGTAGAAGCACCACGGTAGAATTTGATTGGCCTTGCACCGTCACTACGTACCTCTTTGACCTCCATACCCTCGATCTTATTAGAATGGATCGGAGTTAGGGTCATAGTATGTACGTAGTGGTTAATCTTCTCGTACATTGATTTGTATTCTTCATTCTTTTCATCTTCGAGGGAGATCTTGTATTGCGGCTTCTTTCGATTTATTGCTGCTGCTTCTTGCTTGATTTCTTTTTCTTCTTCAGAACTATCTTCCCAATCAACATTGATGGCTGGTTTCCTCTGTCCAATTGTCCTAGTGTCTCTACCCCGGCCTCGACCTCGGATGCGAGTTGTGGAGAAACCTTCACCATCTCGCCGGAAGGGAGTGGTGAGCGACTGTTGGACTAGAACTTCAGGTTCTTCGTTGTCTCGAACTTTCTTTGCTTCATTTGTTATGGTATCTCTGGAGAAGATCGTTTTCTTTGGCGGTGCATAATAAGCTGCATCTTCATGGATTCCAATCTCATGTACGGAGAATGGTTGTAAGTCGCCTTTGATGCACTGTTCCCCTCCATCGTAATACTTGATGCACTGATGCGCAGAGGATGGTACCATCCTCGTTTTCATGTATCCATGGTCGGCCCAAGTAGAGCGTTGAACGACGTTTCGAATCGATTATATGAAATTTTGCGGTTGTCTTTGCTAAGTCACCGGTTTTTATCGATAGCGTTATTGACCCGAGGGCTCTTTCTCCTTTACGGTTGAATCCTCTTAATAACATTTTGTCGGCCTCGAGCTCACGAGCATCAATTTCCAAGTATGCTAGTGTTCGAAGACTCATTATATTGATTGATGCTCCCGGATCCACCAATACTGCGGAGAGCGTAAACTTCCCGATTGTAACCGAAATGTACAACGGTCGGTTGTGATCTGCCGTCCCAAGTAGTAGGTCATTGTCCGTGAAGGTAACACCTCGTTGTTCCTTTAACGAGCAAACCTCATCTAAGGAATCTCCGGCCATTTGAGCTAAGCAAATTTCCGGATCAAGTAAGGCCTTGATCAGAGCTTCCCTCATCTCCTTTGATAAGATGAGAGCATCGTAAATGCTCAGTTTGGCCGGTAGTTTCCTAAGATGGGCTAGCACGTTGTAGTCCACTTTGTTTCCATGCGTCTCGGCTTCTTCTCGAATGGGTATTTCTTCTGCTGGAGTTGGTTCTTCTTGAACAACCACCTGCTTTTCTTTGTCTTTTGGACCCATTCTTGGAGGTAGAACTCTTCCACTTCTTAAGTTGACTTCTGTAATTTCTTCTGAATCTAGTGTTGAGTTTGCCGGTGTTTCCTCCTGAATCGGGATGACTGGCTCTCCTGGATTATCTTCAAAATCTGAAGGCTCTAACTCTATCGTAACTGGAGCTCCTCAAAACTCACAGATAGATCCGTTGCTTGTTGAACTCTCGTAGCCTCCTTGATGGATGCCTTCTTCCTCATTTTGATCGTCGAGATCTTGTATGATTTGAGAATTGTTGTTGGTATCGAAATCGACGCCCAGATTGTCGTTAGTTACGTAATTGTTAGAAACAGTCAAAACGTAGCCAACGCCATCACCCTTATCATTATATGATCCCACCGAAGTGAGCAGATAATCATACAAAATCGGAGGTTCGAGGGATTTCTCCCCCGAATCGGAAATAACTATCCTAGGATAAGCGGCCCCTAGTCTAGCCTTAGGAGTCTCGGTCCCTCTTCTTCGTCAATTTTCTTCTTCTCTTCGATTGTCTCCTGTCGAGGTGGTTCTTCTATCGCAAGTGATAAGTACCGGCTTAACGGGTCTCGAACTACGAATTGAAGCTCGCACCGAAGCGGTTCGGATGTTATCTAAAATCTTCTTCGAAGACCTTGTCCGAGCGGTAGTCCATCCATCGTTGGTTGCATAGGGATTTATCGGAATGACGGGATCGGTTGAGATAACATTGACGGAACCTCCTTTACGGGGTTCTTTCATGTACTCCTTCGGGATTGTTATATTTCCTTTCCGAAGGTTGTCATTGAGCCAACTTTTGAAGGTAATGCGGTCTTCATCTTGTGCCCGAGCATCCGATGGTAGGGGCAAAAGTTGGGATCACCTTTCTTGTTGACTTCCTCCGGTCTTTTGGGCTCGCGGCGTCGGAAATGCGGAGTTTTCATTAAGCTGCGGAACATCTTCGGTACCGCTTCATTTTTGAATGGGTATTCTCTGCTCAGAAGCTCCCTCAATGTACGTTGCGGACGAGACGGTTGTTCATACTGCGGAGACGACTGATAGCTGGATCGGGGTTGCTGATAATCTTGTTGTGGTTGTCGCGGCCGTTCTGGTGGTATTTGCATCGGTTGTTTGCCTTTGTCAATCGCTCGCAACGACCCGGATTTCTTTTCGAAGGTCTTCACCGGCTTCGCTTGTCCGTCTTATCGGCAAAACTTAATTGCTTTGCCTCTTCTTGCAAGCTTCCGGCCTTGCTTAACAACTTCTCAAAAGTCTTAATAGTGAATCCCTTGAGGAGAAGTGCTATCGGACCGTGAATGCTTTTAAGCAAGATGCCGACTGCATGTTGTTCTTGCAGTTGTGGTTTACACTTCATACTTAAATTTCTCCATCGAAGTATGTAATCCACTAGAGTTTCATTCGGCCTTTGCTTCTCTACCACTAAATCACCTATAGTTATGTGGTGCTGAGCTCTGGCGAATCGCTTGATGAAGAGGCTCTCTAGCTCTGAGAATGTCTTCACAGAACCGTTGGGTAATTCTGCATACCAGTCGAAGGCGATTCTCGACGATCGCCGACGAACCGTCGGAAGAGTAGCGCATCGCTCCCGCCGGCATTGCAACAACCGGCACGAAAGTGTGCAACATGCCGTCGGGGTTCCCGGTTCCGTCGAAGGTCTTAAACGGAGGTGGTACGAAGCCTTTCGGGTATTGGACAGCGTCGAATTCTTCCGGGTAAGGTCTACCCGTCCGAATGGATGTCCCGTTCTTCGATTGTGTTAAGGCTTCTCGCACTTCGTCGCTCTACCAAGTTCTTGATATCCTTTTCGGGGATCATACTTTGTGTTGTGTCCTTTTCGACCTGGTCATCCCCATTGACGGATGTAATCTCCTTTCCTCCGTCTACGATGTGAATGACCTCCGGGGGTGTCTCTCTATGTGGTTGTACTTGACTGCGGAGAGTGGCCGCAGCTATGGCCATCTCTTCCATCCTCTTCGCCATTTGAGCGATCGTGTCGTCTTTTTCCCGAAGCCGTCTCTTCATCGGTCCGGCTCCTCTCTTCTCGCGGCTGCAGGAGCACCTCGAGAAGCCGATGAAGCTCGTGTCTCAACCATGTTGATTTCTCGCATATTCGTTGTCCATGAATTCCGATGAGTCGATCTCATCTCCGAACTTTTCTTCTCTTTCTTTTGCCAACCGTCGGATATCGGTTCTCAACTTTTCCATGGCATCTTCTAGCGGAGCTTTCGTGTATCTTTGTGGTTGTCATGCGATGGTTGCCGGGTCCTTTTTCACGAGTCCCCTTCATCGCGAGTAGCACTTTCTTCGCATTCCAGCCTCCTGGCGAGACTTTCTCTCTCGGGCCGCTCGTTTCAATCTCAACTCGCCCCGTAGTGGGACGCCACACCATCCTTCTAGCGACAGAAGGTCTAGGACCGGATGGTCCGTTGGCCAAATGCTGGAAGGTGGTATCCTCCCTAATCTGTAATCCTGATACTACGACAGGCGGGCTAGCCTTCATTCTCTTGCTTGGCTTTTCTATCATGACGGCGGGCTCTACTCGGGGCCCAAGACGGGATTTGACTGGCACCCGTCCTATCCTTCGTAGAATTTCCGACACGGGGCAGTTTTCCTTCCTTGCTAGCTTTTCTACCAAAGTTTGCAGTCGAGAAAACGGCGTAGTTCTAGTTCTTTTCTTGCGGCTATCGTTGTAGTATGCGGGCCGAGGTAATGTGGCAGCAATCTTGCGAACATTCTCCTCATCCTCTGCGGCGGAGAGGGGATGGAACCTGCTTCCTCCCAAAAGTGGTATGTAGTCGGGCGATGGTGTATATTCCGGTAGCGGTGTATATTCCGGCAACTCGGAATTTCCTCCAGAAAGCAATCTCGGCAGCTACGGCTTCCCCGGCGATCCTTCTATTTCTATTTCTTCTTTGGGTCTTTGTCGGCGACGGAATCTTTGAACCGGATCCGATTTCGAAGACGGAAGGTCTTACGAGAAGATCCGTACCCTCCACGGTAACGGAGTTTACCATAGTTCGGATTTCTTTCCCCTTTGATTTGGCGAAGTCGGGGTAGGTGCGAAACAACTAGACCAGTGGGGGTAGTAAGAACAGTCCTCCCGTGGACAACGGTACTCCTCCTAGTCGGGACCCTTTGCAGGGGAGGAAACTCTTGGGTCGACCTAAGGTCGAACTCGCGCGGTGGTTCCTCGGCTTCGGATACCTTGTTCGTCGCTGCAAAGAGGGAGACGTCGGTGACCTTGACGTTCGTGTTTTCAAATCCCCGTCCAAATCGGATGACCCCATTGTCGGGCAGCTCATCCTTATAGACAGACGAAGTCCAGCCCGTTGGTGAAGGAGAAAATCGGCTCGGGGCTTCCATTTCACGGGGTAGATTCCGGTTGTCGATCCCAGTTATGCTTCTTTTCTTCAGGACGAAAAGAAAGGAATTGAAAAGAGTCCGAACTCATTCTTTGTTCATGTATTTATAAAAAAGAATCATTTGTTAAAAGAATCACTTATTAGAGGGTTTGTTTATTTAGAACGGAATGTTCAAAGGTGTAGAGAAGGTAAGGAATCCGATTCAGAAAGGAAAAGAAAGTCTTAAGCAAGACTTCCCGAATCGAAGGATCACTCCTAAACTAACACCTATCGGGGTCCACCCCACCTCAAAAATGAGGTAAAAGGATCTCGGAACCTCTCTGTTTAGGGGTGTCTAAACAATGGCTCCTAAATTCGAGAGAATGTTGGCTATACTTGTTCAAGATAGAAATGAACATAGTATTCCAACAGAAAGAAGGGTAGTTTGATCCATAAGGGACATGGATACACTACCGATTTTTTGAAAGCAGAATTATTTGATTATAATGGAGAGAGGAATCGTCCCCAGCGGAGTCGCCAGAAGTTGTCGGCACTATTTTTAGGTTGTGTGAAATTTTAAAAGGGGCCGCCTAACGTAAATTGTCGGCGAATTTTAAATTTAGTTTAGATAAATAATTTGAAAAAGTAGTATTTGATTTTGAAAATAATTTTAAATATGAGATTAAACCGATCTCACATCCCAAATAGTTTATATAAACGAGCACCGCACCACAAACCGTGTATCCGTCCCTAAGGATAGACACACATCGTTTGATGGTGGGGCTCGATCAAATAAACTAGAAATTTTGTGACATCCGTTTGGTCCGCGAACCAATTTTATAAGCCGACAAATTCCCTCGCTTAATATGAAAGTATTAAACGGGGTTTATATTACTCGGGTTCTTTAAAATTCCTATAAGGGCAAGCCCCTATAGTTAATTACATCTTAAGTGACGGGAATCACCTAAGAAAACTCTCGATTAATAACCGATAATTCCGCTCTCAAGAATTTCAAAGTTTAAGGTTTTCAAAGATTGAATTTTGGAATTTCAATGAGGAATGGATCAAATTTTGGAACATTTTGTTTTGTGAATCCAAAGGAAGAAAGGTAGGAGAAATCACCGATTCGAAGTGAACTTCGGTAATTTCCGACTATCCTATTGTTTGGCTTGAATTTAGGAAAGTCCTAATGTTTATTTAGTATTTCAATCTTGCCAATTTTAATTAATTAGGGCTTATATTTGTATGATAAAATCAAACAAATAGATTTAGAAGATGTGAGGGTTTATTGTCGTATCGGACGACTACCTCGGAATCCTAAGACCGGTTAGGGCTTAATTTGCAATGCAAATGCCTAACGAAGAGGTTGAGGATTTATGTTGCACTGTGCAAGCTACCTCGAAGTCCTATGGCTTTGTTGTTTAATTCTAAGAAGGTTTTGTTGAAGTAGGTTCAAGTTTTGCCGACGACGATGGCCGTGCTCGCCCACCATGCTCCAAGCTCCTTGTTGTTGCGGAGGTTTAGTTTTAGAAATCATAAATCGGGAGATGAGAAAAGTGTTTTGGTTTAGAGAAGTCTTAATTTCCGAGTGTTTTGTATTTTGATTAAAACAAATCTTAAAGTTGATTATAACGACACCGGTTAAGATCCCACGGTTCCATCCTTCCGGCATCATTATTTTTATCGGATTCACTTAGTCCGGATGAATTTGCTAAACTCAACCGAATGAGTTCCACACTTTCATTTAGACCGTGGGAAATCCCGTTAGCAACACGTAGGTTACATCATCCGAGGTATTCCCGATCATCCAACGAACGTTTTAATTTAGTTGCAATCGTAGTTTTGTGTTCTGTTTGTGATTAAATTTTGAGTTATTTTATATTTTGAAATGTCGTGGCGGTGAATTTTATCTTGCAATGACTTTTAACTTAGTTTTGGTTTCAGCTTTAGGGACTATCCTAAAGGTGTGGGTTTTCATGCACATGCTTGTTTTATCATGCAAGAAAAGTAAAGTGCATCCGCAATAAAGTAAATTGCGAGGAAGTAAATTGCAAGAAAGTAAATTGCAATAAAATAAAAGCGTACCTGGAGGGTCTTCCCGTCATCCCAAACTACACTTAAAACACAATTAGAATATTTAAGCAAGTTCCTAGGTAAAGCTAAGGGAAAGGTTATGGTTTTCTACCAAATTCCTAATCCTATAGCTAGTCATCTCCTATGACGTCTAGGTTCTTTGTGTTTTTGTTTGAGGACGATTTTCTTCATCAAAGAACAATTAAATCCAATTGTTCTTATAAATATCCTATCATATTGAGGAAGTGCTTAAGAAGAATCTTAAACATCTTTTCAATATTTTTAGGATTGTTTTAAGTCCAAATGAATTTAATCATATAAATGAATCAATCGTCCGAGGTTTTCAAGTTTTGTTAACTTGCTCGATGAATTAAGACATTTGAATATCTTATGAGTGAAGTAGCACTTCATTTAATGTTTCATTTAGGAGTTATAATAATCAAAGCTTTCAAGGTAAATTAAGTATTCAAATGATTTGATTTAAGTTAAAGGGTTTAAATTTGGAGTAGTGTTCAAGTTGCTTTATATTTAATTTCTTTTATGTCTTAGGTGATGTTATATTTAATTCAATTTAATTTAATTGAGTTTTAATTTAACTTAATTTAATTTAATTTGATTTGATGTTTAATTAATTTGATTTGATTTAATTTAATTTAATTTAATTTAATTTAATTTAATTTAATTGTTTAATTTAATTTAATTTATTATTTAATTTAATTTAATTTAATTATTTAATTTAATTTAATTTAATTTTTAATTTAGTTTTATCTTTAATTTTAATTGAAATTTTTGAAAGAGTTTAATAATTTAATTTTAGTTTAATGATTAAGTCTTTTAATATTTTGAATTTGAATTATCATTTTAATTAAGAGTTGAATATTAATGAGATGATTAATTTAGGGATTTTTAAATTAAAGAATAAATCTCTTCCTAATAAATATCTCTTATTTTAATAATTCCAATTTTATTATTCTTCCAAATTTAATCTATTATTTAATTAAAGTTTAATCATTTTAAAAAATTGTTTAATGAGTTTCTACCCTTTAATTATTTAAATTTCAATCATCCAAATCAGATTAAGATCAAATATTTTACTTGTTAATTTTATTAAACCTAAAGTTTTAATTAAGGGTTAAAAGTTTAATTACCATTTTACCCCTTAAGCTTAATAATTTCATAACTCACTAAATTGAACCCAAATGAACTTGAAATTTTTATGTGACTTCACTCATATGTCAATAAAGACATGAGAGGAGAAAATTTGATTTTTCTGTGTTTAATTTATTTATATAATTATTTTTGGTGGAAAATAGAGATTTTCAAGGAAAATTTGATAACATGACCAAAGGAAAGTTTCTGTCCTTAAGAAAATTAGGGGACATTCCTAATGACCAGAGAAACACTTAGACCAATTTTGGTGATTTTTTGAATTATATTATTTTTATTATAATTATTTTGAGTTTTGGAGTGTTAATTAATTTAAAAATAAAATAAATGTTGAAAAATGGATTTTATATTTTTTAAAAATCTCTCTGATATCAAGGAAACCAGAGAAGCAAATTTTGCAATTTTCTGATTTTTCTATGATTTATTATAATTATTTTAGTGAAAATGCTAGAAAATATTTTTTTTTTATTTTTAAATTACCCTAGGGCTTTAAAATTCAATATCTCACTAAATAGACCTAAGAAAAATGTGGGATTTGTTCCTAAGTGATTAAAATTCAAAATGTGACATTTTGGTGAATTTTATTATTTTTATGATTTTTATTATTTTTTTTATTTTTTAATTATTAAAAATATTAAAATATTATTAAAAATCAACTTTTTTAGAAAATTGAAATTTTAATTTTCTTAGGTTCCCTAATATCAGAGAGGCTCCAAAACCAATTTGGTGAATTTTTAAAAAGTATTTTAAAAGTTATGAATTTTTAAAGTTTAAAATGGCTAAGTGACTTAATCAACCCAATTAGTAGGGCTAACCAAGTCCAATTGATCTCAAATTTTTATGGTGGGTTCCTCTGATCCTAAAGGTCAGTGGAGAATTGATTTCAAGTCAATTTGATGCCTGGTTAACTCTAATTAATTAAAGACCTATTTTGGGTGTTTAAGCCAATTAGGGTTGTTTTAAATGAACTAAGTCAAAACCTATTTTTCCTAGGGTTCTCTGGTCATAAGGAACATCACCAAATTTTCCTAGAATTTATTTCACAACATGCTATTTACTGGAATTACAATACTCAAAACAGTGACCTGAACTTGAAAAATCAAGAACTCTTCATAGGGATGGCCTCGACTTTGGAAAATTCAGGGAATGTTCCCAAATTCAGAGGCTTCAAAAGCCCTATGGTCTCATGCCATGGTGAATTGTATGCATGCATGGAGAATTAAAACAATGCAGAGAGTAAATAAATTATAAAAAATAAAATATTTGATGAAATTAAGTGATTTCTTTTCCACATTATTCTCCTCTCTTCACTGAGCAAGAGGGTATTTTTATTTTATTTTTCTCGATTTTTCTACACGGAGATATGAATTTTTGAAGTTTAGGGAATTAAATAAATCAAAAAATCCCTAATTTTCTACTTATCCGAGTCGGCGCCAACGCATCCTCGGCAGCCTCCGAAAGGCCACGCGGCGCGCTCCCATTTGACGCCGCCACTCGAGTCGGCGGCCCGGGCCCCGCGGTTCTCGTACGGTCTCTCGGTCCGACGCCATCTGAGCCGTCCGTCCGCGCGTGTATTGAATGGACGGCATCCGTTCATCGTCCCCAAGTGTTCTCACCCGAGAGCCGTCCACACTAAATCCCTAAGATCTCACTCGATTCTCAATGGATTTTTACGTTCTTATACTCTATGGATTCGCCTTGAAGAGACGAACACATCTATACGGTTAACATGCATTGAAACTAAAGCATTTAAAATGGAGAATCTCCAGAAGCTCGGGATGAAGAGTTAGCTCATACCTTGGCTCGGAGAAGTGTGGCTTCAATCCGAGAGCCTGTTTCACCTTCGATTGGGTCCCGGCAGGCTCCGGATGAAGTCTCCCGGTCCGGTGAATTGTACTGGATATGATTTCGACCAAGCCCGATCACAAAGCTTGGAGGACTGGAGCAATCTGGGTGGCCCGGAGATGGGGCTTTTGATGGTGGACACCTTCCCTTGGTACGAGTGAAGGTGTAGAGCCAATCAATTTGGGAATTGGCTCACCGTGGAGAAGTGTCCCGGTTTTGGGTGGAATTTCAACTACGAAATTGAGCTTACGAGAGGAGAAATGGCAGGGGAATTTCACTCTGGGATCAAGTGCTCTAAGGGTGGAGGAGGGTCCGGAACAATTTTGGCGAGTTTTGGCAAGGTTTATGCTTCTCTCCTTCTCATGGCCGAGAGGGGTGGAGTTTAAATAGAGTCGGCTGGGGGCCTCCTGGGGGAAGTTAGGGCTTGGGATCAGCTTGCTGCGAGTGAGGAGAAGAACGGCCATGGTGACCACTAGGCATGGGGCGGCTCAGCAAGTGAGAATTTCAATGTTGGCTCACATGTGAGCTCTCGGCCATGGTGTTTTCCGGCGGCCGGTGGCTGACGGCCGAGCAATGGTCACCATCTTGGTCGGGTGGGTCGGTGTATGGGGTTTAGTGTAGGCAATTGGCAAATGCCATGTGTAAAGTGGTTGAATCAAAGTAGAATGGGGGCATGGCTAGTTTTGAGTCTAAATGGGTCAATCCACCCATTTGGGCTTGGTGCACCCTTCAAGGTGGCTTTGGATGCTTGTGGGGGATCAAAGGGATCAGCTTGGTTTGGCATGGAGAAGTCTCCATCCAAATATATTTGGATTAAATTTAAGTTTAGGTGAAACATGATTAAGGCTAATGAGCTTTAGGGATTAAGGAAAGCCCCCCTCTTCTTACCCAATATGGCATGGTGGAGTGTCCAAAGCTCTCATGGCTCACATGTGGCTCATGCATGGCTTCATGGCTCACCTTTGGCTTGGCAAAAAGTTTGGTGAATTTCATAAAAAAGGATTTTAAGGATTTTGGATAATTTGGTGGAAATTTGGTGGAAATTTGGATGAAGCTTCATTTAGAAATATTTGATCATTGGTTTAGGACTTAGGGATGATTTTAATTGAAAGTATGATGAGGGGAAATGTCATATGGGCTTTGGAAGAATTTTTGGGGCTTTGGATTTGGTGGAAGTGGGCTTTTAAAATGGTTTAAGGAATGGGCCCTTAAGTTTAAAAATGAATTTATGGATGGGAATTTTGTAAAGAGGTTGGGCCAAATAATTGTTGGGTTTAGCTCATAGATGTGTCATGAGTGATTTGAAACAAATTAGGGGTGATTTGGATTTGAATTGGGTTGAATTTGGGTTAGGTTTGGGCTTAGGTCAAAAATGGGCCTTTTAACCTTGGGTTGAGTTTGAGTGGGGTTTGGGTCTAAATTTTGGGCAAATCATGTTAGGGTTTTGTTTGTGGGAATGTTAAGGAAGATTTAGAAAAGATTTGAGGTTAATTGGAGTTGAATTGGGTGAGTTTGGGTTAAGTTTGTGTCATGGGTCCAAATTGGGCTTTAAGGCCAAAAGTGAGATTGGATCCAAATGTCAATCAAATTGGACTTGGATTTGGTCTAGATTGGTATTGAGAATGTTGAATTGAAGTTTAGAATTGAATTGGACCAGAATTTGGGTCAATTGGATAGGTTTGGTTTAACATTGGGTTCACTTTGGGTTAAAATGGGTCAATTTGGGGGTTTTGACAAAGTAGGGTAAATTGACAAAATTGGCCCATGGTGTAGTTGGACAAAATGAAATTGGGAATATTTAGGATTTTTTGGAATTTTCTGGGAATTTTCTGAATTTTTGGATTTTTAGGCCAAGAAGGGTATTTTGGGTATTTGGAGGGTATTGGGGGGTATTTTTGGAATCTTTGGTATTTTTGGGTATGGATGATCAATTTGAGTGATGTGGAGATGTTTGGGATTGATTTTGGAAAATTTTGGGTAATTTGGAAATTTTGCAAAAATTTGGGTAATTTCGAGGTTTTGGGTAGGTTTAGTAGGTGTAGGGTCCCGGGGTCAAAAATTGAAAATTTGGGAAATTGAAGATTGGGTGAATCTAGGTGGAAAGAAGTCATTTTGGTTGAGCCATGAAGTCATTTCAAGCCCATATGAGCCATGAAAGGACTCATTTGAGGCATTCACTATGTTGTTCCTAACCCTCTTAGCCAAGAGCTTAGGGGTTAAGGACCATCCATGTGAATCACCTACATGAGTCGGGAGGTTAAGTTGGGTATAGGTGTGGTTTTAGGAAGTGTGTGGAAATGTAGTGTGTAAGTGTAGTGTAAGTCGGCCCCTTCACTGGACCAGGCCACCTGGAGCGATCCTAAGGCCAAAGAATCCTATAGGAACTCATCCTTTAAACTTCCACATTTGATTTCAACCCTCAGGTGATTAGGGGTCTATAGTCAAGTTTGTGGAGTTTGCGGGGAGTTTAGAAGTGGTTTGAATTTCTAAAAGGCGGGTCCCAATTCTAGTCCTCTAAGATAGTCAAAGGAAAAGCCTAAGGCTCCTAAGCACTAAAAAGAAGAAGGGAAGACCTCATCAAAAATGAGGTCAACACATGTATTTTATTTTTATTTCTAACTCTAAACATTTCACCATGACATGAGGTTTGGAGGGCTTAAAGGCTCTATGGTTAGGGATCTTCATTGATTTTTCCGAGCTAAAGGGGCTTCTTTAGCTAGAGATCCCTAATTTCTAATCTAATCCCCTTTGTTTTGGTATAAAAATTATAATAATTAAAATATTAATAAAAAATACAAAACTTATTTTGGTAGGTTCACTGTTGACAAAGGAACCTAGGAAAAATATAAAATCGGTTTGAATAATTAATGATAAAATTAGTAATAATTAACTCACTAAAATCATTTAAAAATTAAGTAATTAAAATAAAAATGTAAAAATCACAACAATAACTCTCCACTATTAAGAATGAATAGAGGAGCTCCCCATAAAAATTTTAAGTTAATTGAAGTTAATTTACCTACTAAAATGAATTTTTCAAGTTATATGACATTCTTGGAATTAAATTAATTATAATAATCAAAATATAAGTAAAAAAATCATGAAATTGGTTTTGGGAGCTCCTAATAACTTGAGAAACTTAAGAAAAATGAAATTGAAATGAAAACAAAATGTTTCACTTTTAAACTATATTTTAATATTTAAAAAATATAAATATATTTAAAAATAATAAAAAACACAAAAATATTAAAATTTATCAAAAAGTCACATTTGGTTTCCTAATCATTTGAAAACAATTAAAATAATTTTCTAACTCTCTAAGTGAAGATATTAATTTTTAAAGGCTTAAAATAATTTTTAAAAAGGTTAAAAAAGGATTTTTCCTAATTTTTCACTAAAATAAATCCAATAATTAAAATATAAATCACAAAAATTTGAAATTTGTTTCTTTGGGTTTCCTAACCTCAGAAAGATTTAAGAAAAATATAAAACTTAACTTTGCCCTTAAATAATATTTTATATTTAATTAACACTAAAAATAAACAAATAATTCTAATAAAAAATTAAAACTAAAAAAACATGAAAATTGGTCCGAGTGGTCCCCCACTAGTTTTGTTAAGGATAGACAATTTGGTTTGGTTGAGTTATTAAATTAATATTTAAAATCTTTATTTACATTAAAATAATTATAAAAATTAAATTAAACCCAGAAAAATCACATTTTCTCCTATGGTGTTTTAATTAACCCATGAGTGGGGGACATAAAAATTTCAAAGTAATTTGAGTTGAACTTATTAAATTATTAGGTGATAGAACTTAAGGGAAAAATTATAATTTTAAAATTTAAGCCTTATTTAAATTTTTTGGCCTAATGAAAGGGAAATGGGTAATGATTGATCATAATTGACATATATAGATGATTGAAATTCAAGGGATTAAATGGTAGAAGCCAATCTCACAATTTTCCACTAAAATGTTAAAATTATAATTTTCTAAATTATTATGATTTGGAAGAAAATTAAAATTAAATGATTCTAAGGAGAGGGGTTCATACGCCTAAAATATATAGTGTTTTTATGCACATTTTTATACCTATTTTTGATGATATTACACTTTAATGGAAGATATTTTGTGTTTTTCTTGCAAGTATTATGAAAATGAGTGATCATAATGAAAGGAGCAAAATTGGATCATATTTGGAGCAAAAAAATGAAAAAAATGAAAAATTAGACACTATCGGCTAAGCGCCTCCATGTCGGTGCTTAGGTGCCACAGTTAAAAATCAAAGTTTCTTCACTTTTGGCTCTAATTTCAAGGGGTGTTTGAAGCAACTTTTAGTGGTAACTTCCTTAACTTCCCATGGGCGGTAAATTTGAATGAAGGGATGCATATTTTGGTGTATACGTTGAATCTGGACATGATTTGAAGAGACACTAAGGCTGCTTTTGGAAAATTATAAAATGAAGACTTGGAATTAGTTTCAAAGAGAGTCCTCTTCTAGTTTTACTTTTTGTCTTCTATTATTTATAGTTTTTAAAGTCTTTTAGAGTTAGTAGAGAGTAAGAAAGGATAAAGGGGGTGGAGAGAAGCCTTCTTCTCACCAATTCTCTTCCTTCATTTTATTTAGTTTTTATTGAAGTTTGAAGTCTATTTCTAAGTCATCAAAGTTGGGTGACCCACTCTGAGGAGTGTTTTAGTGGAATGTCCAGTTTCAAAGGAACTTCCAGAGTCTTATGGAGAGGATTTTCAGATAAGTGTTTACTTCTGTTTTTATATTTAGTTTTTAATTAAAAATTGATGTGTTTTCATTATAATTTCTATTTTCAAATCAATATGTGCTTTTGTTTTCTCCATGAGATCTGAGTAGTTTTTTTTATCTTTTTTGCTTAAATGAAGAAGTAATTAATTTATGTAGGATTGTTGTGGAATGTATAAGTGTTTAAAGTTGAACTAAGTTGTGAAGATTTAATTCCATGAATTTAATTTATGTCTTAATTTGGCCAATTAAGATGTTAAAATTTGTTGTGAGATTATGTAAGATCCAATGCGGTATTATCTCAAACAACAATTAGTAAAAATCACATGCAATTATATGGGTGAGAATTGTAGTCTATATAATTGAATGCAAATATTTTAGGAGATATGTTTTTAATGGGGAGTAAAATTAGAGGACTTTAGAGTGATAGGCTAAAGCCCCCTAATTTGGTTTGATATTTTAAATTTTGTTATGAGAAGTTAGCCCCCAGGTGGAGGGAACTCTAGAGTGAGAGCTAGTATCTTTCCTGCCTAACCATTTTCAAAATTTTAAAATTTCAAATTAACCACTGTTATTTATAGAACCAAGTAAGGGTAAAAAATAAATTTGCTCCTATTTGTCCCAACACATTTAAATACTTCCACAACAATAAGTTCATAATTATTACTGCTTTATAAGAGAAAGAAAAAGATATTTTATTTCCTAGTGTTTTAGATCATGTTTTAAAGTTCTGATAATTTTCATTTCCTACTTAGCTTTTTATCAAAAATACCAAAAACAACTTTTAAACTTTACAAATCAAAACATACTTTCAAAATTCATTTAAAAATTAAAAATATAATTTTCTTATTTCTTTAAAAAGTTTTTACATTTTCCTATGGGTTCGATATCCCGGGGCTTAATCAGAAAGTCCTATATTACTTGATAAACGATATGTATACTTGGGTAGTATCCCATATTATAAAATCATAATTTTCATATCTAAATCATAAGCACATATATTTGTCGGGGATCAGGGGTTTTTCTTCAGAAGATAATAATTCACAAAATTAGAACCCCTAGTCAACGATGAAATGATAATTGAATATTTAATAAGGATTAAAATTATCACATGACTTTATATTTCTAAAATTACAAATCCATATATTAAGTCTTAAGGGCTTAGTAGTGAATTATGCTTAACCAAGACTTAACTTAGAAAATGAAATATAATCAATAATAAACACTTTGGAACACTACAAACCCAACTCTAATTTGATTGGCTGAATCTTGACCTGACTGCCGCGCTTAACGCAGTAATGTTTGCTTCCAAAAGATAGCCAAAAAGCTTTGACTCGATTTATAAATAGCGGCTAGTGTATAAAATTAATATTATATAAGTATTATTTTTACACACTAGGGGTACTACACAAGTATACGTATCGTTTCAAGTAATATAGGGTTTTTAAACAAAGACCCCAGTATCGATCCCACAGGGAAGATTTATAGAAATAAATTTTCTATAAAGCGAAAGTGAAATATAATAGTAAAAATATTTTTATTTTGATTATAAATTACTATTAATTTACTAGATGCAATTTAAAGAAAACAATAATAAGAAAATGATTTTATAAACTCTATATAAAATAACAACTTTCTTTCCTTCAATTAATCTAAGATTTTTAAGATAATTTAATATTCGTTGGAGAATTTAATTTATGGTATTGTGCCAAATAGAAGCATTCCTATTCTTTACCCTTTGAACCAGGTGCAAAGAACATTGACTAATTTACAGAATAGGTCCGGATGTATTGTCAATAGAATGGGTTAATCTAGGCTCACACTTCTAGATGTCTAAGGGTGGCTATGGTCGGCCCTACTAGTGACCCTTTCCTAGTCTATAAATCAAATTATAAGAATTTAATCTGTCACTCTAAAAACTTATCAATTCTACACCCTTTAAAATTATCTTCCTATTTATTTGCACTTCACCATGAATAGCCCGCACATGGCCTTCGACTACCCAAGGATTCATGTGACATTTACAAGTTAAGAGTTCTTCTCCTATAAGGTTTTTAAACTCTTCAACGAGTTTTAACAATTCAAACGGCCAATTTAAAAAGTAAAGTAAGATCGAGTATTCATGTCATCACAATGTTTTGATAATATTTTGAATTTTAATTCTCCATCGAATCTTTATATTATCTTATCTATCTCTTCATAATTGAAGTAAGAAAGTAACTAACTACTCGAACACATTGAAAATAAATAACAAAACATGATAATTAAACTTTGAATCAAATGTAAAAATATACTTATCTCAAATATTTCTTCTACAGATCTTCCGATTCCTACTGACTCCACAGTGTAATGAACTCCAGATGCAATAACTTGAAAATAAACTCACTAAACTAAACAATAGTGGCCCTAAATTTCTCTCTCTAATTCTCTCTCTAAGGATGAGAGATCCTAAAGTAGATAAGAGAAAGGGGTACAATGGGAGGGGCACGTTTTCTGAAGAATTGGACCTCTATTTATAGGCTTCAAGAGTTTCCTTGAGGCACCTCTTCAAAACATGTCCACATTCAATGAATCTTCTAGACGGTCGGTCTGGCGCCTAGGCGCCAGACACCGCGTCTAGTTCTTTGCACCTCTTCACTTTGGCTCGCACCTCTTCGCGATTAAAACCATTTTGGAGCGTCCAAACGCAATGTATCACATGTCCTATTATCAAGGAACAACTGTCAGCCTTCTAGAATGTCCAATAACCGCTCACTCCGTCAAAATAACTGATCAAAAGTTGTCAAAAACTTGACAGTTTTTGTATCGAGTCTGGCGCTTGGGCGCCAGTTTCTGGCGCCAAGGCGCCAGGACATATTTTTTTTATACTTTTAGTATTTTGCTCCATTTTTGTTCCTTTTTGCTCCTTTTTCCTTCTTAGACCTTTTTACATTACCTACATCCAAAAATACAAAAAATACCTTTCATTAAAGCATAATATCCTTTGAAATTAATAAGAATTAAAACATAAAGAAATAAGTATTTTTTTATAGATCAAATCTCATAATCAAATAAATTTTCCTCTAAGGGCCTTCACCCATATAATTTATAAATGAAATATCAAGTGACGATTACCCTACTTAAAGGGATAATTAAGAATTCAAGATTCATTAAGTATAAGGGTATAATTATGGATGAATTATTTAGTAAGTATAATAAGTTCAAATGAACTCAAGAGGATTCAAAAGATTATGAAATGTCTAGGGTGTTACCTCGAGCCCCTTCATAATCTTCTGGATATCTTGGAGGGTAACTAAATTTATTATACTTTGCTAAAAAAGGCATTCTTCAAATGAACAAATAGGACTCCACCAAGTTATGCCATAGGATTTGGTAGGTGTACTTGAAATCTGTTTATTTTTTTTCTGGCATTGCAAGTTTAAATTCCCTGTAAAATTATATATAAAATTCAAAGGTTAAACTTTCAGTTGGAGTGCGAGAAGATGACTGATACACATTTACATTTTATGTATTGCAATTTCCTTTGTTTATTTTATTACACTTTAGTTTCAGTACCTTTTTTGCAAAACCAAACTTGAATTTCAAAACAAAAACTTTGAGGATAGCCACAAAACTAAAACAAAACAAAATCAAATTCACCGCCACAACAAAGCAAAATATAAGGTAACTCAAAATTTAATCACAAACAAAATAAAAATCACAATTTCAACTAATCGGTGTCGCTATAATCAACTTAAATATTCCTCTAATAAGATATTAATACACCTCAATTTAGAAATCTCTAAAATAAGACACTTCTCTCATCTCTTCAATTGACACTTCTAAAACTATACTTGCTGCAATGAGGAACTTAGAGCATACATAGTGGGCAGCACTACCATCTTCAACAACAAAATTCCTTCTTAGAAATAAATAACAAGCCATAGGACTTTGTGGTAGTTTTCTTAGTGCAACATAATCCCCTCACTTTATCTCTTTAGGCCTTTGCACCTTGTGCAATATAAGCCCTAAATCGTCTTATGATTCCGAGGTTTTAATCAGATATAACATAATTCCTCCTATCTTCCAAGCTATTCACATGATCGGTATCAAATGTAAGCTCTAAATAATACAATTGACAGGATGAAACATTAAATAATTATCTCAAATTGAAGTCAGACAATATTATATTTTTGGAAATCACTGAGATTTTTCTTGGAGCTGTGTTTTCTCTAGCTCTCTCTTTCTTTAGATTCCTACAATATCTGTTCCAAACAAGAGCCACTCACCTATTGGATTTCCTATTACCACATTTTCTTGAAGATCCTAACTTTTTTGGAAGTCATGAAAATAATATTTCCTGATCTATTTCAAGTGTTTTCTTAGGTGACTTCAGTTATCTAAGATGTAATTAACTATAGGGGCTTGCCCTTATAGAAAACTTTCAGACCCCAGATTAATATAAACTCTATCTAGTTGCTTCATATTAGATGGAGGAATTTTTCGGTCAACATAAATGGTTTACAGACGAGACAAATGTCATGGATTCTTTAGTTTGTTTTATCAAGCCACACCGCCAAGCAATGTATCTATACTTCGGGATAGATACATGGCTTGTGGTGTAGTGCTCGATTATTTAAACTATTGCATATATGAGATCGGTTTGATTTCATATTTTAAAATTAAAAATGATACTTTCCATATTTTCAAAATTTTATTTACATAAATTAAATTGAAGCTTTAGTGACTGACAAGTGTATGAGCTGGAAACCAAAGAAAATTAATTAATGAGGCTCCAAAATGTGGGTTTTGTCAAAATTAGTGGGGGTTTGTCTAGGTGATTTATCTATATGATCTGTGTAGGTTGGCCAATCCTAAAGATGTTGGCAACCTGCACTTGAGCTTGGTTTTAGATGGTTAGGAGCTTAAATTAAATGCATTTGAGTTTGAGTTTGGATGATGACTTGAAATGAGCTGATTGTTCTCAGTTGTGTGTCAAGTGATGGGTTGAAGGATAGTTAGATTTTAAGTAGGGATGGTTTGAAGATTTTGAAAGTTTGAGAGTTAATGTGATAAGCTTAGTTTGGCTAAAGCAATGTGAAGAAGACTTGGAAGTTTATATATTTAGAAATTTTATAATTAAAATGAGGAGCTAAAATTCAATGTTGTTTTGTTTTGAGGGCTATCTAAACTTGGATTTAGGCTTGGAATAATTTGTGGTTTGGAAGTTTAGATATATAGAAATTTTAGAATTAAAATGAGGAGCTTAAATTCAATCTTTGTTTGATTTGAGGGCTATCTAAACTTGGATTTAGGCTTGGAATAATTTTGTGGTTTGGATTTATGTTAAATTTGAAAATGTTTTGATATAAATTTTATTTGTTTTTATGTGGACTTGATTTTGTTCTTATGAGTATTGAATTTAATGGGTTAAAATTCAATTTTATTTAAAGTTAATTCAATCAAAATTGAATTTGATTTGAGATTTTGATGTTTGTATTAAGTCTAAACTTATGCTTTTGCTTATTTATTTTGAATGTTGTTTTAATTATGTTAAGAATTAATTTTATGAATTTTGAATTATAAATAGAATGGTCCTTTGAATTATAAATAAAATGAGAAAATAAGGTTATAATTTAAAATTGCTAGATTACTTATCTCATTTTCATAATGTGTTTAATATTTCTTCATTAAGAACATAGATAACAATGCATAGAAAATAGTGTCAGATACTAAAGTAAAATTACAACTTAATTTAAATTTGAGAGAAGGACCTACTATTAAAATTAACATTTGATGTGGAGAAACTTAGGAATAAACATATTCAAATGGTGAAAGTTCAATGTATTCATAAATCATAAATAGAAGCTACCTAGGAGAATGACTCTAAGAAGAGACAATTCTACCCATGTTTTTTTTTTGGGCTAAGTTGCAAGCACTAGAATGTTAAGGATGATATTTTTCTTAGGAGGGAAGATTTTAATATCCATAATACTCAAGTGTATGATTTATTAACAAAGGCTTTAATATGTAAGATGTGTTATTTTTAGTCTTTACTTTATTTTTAAAAAAAATATTAAGAAACAATAACTAAATTTTAAAAATATATAAGAAAACTCTAATTTACATGCTTTGAATAATTTTTATTATGGATAAGCCTGATTTACTAATCATCTTCACCATAGTGTAGAGAATGATGAAATATAATAAAAATGTTTTTTCATATTTTTAATAATAATTGTAAGTATAAAAATAAAATTTTAATGGCATTGTTATAATTCCTTAAAGAAATATACATACAATTTATTTTTTGGATTTGTTTGATATTTTCTTTGGCATATAATTTCATTTGACTTTCCTAAATGTAATAACCAATTAATGAATATTTTTTTACTATTTTTGGAGATCTCAACCTCAAGATGGAAATTTTTATATAAAGTTAATAACTAAAACTAAATATATTGTATAATTATTAAGATACCCATAACACTTTTGTTAGTACCTTCATCCATAAGTTTCATCATGGATTTATATCACCCAAACCATGAATGAATTGGAAAATCTAGGGAAAAAATAGGGTGAGAGAGAAAAAGAGTTACAACTATTGTTACCCTATCTCTAATTTTAATGTCTTTTTCCTATTTCGTATGTTTTCCTAATTTTTATTTGTCCAAACATTATAATTGTTATGATATTTTCATAATTTAAAAATTTTTATTAAGTAACTTTTAATATATTATTATCTTAACTATTGTTTACATTTTAGTAGAAGAAAATTAAATTTTTATTAGATATATATTTTATTTGAGGCAAACTTTTTAATCTGGTTTACATACAACTTTTTCAAAATATAATTAAAATTATATATTATGAAATAATAGTATAAGGGCGACTACATACAAGCTTAAAGTTTAATTTTTGTTTTGGTTTGTGCATATAATTTGATGAGTAAGGGTACATATTGTGAACTCCATTACCTTTTTAAATTCAAGCTTATAGATAAACCATAATAGATTAACTATGATTAACTTAGTTAAATATGCTATAATATTTTGAAATGTGTGTTCACAAGAAAATTTGGCTATTATGATTCAGGTTGACAAATATATGATACTTCATGCATGAAGTTAGGTTTTTAGCTTTCTTTTAAGTGAGATAGTAGTGCAAACCATATCAAGGTTGGGATTTATTAAAGGTGAATATGATATGTGACATGAGTATTGATGAATTAGAGATGACGACTCCTATATACTATGCCACGTAACTGATTTTTCTGGTTATTTCTACTAATATGCTGATGTGATATGATATTATACATACTTCACTATGAATGGTGTAAGAAAATAAGACATGTGATAAGCTTGAGCACCTAACTTGCATAGTACATATGTGATGATAAAAGCACTGAATGATACAATAAGTACACACTTACTTCCATTAATGTTATATTAATATTTTCATAACTTATAGTATACATATTTATGTTTAGTGATCTACAGACTTATTTTCTTAGTATACATGAGATGCTTATGACATAATCATGTATAATGTATGTTTCATGAAACCTCATCGAGTCTGTTCACTAACTTATTGCATTTACATATTTTTAATGAAGGGTAAGACTCCAATGGAGTGACGTGCTTGTACCTTCTACTAGAGGTACATTTTGTACATGTATTTTGAGAACATGATAAAATTGTATGTTGTGTTAAGATTACTAACAATTATGATAATGGTATATAGATATTTTGGATGTAAATAATTTTGATATACATGGACAAAAATGTGATGATGATCTTCATTTATATTTTTATATTACTATTGATGATTTATTAGATATGTGTAATTAGAATTAGAAGATAAAAGCAATACATTCTAAATAGATTATGTAATAAATATGTGTAACATACTTGACTTGATATATTTTATTAAGTTATATAGGTTATATTAGGTTGGTTCATGACACCACTAATGGTAAAGAGAGAAACTATTAATTTAACTTGGGTGACAAGGTTAGACATGTTCTACTTCCCCAATAAGCTTTGATAATTAACATCTTGAGTTGAATTTTGAGCTTTTATAATTTGAATAAAAAATTCATTTGTAAGCTAATTAAATATTTCCTACATCATGAAAGATGAGAAGATATTGCTATATTTTCTCTTTGGTGAGATGAAGAGTATTTAGTTAAATTTGACAATGGAAGTAGAGACTATAATTGTTAGAAATATAGCAAACCAAAAAGTTATAATCTTAAAAAGGGTGAACTAAAGTAGCACCTTCCCTTAAATTCACTAAGACCTGATTATTAATTTTAACAAATTATTCTCTTTTTAATTCAATTGTTCATATGTGATGAGATTTTGCCACTTATCACATAAAGATGACTCCCTTTCATGAAGCTGCTCCACAGCTTGAATTCTAGGCATCTGTTGACATCAATTTTGTGAGGACTCACCCTACTCACTTGCACATAATCCCCAAACGAGGGATGTGCTTTCTAGGGCTTTACTAGAGCAAGCCCAAGCATCAACCCTTGGTTGAGTTGGTTTAGGGTTTTGACTTAGTGATATACCCAAATTGACCCCTATGGGCAAGTCATGCCAAGGGTCACCCAAATAAATCCAAAACCCTAGAAGCCCTCCTATAGACCCTAGGGGCCACCTTGACCATGAAATTAACTTTGGGGAAGGGTCTACCTATATTGATCCCTAACCTCACTGAAGGTCTCCCCAATCCCAACAAACCTTAAAAATCACTTTAAACCCTATCACACCCTTTTGATCCCAAATTTTGGGGACACCATGGTTGGTCAAAACAAATTAGGCCTACCTCAATTTTGGTCAAATCTTGATCAGTTGGCCACATTCCCATCCTATTGAACTCTACTCAACATGGTCATGAAAGCACACCTTGCGGAGAACCCGATTGCCCCAATTAATTAATGAATTAATTAATTAAGGGGATTATTAAATTCCTTTAGGGCCTATGCTTTTGGGATAAATCTAACCCAATTAAGTCAAGCGCAACCAACCCTACATTCCAACTCAAGAACATGGCCCATGAAGCCCACGACCCATTCTTCACGAGTCACCCATGGCACAAATCAATCCACCATGACATGTGGGTGACATAACAAGACAAACCAAGACAAGTTCAAGCACTAGAGAACAAATTGGCACCACTCACCATGGGGGAGGCCACTTGGAACCTTGGTAATGGTTCCTTTGACCCAACTTGGGGAGCCAAACCAGGCCATAAGGAGGCCAAGAATAAACCAAATCTGGTCTTAACCACCCACAAAGGGTCTCCCAATCAAGCAAAGCTCCCTCTCATGCCTCTCTCTACCATTGGTGCCACCATGGAGAAGGTATGGAGACTTGCAAAAGTTCCTTCCCCACTGCCAAAAGCCACTATAAATCCTTTAGGAATTTTTTGAGGAGCCACCTGACTTTCCCATGCCATGTCAAGCTCCCCCCATCCTTCTCAAGGCTCTTTAAGGAGGGAACTAGAGCACCATGTATGCACATTAAGCTCCCTAGACAACCCTAAAATCTTCTTGCTTCCAACAACAAAAGTGCTCCCTTTGACCAAGGAAGTGGATTCCACCATCCCTAGGCCACCTCCACCACTTGGAAATCCTAACTTCAACACCCAAATCCTGCACATTTTTTGGCCTTGCATCAACTCCTCCAAAGCTTAAAATTAAACTCTCCAAAAGCTTCCCTAAGTCTAAAGACACTCTCCCAATCAAAATTGCACCTTCCTGCAGTCTCAAACCTACCTTAAGACCAAAATATGACCCCATTCAAGTCAAATTGAGACAAGGAGGGCTTCGTGGAACTAAGGCGAGCGTCTTTGTCAATCCCATCAAGGCCTCACCTCTTGGGACAAGGTATGGGTTTAAATACCTAAATTCAGCCTCGAGTTTGGTCTGTTATGAAGAAAATGTGTAATGCAATCTTTAAATGCATATATAGCTTCATCTTGGTTAGAAGAATGTGTAGGAATAAACCCCGAGTGATTTGGTTGAGAACCAAAGACATTATAAGTTCTACCTACATTGAACCTAAATCATCTTATACATTTGGTTCTACCTAAATTGAGACTAAGTCACTTTATACTTTAGATTCTATCTAAATTGAATCTAAGTAATATAAATTTAAATTAAATCTAAAACCAACTTTTATTAGGTTCGACCTAAATTTAACCTAAACTTAACGATCATGATTGAATCATTCAAATAAAATAAATGAAAAAATAAAATTGGTTAATAAATCGTAAACAACTTAAAATATTTCAACCTTTATAATTCAAAAAAAGACATTAAAACTTAAATGAAACTTTAATCAACAATGATCACCGAACGCAACTCGAAACACAATATGTTTTGATCTATGAAGATTTCTTGGACAATGCAATCCGTGGTTATTGACAAGAGTCTTCCGGTCCTGGTTTAAACACCTGTCGGACTAGTAGATTGAGGCATCTGATGACCTTGTGAAGACGGAGCCATGGACATCTTGGTCGGGTTGTCTAAAAATAAAAATTTAACCAACTAAATTAACAATTTAAGAAATAAAATTGACATTGTCTTTTATAAAATTGAAACTGTTTCCCTTGCAGGTTGATGATAAGTTTCGTTTTAGATTTATTTTGTATGTTATTAGGATGTGCTAACTTTGCAGGGTGATATTCTAAAGAGAGGACAACAAAATTTAAAACAAAACCAAAACCACAACAAAACATCAACTACAAAACAAAATAACAGCATCACAACAAAATAAAATCAAAACCAAACAATGTCAACATGACAAACAAAATAAATCAAAACAACAACAAAAATAAATCAAAACAACGACATCAAAATAAAACAAAATCAAAACAATAACAAAACAAAACAAAATAACAACAATAAAAACTTTGGGGTAGTACGTGACACTTAGAAACATATTACCCTTAGGATCAAATATTGACATTTCCATCTTTGATCTAGAAATTTCTTAGAGAATGAATGTATACTTTAATCAGGAATTTTCTTAGACAATTCTAATGGTCTAAGATGTAATTAACTATAGGAGCTTGCTCCTATAGGAGAATAAAGAACTCATAATATGTATCATAACTAAAATCTATGTTTAATAGATTTTCTATGTGGTCGTCCTTATACAGGGATCTTTAGAATTAGACATTCTAGAATTTTCTCTGCAATGTTCATCACAATTCCGACATTTCCTTTTTCTACTATTTTCTATCTTTGTTAGCCCTTTTCTTTTTTTCCCAAGCTTCTTAATATCTAAGGATCCTTTATATGATCCAAAAGAATAAGATCACTTAGAAATTAGAGCAATATGATAGATAAACAGAGTGACAATTCCTCAATACCGACATTTCTTACATTTCATAATGACGAGATAATTGGTGGCACCGGTAGCGACGAGCCTCCTAGATGCCATCACATACATTCATGTATTATTAAAAGGAAAGACATATTTTAAAGCTATATATAGAGCTTCATGTTGACCTCACTTTTTTGAGGACCTCTTTCCCTCTCTATAGAGCCTAGTATTTAGTCTTAGGGCTCGTAGTGAACTTCCTAGATAAGTAGATATATACCCACCCATGATGGACTTCTAACCAGTCCTACAATCTCTTAGGGTTTCCTGATATAAACCTAAGTCCTCGACCCTTGGTTGAGTTGATTGAGCGTCTAGCCCATTGGAAGCCCAAGTTGACTTCCTAAAGGTGGAAAATGTCCTAGAATACTTATGGAACTCAAAACCTTGGGAATTCCCCAAAGCGCTCGTTGGATATCTCTAGGATTCTCATTGACTTAGTGAAAGCACACCAGATAGGTGGTTAGGCCTAGGCCAAAGAGATGTCCTTACCACAGTACCCTAAAATGACCTGTATACCCCATGACAACAAAATTCAAAGGACAAAGGTGAGTCACTAAAGTTAAACCTTGGCCTCACCTATTGTTCTCCCCAAAACCAATTAACCCTATGATTAACATAAATCCTTAACATATCAATTTGTCCCAAAGAAATTGAAATCACCAAGGGTCACCAAAATCCAATTGTGCCAAAATCAACTTGAGTCAATGATGGAACAATTGAGCTCAACTCTATAAAGCCTAATTTTGTTCAAGGTAATCAAACCTAAATTTACTAAATGATCAAATTTCACTAAATTATGGAAGCCCATTAAACCAAGAAACTTGGGCTAAACTTAAAACATTAGGTTAACCATAAATCCAAAAGCCCAAAACCACATGGGGGTAGCTCATGGCCTTTCTCTCATGGCCCATCATCTATGGGTTGGCCATGACACATATTGACTCTAATGACTCACCATGACACATAGATGACACAAAAATATAATTAAATTAAAATAAATTAATCAAACCTAAATACAAATACTAAAGGACAACCCATGCACACTTAACTAAGGGGGTTAACACATGGCACCCAAGTCCAACCTCACCATGTTGAAACCTTACGGAGCTAAACTCAGGTGAAATGAGGGTCAAACCAGACCAATTATGGTTCTAGCCACCCACCAAAATTTCTCTCAATCCTCTCAAAACCTTTCGATGCCTCGTGCATCTTCATTGGAGCTTCCATGGTCAAGCACACCAAGCATAAGGAAGAGCTTCATTCCCTTTGCCCAAACCTTTAATAATCCTTCGCCCATTCTTTGATGAGCCACCAGGATCCCCAAGAGGCTAAAACTTCCTCCATGGCCTCCCATGACTATAAAAGGAAGAATCCTAAGAGCTCTAGAGAGATCTCCATGCACACAAAACTCCCTAGCCAGCTAACCCAACCCGCAATTACGTAGTAATTTATCTTCTAAAAGATGGCCAAAAACTTGACTCAATTTATATTTAGCAGCTAGTGTACAAACTCGAAATGTTATAAAATTTAGAAAATAGGTTACAAACTAGGGTTACTACGCAAGTATACGTATCATTTCAAGTAATATATGGTTTTCTTTTAAGACCCAGAGTATTGATCCCAAAGAGAAGTAAGGTAAGTATCGCTTAGGCTAATTCTAGTCTACTACTATCAGGCCTTAGTTTGAAATTTCGATTAAAGTGGTTTTTATAACAACTAATTCTAAATGAAAATATTAAATATAAAGATAACTTATCTGGATAAATTGGTTTGAAGAATTTTAATATGTTAAAAACTACCCTTCTCGTGTAATGACCTATATAATGTGTAGGAATGAATTGCTTAGAATTCAATGTTGTCAGTGACAAATAGGAGCATAATTATTCCTTATCCATTCTCAATGCTAGCAAAGAATATTAGCTAATCTAAATTTTGTCTCCAGCTTGTATAGTAGTGCTGAGTAGATTCTGGCCTCTCACTTCCACACTACCCTTTATGTCCTTTCTATAGGAGCTACTAGGGACCCTTACGATGCAAACTCAAAACCGAATTGATAAAATAATCTAGTCTGAATAGCAATTCTACGCCCATCAAAACTTATATCCCTATTTATTTTCACTCCTAGTTGGATGATCACAATGGCTCATTCCAAAGTGAAGTGTAGTACTCACTAATTGGTGAAATCATAGTCCTTCCGGGTCATTATGTTTCCAACGGATTTTAATATTACAAATAGCCAGTTTGCAAAGTAAATTAAGAGCCAGTAAAAATACCATCACATTAATTAAAGTAAGAGAATATCTAAGTGAATCCAGAGTCCTAAACATTCATCATGTTTATTACAAAAGAAAAGTAAAATGAAGATGATGGCATAAGCAGTAAAAGGATTGATAGAATTAAATAATAAATTATGTGCGAACGAGGAACATATGACTACCTACCCTCTTCCTAGTGTGTAGGTACACTTAGTATTCTATTAGTTTTATGCAACTATCTGTCACCTAGAAACATCTAATAGAAACAAATCATTAAATTATATTGCTTTAAAAGTTGCATTGTCGTCTAAACTATTTTACTAGCCAACCGGTCAATATGAGTGCACTCAAGTTGCAAGATCACTACTATCCCGAGTCTTAGTTTCACTTACAACAGATTTTAAGATAACCTATTTCCACTTAAGTTTTGTCAATGAAGCAAAAGAGAAATTACTCATTATATAAAAATAAAAAAAATTCTATCATTAAACAAATTTTTCTACATATGCCACTACTTCATATTAAAAGTAAAGAGTAAAGAAAATAACTTAAGAAGCATGGATAAAACATAACAGGACACCTTGTTTAAATAAAAAAAAATCCACTAGAAAGTATTTACAGCAATTACACGATAATGAAAAACACAATACTTAGCTTTTTCTCTCTGAAAGAAAGATGAAAAATCTCTCCAACAAAGTCTCATGCCGATCCATGCTCCGCTCATACTTCCTTACAAATATCTCTCAAAATCCCTCACCAATCTCTTCAGAAAATGGAGAAATCTACATCTACATAAACTTACGCCAAAATCCTCCTAAAACATTTCTTAATTACTTCTCTAGAATCCTCTAATTACTTGCATGAGAGGCACCAAGCCCTTCTTTTTAAAGAGAAGCCAAACATCTCCTTTTTCTAAAAGACACACCCCTTCACTCCAAGAGACACACCATTTCACTTCAAGAGACACATCTCCTCATTCAAACGTGTCTAGATTCATTTAAGATCATCATGGAGCATGCATAACCACCCAGAAGCTTCCAACACATCCCTCAATGTCTCGGAATCACTCAAAAATCGTCTAATAACTGTCTTGGGTGCTATAGTGCCAAAATCAGAGCTATATCACGTGTTTCTAGATGTTACTATTGCTATGGCACCAGTTTGGATTCTAGAGTGCCACCATGCAAGTAGTTTACCTGTTTTGCTCCATTTAGGCTTTATTTTGCCCTGTTTCAGCTTATGTTCGCTTCTAGTGTTATACCTACAAGATAGGCATGAAAAATAAACTTTCTTTAAAATGTAATTTCATTCAAAAACATGGGGGGGGGTAAATATGTAGGAGATTAAGCATATAAAGACATATCAAAATGCACAGGATCAAAATTTTCTTCCTTGCTCGATTTGGCTCTAAATTACATCGTTTTTGCCTCATTTTCTCCAAAACTCCATTTCTTATACCCGAAACCAAAAACATGCAATACACATTCCTTTAAAGTTTAATATCATTAAAAATTATTATAAAATGAGCATTAAACGTACATTAAACCACGTAATTTTAAGGTGGATCACGAGCCACCCAAAACCTTTAGCCCTCAACAGCAAAAACACTCCCATTGACTAGTGCAACTCATCCCACCCGTCTCACACCGTCTTCACCACCACAAAGAATCAATTTTGTCACTATGATCCAAGCCTTTTCATGGCCCTGACATCAAGTCTACCAAAACTCTGAACTAAACCTTCTATAAGCTTCATAACATTATAGAACCTCTCCCTTAATCAAAATCCAAGCTTTCTGCACCTCCTAACCTACTTCAACACTAACCCGAGCCATCATTTGGTTTAGAGCATAGCTAGAAATGATTTTGGAGAAAATTGGGTTAAAGAGGAGCTCAAGGGCATCAAGATGATGCTCTCTATCAAGCCAAATCGAGGAATCACCTCTTGGGACAAGGTATTGGTCCAAATTCTTTAAATGAGCTGTTAGATTGGTATTTTATGAAGATAATGAACAATGAATGTCTAGTTAGCCATATAGATATATTCGTCTCACCTAGATGAAGCTATAATGTGATTTAGTTGAGATCAAGTGAGATAATAAGGTTTAAGTGTGATCCCTGACAAATATATGTGCTTATAATTTAAATACAAAAATTATGATTTTATAATATGGGATACTACGCAAGTATACGTATCCTTTATCAAGTAATATAGGACTTTCTGATTAAGCCCCGAGATATCGAACCCACAGGGAAATGTAAAAACTTTTAAAAAAAATAAGAAAATTATATTTTTACTTTATAAATGACTTTTAAAAGTCTGTTTTGATTTGTAAATTTTAAAAGTTGTTTTTGGTATTTTTGATAAAAAGCTAAGCAGGAAATGAAAATTATTAGAACTTTAAAACATAATATAAAACACTAGGAAATAAAATATCTTTTTCTTTCTCTTATAAAGTAGTAGTAATTATGAAAATATTGTTGTGGAAGTATTTAAATGTGTTGTGAAAAATCGAAGCAACTTTATTCTTTACCCTTATTTGGTTCTATAAAGAATATTGGTTAATTTGAAATTTTAAAATTTTGAAAATGGTTAGGCAGGGAAGATACCAGCTCTCTCTCTAGATTTCCCTCGATTCCCTCCACTTGGGGGCTAACTTCCCATAAAAAAATTAAAATATCAAACTAAATTAGGGGTTTTAGCCTGTCACTCTAAAGTCCTCTAATTTTACTCCCTATTAAAAACATATATCCTAATATATTTGCATGCAATTATATGGATTACAATTCTCACCCATATAATTGTATGTGATTTTTACCAATTTTTGTTTGAGACAATACCACATTGGATCTTACATAATCTCACAACAAATTTTAACATCTTAACTGGCCAAATTAAGAAGTAAATTAAATTCATGGAATTAAATCTTCACAACTTATTCCAACTTTAAACACTTATACATTCCACAACAATCCTACATAATTTAATTACTTCTTCATTTAAGAAAGAAAAAGATAAAGAAAACTACTCAGATCTCATGGAGAAAACACAAGCACACATTGATTTAAAAATAGAAATCATAATGAAAACACAACTAGTTTTAATTAAAAACTAAAAATAAAAAGAGAAGTAAACACTTATCTAAAAATGCTCTACATAAGACTCCAGAAGTTCCTTTGAAACTTGACTTTCCACTAAAACACTCCTCAGAGTGGGTCGCCCAACTCTGATGAGTCAGAAACAGATGTCAGACTTTAATAAAAACTAAATAAAATGAAGGAAGAGAATTGGTCAGAAGAAGGCTTCATTCCAACCCCTTTCTCCTTTCTTACACTTTACTAACTCTAAAAGACTATAAAAACTATAAACAATAGAAGATAAAAAGTAAAACTAGAAGAGGACTCCTTGAAACTAATTCCAAGTCTTCATGATATAATTTTCCAAAAGATGCCTTGGTGTCTCTTCAAATCATGTCCAGATTCAACGTATCCACCAAAAGATGCATCCTTTCATTCAAATTTGCCTCCCATGAGAAGTTAAGGAAGTTACCACGAAAAGTTGCTTCAAACACCGCTTGAAATTGGCGCAAAAAGTGAAGAAAATTTGATTTTTAACTGTGGTGCATAAGCGCCGACCTGGCGGCGCTTAGCCACCAGTGTCCAATTTTTTCATTTTTTTTCATTTTTTTGCTTCAAATTTGATCCAATTTTGCTCCTTTCATCATAATCACTCATTTTAATCATACCTACAAGAAAAACACAAAATACCTTCCATTAAAGTGCAATATCATCAAAAATAGGTATAAAAATGTACATAAAAATACTATATATTTTAGGTGTATCAAAATCCCCCAAACTTAAAATGTTACCTGTCCTCAAGTGACTCTTAATCACATAATCACATAATCACATAGAAGATTTTAGCAAGCAAATTATGTAATGAGTTTCTTAGGAAGGTAACAAAATTTTGTTCTAGAAATGGAATAGTCCAATTTAGAAAAAAAATCAGTAATTAAAACCAACTTAAAGTTTAGAAAGTTCTTAGGTAAAGGATAATGTAAAATATAGGTATCTATCAAATTCAGAAAAACTAGTAGATTTTTCAAAATATAGGATTCACACACTTATTTTTCTCACTTAAAAATCTTTATTTGAAAATAATTTTACTTACTATATTATAACCTTAAGTTTTAGATTTTCTCAAAACTTATATTTTAAACTTTAGGTATGGAACCAATTTTGATTAGGCCCTTAAATCCTCAAACTTCTCCTTCCTTTTCACATTCTATTTTTTCACTTTTTTCTCTTTTTTTTTTCTTTTTTTTCTTTTCTTTTCTTTTCTTTTATTTTTTATTTATTTATTTATTTTATAAGGCAAGGATTACTATATTTGGATATGCCTTTAATTATTTTAAATTCCACCCTTCCATTTAAAATAAAGGTCTGATATACATCTTTCACTTAAAAATCATAATAATAGTATTTAAAAATTTCTCCTCAATAAAAGAAATTTGAGCTTTGAAGAATAAAAGTCAAACCTTCTATTTATCCAAAAATAGAACATTTCTTACTAAAGATAGTTGAACTATATTTAATACTTCTTTACTAAAAAAATTTTAATTTCAAAATTTTCATTATTACTATAAATTTTAACTAAATTCTCTTATTCATTTCTATATTCAAAATTTTGTTCTCCTAATATATTTTCATATACATAATTGTTTTCAATCAAAAATCAAATTAATTTTAAGTATTCTTGAGAACAAATAAAATTTTAGGTTTTTGTAAAATTTCCTGTTTTTAAAATCCCCCCCCCAAACTTTAATTTTTAGTTAGGATAAAACATTTAAGCATAAGAAATGATACATGGGTGAGAATTAAAAACTAACATAACATGCTTGCAGGAATCTTAATATCCTAAATATGCAATTATAACAATTTTAAAAAAATCAGGAGTAAAAAGAAATCAAATTCAAATTTTTTTTAATAAAAAGGAAAGTAAAAAATTTCAAAAGACTTCTATAGTAGTGAAGGTTTTTAGAGCAAATACACACCAACTGAAAATAACTGAAATCACACCAATACTAGATAACAAATGGTAGTGGTAGATTTTGAAAAGTTTAAAACATGCAGTTTTTAAATAATAGTTTTTAATAGTGTTCAATGTTCTCCTAACAGTTTTGGAATTAAAGTACACACTACAAAAACTTTGACACAACATACACATTAAAACATTTACTACTACACATTTATCACACAAAACAACATATAGAATATCAATCCAACAAAGATACATCTAAATATGTAAAAATAGTCCAACTACAATCAGCATACTACCAGAGTTCACACCACAAACACAACATCAAAATAAAACACAGGACACAATATACATCAGTACATCAACAGAAACACAATAACACATAAAAAAATAAATCTACTAATCATCCTCATCATCATTATCATCTTACTCATTCCAATCTCTGGATGGAACATAAGGTATATAGAATGGATGAGGGGGCATATCAGCACTCACATCACCTTTAATCAATCTATCCAAATAATGCTGATAATTCTCTTCATATTCATCATGTTTTACAATATATCTTTCCATATTATTCATCTTACCATCCATGTCTCTAACATGCTCACGAGTAAGACTCACCTTCTTCAAAATCTTTCTCAACAAACTAGTCTGTGAATTACTAGATGATGAAGCTCACGAAGTAGTAGCACGAAAAGTAGAAGCAGCAGAAGCAAAAAGCAGAAGTAGTAGAAGCCCTACCAAATCATCCTCTCTTGCCAAACTCTGCATGTACAGTGTAAGCTCCAACGTTTACACTGGTAGTTGGTTTCAAAGGCTGAAGAACCTCTTCCCAAGTTTCAAATTTCACACCAGGCCACTCACATAATGAATGAATCAAGGAAGGAAATCTCATTCATGCAGTAGTGGTAGATCTGGCACAATTCAAAATATAATCATAAATGATTGCTCCAATATCTATAGGCTTCTCTTGTTGAATGCAATAGTTCAACACAGCTCTCTCCCTTGTAACTTCACTAGTATGACTTGAAGGCAACAACTTAGATGAGATAAAATAATGCCATGCTTTAGAAGTGGCATTTAACTTAGAGTCCTGAAATTTAACTCTTCTATCATTAGTTATCTTCCATAACACTCTTCCATCAGTCAGAAATGTCATTATCTCATCTAACTCTCCCTCAGTAGGATGATAGTTAGAATAAAAAGAAAACATATAAGGAGGCAGTCGATAAAAAGTTTTGATTATTGCAGGTGAAATATCAACTTCTTGCCTCCTCACCATCACCAAATTCTCTTCTGCTGCAGGTAAGTTCACATAAAACTCTCTGACCACATAAACAACAGCAACAACGGAGAAGCAACAGTAATTCTCTCAATTCCTTCTAGAAATCATCTCTTCAATAACTTCTCTTGGCTTATTAAACACACACTCAGAAATCAATTTGCGTGATTGCAGTGCGTCGACGTATCATTCCTCAGCCCTTGCACTAGCAAACTTGTCAGAATCAAATCTCATCTTTTCTCTAGCGCGCTTTGACTTTGGAGCCATCTCTAAAAATTCACCATAAATTCCAAAATCAAACTAAACTAACTAAATTAACTTCCAAAAGTAATTTCCACTAAATCCAAGAAATTTATCATCTTTCTTCTCAAATTTTCACCATGAATAGTCATTTTAGGATTTTCCAAAATGTACTTAAAATACGTGGTGAAAATAAAAAATGTTTACTTAGGAGTAGTGCTCTTATCTTAAGGAATCAAAATCTAACAATTTTTGTTGAGATCGGCTTTCAAATGATTTTTCACGAAAATTAGAGGTTAAAGACGATAGGGGAAGTTAAAAATGGCGATTTTCGAGTTTTTAACTGCTGAAAGTTAATTTTTGAGAACCGGCGCCTAAGTGCGAGGCCTTCGGCGCTTAGCCTCGAAATCTGGCGCTTAAGAGCCGGCACTCTGGCAGTTAGCCGCCAGTGCCCAGATTTTCACAATTAAGAAAATACACTAAACCACTTAGTTAATCACCCAAAATCTTCTCGAAATAATTGCCTTTTCCCCATAAATCTCCCAATACTCCAACTTCAAATTTTAATATCCATCGATTCCGATCAAGTTTCACACAAACACAAACTTATATTCATTAAAAACAAACCACACTTAATACAAACTAAAAATTTCTATCCAAACACTTTGGATGAAATTCCCTAAATTTAAAAGGACTCAATAATCATAAAGATTTGTTTACATCACTAAGATGTAACAATCACACATTAAAGTGAAACAGATCTCAAACATAAAACGTTAAACACTTACAACATTCAAACACATAAAACATAAAATACATAAAACAAACCACAAGATCAAACTAACATTTAATTCCACTCTCCAGTAAGCGGAATATATCCATAACCACTATTATTTTCATTTGACCCTTCTGGAATATAAATTTGATAGAATGGGCGATGATTGAACACTCTTACATCTTCTTCTTCTAACCACTTGTTCTTCAGAAACATCGCCTTATCCACTTCTTCCATGTGACTTGTATGACTGAATTGCATCTTGAGTTGTCATCCCATATGCTCCAAATGTGCGTTAGTTTGCTTCGATTGAAGTCACCCGGCTTCGATCTTTGCAATCTTTTCTGCAATTCCTTGAATACTAACTGTGAGAAATTCATTGAATAACTCTTTAGCACTGTCACTAATAAACTTACTCTTGTTAGATTCTTCTCTCTTCTTGATCTCATTCTCCCAGGAAGACATGATGCACTCAAAACACTCTTCTTAAGACTCAAGAATGAAAATAGGAGTTGGGGCAAATGTTTCTCTTAATCCAGGGCCTTTTTATTGACTTTAGAAGTGCATAAACTGCCCTTAAACATTTTAAAACTCCAAAATAACTTCAAAAACCACTTTCCACAATCTAGGCTTCTAGAACCTCATTTATCACATGCTTTATAACTCCGAAGCCTAACATAAACTAGGCGACGCTTAGCCGTCAGTGCTCAATTTAGAACAGGTCTGCCAAATGTCCAAAATTTCATTCCGACTCCTCTAAGTCATAAAATAAGGTCAAATAAACACTACTATAACATAAAAACTCCAAAATACTACTAAAAAATAAGGTTTAAGTCTATGACCGTTAACTTTAACTATTTTTCCAGTCTTAGGATCTTGAATATCCACAGCTCCATAGGAATAAACTTTTATCACAATAAATGGACCCATCCACCTGAACTTAAGTTTTCCAGAAAAAATTCTCAATCTGGCATTATACAACAAAACTTTCCGTCATGGCAAAAGATTTTTAGTAAGAATCTTCCGATCATGCCATAACATCATCTTTTCCTTATAAATCTTAGCATTTTCGTAAGATTCATTCCTTATCTCTTCAAGCTCATTTAATTGTAATAATCTCTTCTTAGCAGCATCTTTCAATTTATAATTGAACTCTTTAATAGCCCAATATGCTTTATGCTTAAGTTCAATAGGCAAATGACAAACTTTTCAAAAAATCAGCCATTATGGGGACATTCCTATAGGGGTTCGGTAGGCAGTCCTATATGATCAAAAAGCATAATCCAGTTTGATTGACCAATCCTTTCTATTTGGATTAACAGTCTTTTCTAATATTCTTTTAATTTCACGATTGGATAATTCAACCAAACCACTTATCTGAGGATGATAAGTAGCAGCAATGCGATGATTTATATGATATTTCTTTGCTAACTTCTCAATAATCACATTTTTAAAATGACTTCCCCCATCAGTTATGATTATTCTTGGTTTTCCAAATCTGCAAAATATATTATTTCTTAAAAACTTTGCAACACTTTGAGCATCACATCAAGGTAAAGTAATAGCTTCATTTTATTTAGAAACATAGTCTACTGCCATCAAAACATAAACATTTTCAAAAGATGGTGTAAATGGACCCATGAAATTTAATCCCCAAACATCAAATATTTCAACTTCCAACATATAATTAAGGAGCAACTCATTTCTTCTAGAAACTTTTCCTACACGCTTACATCTATCACAATTTTTAATATAAGCATTCACATCCTTAAAAATTGTAGGAAAATAAAATAAAGATTGTAAGATTTTATATGCAGTTCTTTCAAATCCAAAATGTCTCCCATAATCAGAATCATGACATTTTTGAATAATTTCATAAGTCTCTTCCAAAGGTACACATCTTTGAATTATAAGATCCTTTCCTTGTTTATATAAAAATGGGTCATCCCAAAAATAAGTCTTAGCATCAGACACAAATTTCTTCATTTCCTGGTATGTCAAAACATAGGGTATAATATTACTGACAATAAAGTTTAGTATGTCGGCATACCACGGAACATGCCACTCATTAACAGTAAATAATTTTTCATCAGAAAAATGTTCATTTATTTCTTCAGCATCATAGAGAGATTTTCATCTTTAAGCTTGGACAAATAATCAACAATTTGATTATTAGAACCCTTCTTATCTACTATCTTAAAATCAAATTTTTGCAAAAGAAGAATCCATCTAATCAATCTAGGCTTTCCATCATTCTTCTTCATTAAATATTTGATAGCAGAATGATCAGTATGCACCACACATTAAGTTCCAATTAAATATGATCAAAATTTATCAAAGACAAATACTATAGCTAATAGCTCTTTCTCAGTAGTGGTATAATTAATTTGAGCATCATTAAGAGTTTTACTTAGCATAATAAATAACTTTAAAAATTTTATCATATTTCGACCCAAAACGACACCAATAACATAATCACTAGCATCACACATTAATTCTAAAGGTTTTTCCCAATTTGGTGAAATTATAACAAGTGCAGTGATTAATTTTTCTTTTAATGTTTCAAAAGCTTTTAGGCAATCATCATCAAAATAAAAAATTGCATCATTTTCCAATAAACCGCAAAAAGGTTTTGTAATCTTTGAAAAATCTTTGATGTAACGTCTGTAGAATCTAGCACGTCCCAGAAAACTTCTAATTCCCCTTACATTGGTTGGGCAAGGTAAGTTAGAGATAACTTGAATTTTTGCAGGATCTACCTCCAAACCTCTTTCTAAAATTTGATGTCCCTATACAATTCCTCGTGCTACGATAAATTGACATTTTTCTCAGTTAAGGACTAAATTAGTTTCTTCACAACATTTTAGAACTTTAGACAGATGTTCTAAACGCGAAACAAATGAAATTCCAAACATTGAAAAGTGATCCATGAAAAAGAAGTACCTATTTTTAGTGTTCATTTCATGCTCACTTTATGCATATTTTTAAAAATATTACACTATAAAGAAAGTAATTTTGCATATTTTTGTTTTTAAGTATAAAAATATGATTTTAGAGAAAATGAAGCAAAAACTATGCAATTTAGAGCCAAAATGAGCAAGAAAGAAACTTCTGACTTAGCACATATCAATATGTTTTTCTATGCTTACTATCTTTCATATTTCTCACATATTTTTGGATGAAATTATACTTTTGAGAAAGGATCTTTTTATGTTTATCTTGTAGGTGAAGATGTTAGGAATGCAACACAACTGAAATGGGGCAAAACGGAGTTGAAACGGAGCCAAATGGAGCAAAATGGTGGAGCTGCGCACAGGGTGGCGCCTAAGCGCCAAACTCGGCGCCTAGGCGCCAGTGATGACGAGAAAATGACGCCTATGCGCCAGAATCAAGGCCTAAGAGCCAGAATCATCCAGAAAAGGTTATGTGATGGATTTTTGACGACTTTGGGAGTTATTTTGACGGTGTTAAGTAGTTTCTCGGCCTTCTAGAAGCCTGGAAGTTATTCCTAATATATAGGACAAGTGATACAATGTATCTGGACACATTGGAACGATTTTAATCACGAAGAGGTGCGACCCAAAGTGAAGGGATGCGAAGACTTGGTCAACGGAGTCCGGCGCCTAGGCGCCAGATTCCGGCGCCTAGGCGCCAGAGACACCTTCTAGAAGATTCATTGAATTTGGACACATTTTGAAGAGGTGCCTCAAGGCAACCCTTGGAGCCTATAAATAGGAGTCCACTCCTTCAGAGAAAATTGCACCTTATAGTCTCTCTCTTTCCCCTTAGTCATTTTAGTCATTTTAGAGTCATGAAGATGTAGATTTCTATATCTTATGGAGGGATTGGTGAGGGATTTTGAGATATTTATGTAAGGGATGTACGAGCGGCGCATGGATCGGCGGGAAACATTGGTGGAGAGAATTTCTTCTTTCTTTCAGAGGAAAAAGCTAAGTATCGTGTTCTTCATTTTTTTGTATTTGTTGTAAATATGTTTTCTGTCGTGATTTTTCCATATTTCGTAAGTGATTTCCTTTACTCTTTCTTTTAATATGAAGTAGTGGCATGCGTAGGAAAATCATTTTTATGATAGAATTAACTATTAAATGCTTCTAGGTGACAGATAGTTGCATAAATATAATAGAATACTAATGAAATAAGTTCCTTATTGGCACTTAGATTATTACATAATTCTATCAACCCTTTTACTTCTTATGCCATTATTTTCATTTACTTTTATTTTGTAATGAAATAGATGCATGTTTAGGAATCAAGATTTTCTTAGATATTCTCTTATTAAATTATGGTGATGATATTCATACCGGATCTTTATTTACTTTACAAATTGATCACTTGTATTGTTTAAACCCGTTGAAGAATTCTGAGACCTATCCGGAGATGAGTTCTTAACTAGTAGATATGACATGAATCCTTGGGTAGTCGAAGGCCTTGTGCGGGTTATTCAAGGTGAAGTGCAAATAAATAGGGAGATATTGTTTATTGGGCGCAGAATTGATTAGTTTTTAGAGTGACGAGACTAAATTCTAATAATTTGATCTATAGAAAGGGAACGGGTCACTGGTAGGGCCGACCATAGCCACCCTTGGACATCTAGTAGTGTGAGCCTAGATTAACCCATTCTACTAATAAAACATCCTGAACCGATATATAGATTAGCCAATGTTCTTTATGCCTGGACCAAAGGGTAAAGAATATGAATGCTTCTATTTTGCACTACTACATTAATTCTAAGCATATCTTTCTTACACATTATTTATGTAATTGCAAGAGAAAGGTAATTTTTAATATCTCGAATTTCTCCAAACCAATTTATCCATAAGTTATCTTTTTATTTAAGAATTTAATTTAGGATTAGTTATTAGAAAACTCATTTTAATCGACATTCCAAATTTAGCCTTATAGAAATAGACTGGAATTAGTCTAAAAGATTGCTTACCTCGCTTCTCTGTGGGATCGATACTGGGTTATAAAAGAAAATCATATATTACATGAAACGATACGTATACTTGCGTAGTACCCCTAGTGTGTAAAATTGTTTTATAACATTTTGATTTTATACACTAGCCGCTATTTATAAATTGGGTCAAGTTTTTGGCCATCTTTTGGAAGCGAATATTACTGCGTTATTGCGGGTTGGGTCAAGTTTTTGGCGCCGTTGTCGGGGATGCTTCGGTAAGAACTTTAGGAGAATTTTAGTTGAAATAATTAGGTTTAGACATGGAAAATTGTAGTGTCGTAAAAACTTTTTCTGTGAAAAATAAGGTGTTCGTCAAAATGTTTTGTTGTGTTGAATATATTTTATCTATTATTTGTTTAATTGTTAATGTATTGTTTGTTGTGCTCTGTATGTGAAACAAAGGATCTGAAGGACTTGTGCCTTATGATCCCGAGTTAGAAAAATGGAAAAAATTTAAAAAAAAGAAGAAACTCGGAAAACTAGAAATGGAAATGGAAAACTTTCAAGATAATAACTTAGAAAATCATCATACTTCATTGAGGGATTATGAAAATCCTACGACAGATGAAATTCACTCAAGTATACAAAACCCTGTCGTAGAAACTGACTCGTTTGAAATAAATCCTAAGATTATCCAACTGGTGCAGAACAATCAGTTTGGGGGAACTTCTTTGGAGGATCCTTATTTATACTTATCATGTTTTCTAGAACTTTGTGCTACATTTTGTTATAACGGTATGTCAGACGATGCTGCTAGACTAAGGCTTTTTCCATTCTCAATAAGGGATAAGGCTAAAATGTGGTTATACTCATTAGCACCTGGTTCTATTAAAAATTGGGAGGAGTTAACTCAGAAATTCCAAGCTAAGTATTTTCCACCTTCTAGAACTACTAAACTTAGAAATGATATTATCTCATTTTGTCAATATGAAGGGGAATCAATATACGAAGCCTGGGAAAGATTTAAGGAACTCTTAAGAAAGTGTCCACACCATGCTCTGCCTAATTGGTTAATCATTGAAACTTTTTACAATGGGTTTATAATTGACGCTACCGCTGGTGGATCGTTAATGTCAAAATCATTTGATGAAGCGTATGCATTAATTGAAGAAATGGCTACAAATGAATTTGAATGGCCCTCTGCAAGGGTAAATCCTAAAAAGGTAGACAGTGTTCATGATATAGATGCGATTGCAATTCTTGCATCTCAGGTTGCTGAAATATCAAGGAAGTTAGACCAATTTGGAATGAACCAGCTTCAATTTACTTCTGTAAGTGAGGAAAGTTCATTAGGGAATATGATTGATTCTAACTTATCATATGAGACTTTAAATACCATAAATAACCCATATTCTAACTTTTACAACCCATGTTGGGAGAATCATCCTAAATTTAACTGGAATCATACTACTGATGGTGGAAACCAAAAAAGGGAAAATAATCATTCAAATCCTAATGGAAATTGGAATAATCAGGGGAACACAAACTATAAACATTCATATTCACCGGACTCTAACAATGATCAACAATTTGAGGATAAAGAGATGTCTATGGAAGAAGTGGTATTGAAAGTGGGAAACCAATTGCAAAGTCAAAATGCTGCGATTATAAACATAGAGAATCAATTGGAACAAATTGTTAATTCACAAAGCAATAGACCCCAAGGAACACTCCTTAGCAACATTGAGATCAACCCTAAAGAGAACATTAATGAACAAGTAGAAGCTATCCAATTAAAAAGTGGAAGAGAGATAGAGGATGTGGTTAGCAAAGAGAAAGAAGTTGTGAGAGACACAAAGGAAACTAAAAAACCTGAAGAACATGTTTCTAAGGATCTAGAAAAATTAATATCTCCAACTAAAATCAATTTAGAAAGACCACCACCTCCATTTCCTCAAAGACTTAGACAGCATGAGTTGGATAAGAAATTTTCAAAGTTCATTAAAGTACTTAAGAAGTTAACGATAAATATTCCTTTCACTGAAGCTTTGGAACATATGCCAAGTTATGCAAAGTTTATGAAGGACATATTGAACAAGAAAAGGAAATTTGGGGATTACGAGACAGTTGCACTAAGTAAGGAGTGCAACGCTATACTTCAGAAAAATTTTCCTCGGAAATTTAAAGATCCTTGTAGCTTTACAATTTCTTATGCAATTGGAAAAAGATTATGTGGAAAAGCTTTATGTGATTTAGGAGTAAGCATTAATGTGATGCCTCTATCTATATTTAGAAGGATAGGTTTAGTCGATATTTCTCCCACTACTTGTAACCCTTATGTTAGGCGATCGATCTATCATTTATCCAAAAGGAGTTATAGAAGACGTGCTTGTTAAAGTGAATAAGTTTATCTTTCCTGTGTACTTTATTGTATTAGATATGGAGGAAGATAAAGATATTCCAATTATTTTGGGGAGACCTTTCCTTATTACTAGACAAGCTATGATAGATGTGCAAAAAGGAAAGTTGACTATGAATATTAATGACCAGGAAGTAACTTTTGATGTATTAAAGAAAATGAAACATCCAGCTGAGAAAATTGATGATTGTTTTTGGATGGATGAAATTGATTATCTAAATAAAAATCATTTCCAAGAAAGTTTTGAGAGTAAGATAACAGATGAGGTCGGAATGGATTTTCATGATGATTCAAAAATGTTATTTAAAGAAGATTGTATGTATGTTCAAGAGAGGTGTGAAATGATGGACGTCACCGAAAATAGTAAACTTTTAATTCCATCTGTTGAAAAATCTCATGAACTTAAGATGGATGTACCCCATACAATTTTAAAGCCTACCTATTTAGGGAATTCATCTACACAACCAGTCTTTATATCTTTGGATTCGACTTAATCACAAGAAAAACCTGAATTGAATGGTGAACATGATAAAATTATTGAACTAAGACTTGGAAGAGAATTTGAGGATAAATTTCAAAAGAACTTTGAGTTGAGAAAAGAGGATAAGGATATTGGAAGTCCATTGGAAAAAATTCCGAAGGAATTAGAAAAACCTATTTCTTCAACTATGATAGATCCTCCATCATTTAATAATTATAAAGGGGAAGAATTGGAAGATAATTTGAAACATAAGAGTAATATAGAAGAATTTAATCCTGAATCTAAATTATCTAAAGAGAATTGGATCTAAAATTTGGGAGATATTGAAGTATCTTATAAAGATCCATTTATTATAAATTTCAAGGATGATATTAATATGCAAATTCAAAAAGTCAATAGAAGAATATTGGATCTAGAAATAAATATGAGGAACAATTATATAAATCAAACTGAAAATGAAGAGCTGAGAGAAAAATTAAAATTTGAGGATTTTATAGGAATCCCTAGATCTGGAAATGATTGGGCGATTGATCGAGGATTACTTAATTGGAATTTTAATCCAGGAGGAATCATTTGTCGGGCCCGCGATGTTAAAACCAAGCGCTTTATGGGAGGCAACCCATAGTTATCAGTGTGCTTTGATTTAGTGTGCTTACGAGTCATGATTGTTTATGTGTTGTTTTGTGTTTTCTTTAGTGCAGAATAGATTAACGTTGTAAGGTTATGCTTTGGTCTTGACTAAATTTGTGTATGACTTCTGGTGGTAGTAGGCTGACGGGTCTGTTATAACTCAGTTCTCCACTGTAGCTGAGCATTACCTTAAATCATGTAGAGTTTAGACTTGGACCACTCCATGTCAACTCTGTTACTTCCTTTAACTGACTTTGTTTTCAAGAGTAAGGTCGCGAACTTATTTAGTAAACAAAATATAGATGAACTGCACTACTTTTATTAATACACCCACGTTATTAGCGTAGTTTCTTTCGTTAGAAATTGAAAGTAAGGAGGGAAAATGTGAGTAGAAAAGGAGATCAAATTAACCTCAATTGATATTTGTGTATGAATCTGCGAGTCTAGATATTTTAGTTTGTGTGTTTGTATTTGTGTTTGTGTTAAAACAATTTAGAGATTTGAAGAACACTTAAATATATTTTCCCATGCCGATGTTTGTCATGCTTATTTAACCTTTCTTTAATTTAATTTTATTCTAGCATGTTTGTTTAGATTTACTTTATGTTGCAAATTATTCAGTTCTGATGAATACATGTAGATGTTATTGATAGACAATTGTGGTAGATAAAATTTCTGAACTATTTTTCTTCCTGCTTATATTTTCTGTGTTGAATGCTATACATATTCAAATTCAAGTTTGGGGGTAGGAATAAAAATATATTTTAAAGTTAGTATACTTTCTTTTTAGTTTAATATTATTGTACGCATGTTTTAGGCTAGATTTACCTTCTCCTGCAATCATTCTATCGTGATTATGCATGTGTTTAAATTTTATAGGATGTTGTAGTAGTTAGTAAATTTAACTTTTATTTTTCTTCCTCCTATATTTTATGGAATTAATTGCAAAATATTTTAAAAAAATTCAAGTTTGGGGGGAATGAAAAACAATTTTCAAAAACTTAAATTTTATTTGTCCTCAAAAGTGATATAAATAAATTTGATTTTTGACTAAAAAATAATTATGTGTATGAAGTTATATTAGGGAAATAAAATTTTGAATATAGAAATAAGTAAGAGAATTTAGTTAAAATTTATAGTAGTGATGAAAAATTTAAAGTTAATTTTTCTTAGTGAAAAAATGATAAATATTGTGTAACCATCTTTAGTAAGAAAAGTTGTATTTTTAGAAAAATAGAAAGATTAGACTTTTGTTTTCAATATTTAAATTTCTTTTATTGAAAAATAATTCTCAAAACTATTATTATATTTCTAAGTAAAAAAAAATATATCTACCTTATGCTTTAGGAAAGGAAGGGTGGAATTCAAAATTATTAAAGGCCTATCCAGATATAGTAATCCTTGCCTAAAAAAAGGAAAAAAAAGAAAAAGAAAAAGAAAAGAAAAGAAAAGAAAAAAAGAGTATATTATGTGAAAAAGGAAGAAGAAGCTTGAGGATTAAAAGGCCTAATCAAAAATTGGTTCCACACCTGAGCTTTTTAAAGTATAAGATTGGGGAAAATTTTAAGCTTTAAAATATAATATAGTTAGTATAATTATTTTTAATAAAGATTTTTAAGTAAAGAAAATAAAATGCCTAACCCCTATATTTTGAAAAATTTACAAGAATTTCTGAATTAGATAGAAACACATATTTTCGTACTCTTTCATCTAAGAGATTTCTAAACTTTAAATTGGTCTCATTTACTAAATTTTTTTCTAAATTGGACTACTATATTTTTATAACAAAATTTTAGAAACTCCTAAAGAAACTCATACACATTATTTTCTTATGTGGTTTTTAATGATTATATTGTTACTTGAGGACAAGTAACGTTTAAGTTTGGGGGATTTTGATCCATGAAAAAGAAGTACCTATTTTTAGTGTTCATTTCATACTCACTTTATGCATATTTTTAAAGATATTACACTATAAAGAAAGTAATTTTGTATATTTTTGTTTTCAAGTATAAAAATATGATTTTATAGAAAATGAAGCAAAAACTATGCAATTTTGAGCCAAAATGAGCAAGAAAGAAACTTCTGACTTAGCACATATCAATATGTTTTTCTATGCTTACTATCTTTCATATTTCTCACATATTTTTGGATGAAATTATACTTTTGAGAAAGGTTGTTTTTATTTCTATCTTGTAGGTGAAGATGTTAGGAATGCAACACAACTGAAATGGGGCGAAACAGAGTTGAAACGGAGCCAAACGGAGCAAAATGGTGGAGCTGCGCACAGGGTGGCGCCTATGCGCCAAACACGGTGCCTAGGAGCCAGTGACAACGAGAAAACGGCGCCTAGGCACCAGAATCAAGGCCTAGGCGCCAGAATCAAGGCCTAGGCACCAGAATCATCCAAAAACGGTTATGTGACGGATTTTTGACGACTTTGGGAGTTATTTTGACGGTGTTAAGTAGTTTCTAGGCCTTCCAGAAGCCTGGAATTTATTCCTAGTATATAGGACATGTGATACAATGTATCTAGACACATTGGAACGGTTTTAATCGCAAAGAGGTGCGACCCAAAGTGAAGGGGTGCGAAGACTTGGTCAACGGAGTCCTGTGCCTAGGCGCCAGAGACACCTTCTAGAAGATTCATTGAATTTGGACACATTTTGAAGAGGTGCCTCAAGGCAACCCTTGGAGCCTATAAATAGGAGTCCACTCATTCAGAGAAAATTGCACCTTATAGTCTCTCTCTTTCCCCTTAGTCATTTTAGTCATTTTAGAGTCATGAAGATGTAGATTTCTATATCTTATGGAGAGATTAGTGAGAGATTTTGAGATATTTATGTAAGGGATGTACGAGCGGCGCATGGATCGGTGGGAAACTTTGGTGGAGAGAATTTCTTCTTTCTTTCAGAGGAAAAAGCTAAGTATTGTGTTCTTCATTTCTTTGTATTTGTTGTAAACATTTTCTAGTGGATTTTCTTTGTTTAAAACCGAGTTTTTTGTCGTGATTTATCCATGTTTCGTAAGTGATTTCTTTTACTCTTTCTTTTAATATGAAGTAGTGGCATGCGTAGGAAAATCATTTTTATGATAGAATTAACTATTAAATGCTTCTAGGTGATAGATAGTTGCATAAATATAATAGAATACTAATGAAATAAGTTCCTTGTTGGCACTTAGATTATTACATAATTCTATCAACCCTTTTACTTCTTATGCCATTATTTTCATTTACTTTTATTTTGTAATGAAATAGATGCATGTTTATGAATCAAGATTTGCTTAGATATTCTCTTATTAAATTATGGTGATGATATTCATACTGGATCTTCATTTACTTTACAAATTGATCACTTGTATTGTTAAAACCCGTTGAAGAATTCTGAGACCTATCCGGAGATGAGTTCTTAACTAGTAGATATGACATGAATCCTTGGGTAGTTGAAGGCCTTGTGCGGGTTATTCAAGGTGAAGTGCAAATAAATAGGGAGATATTGTTTATTGGGCGCAGAATTGATTAGTTTTTAGAGTGACAGACTAAATTCTAATAATTTGATATATAGAAAGGGAACGGGTCACTGGTAGGGCCGACCATAGCCACCCTTGGACATCTAGTAGTGTGAGCCTAGATTAACCCATTATACTAATAAAACATCCTGAACCGATCTATAGATTAGCCAATGTTCTTTATGCCTGGACCAAAGGGTAAAGAATATGAATGCTTCTATTTTGCACTACTACATTAATTCTAAGCATATCTTTCTTACACATTATTTATGTAATTGCAAGAGAAAGGTAATTTTTAATATCTCGAATTTCTCCAAACCAATTTATACATAAGTTATCTTTATATTTAAGAATTTAATTTAGGATTAGTTATTAGAAAACTCATTTTAATCGACATTCCAAATTTAGGCCTTATAGAAATAGACTGGAATTAGTCTAAAAGATTGCTTACCTCGCTTCTCTGTGGGATCGATACTGGGGTTATAAAAGAAAATCCTATATTACTTGAAACGATACTTATACTTGCGTAGTACCCCTAGTGTGTAAAATATTTTCTAAAATTTTACAACATTTTGATTTTATTCACTAGCCACTATTTATAAATTGGCTCAAGTTTTTGGCCATCTTTTGGAAGCGAATATTACTGTGTTATTGCGGGTCGGGTCAAAAAGTCATCCATAAAAACTTCAATCCCTTTTTTAATTAAATCACAGAAAGTAGACATCAAACATCTCTGAAATGTAGCAGGGGCATTACATAAACCAAAGGGCATTCTTCTAAAAGTAAACATACCATAAGGACTGGTAAACGTAGTTTTCTCTTGATCCTCTGGAGCAATTTGAATTTGGTGGTAACCAGTATATCAATCCAGAAAATAAAAGTATTTATGCCCAGCCAGTCTATCGAGCATCTGATCTAGAAATGGGAGTGAAAAATGATCTTTCCTTGTACCTTGTCTTGTTGGAATCATTTCATACTTTTCATTAACCGTTATAGTTACTCCTCCTTTCTTAGGAACACAGTGAATAGGAATAAGTCATGCACTATCTGAAATAGGGTAGATAATTCCATCATCCAACCACTTCAAAATTTTGTTCTTAACAACATCTTTCATGATGGGATTTAATCTTATTTGGGGATTAGCCCGAGGTTTGCAATTATCTTCCATAAGAATTCTGTGCATACAATGGAAGGACTGATTTCTTTAATATCAGCAATTAATCATCCAAAGGGTTTCTTGTACTTCTTCAAAATTTCAAGAAAACTCTCTTCTTCTTTTTCTGTCAATTGAGATGAAATTATAACAGGCAAGATTGAGGATTCACCCAGAAAAACATACAGGCAAGATTGAGGATTCACCCAGAAAAACATACTTAAAATGATCAGGAAGCATTTTTAACTTAAGTTCAGAAAGTTTTTCAATTGATGGACCATAAGATTCATCTTTTTCAGTCATATCCAACAATTCAAAATTTTCATGAACATAATTTAATTCTTCCTCATGAAAATCTTTAGAATGATGTAACTCCTCTTCTTGCTTATGTTACAATTCTTCTCTTTCAGGTTTTTCTTCATAAGTTGACTTGAAATGACATTCACTCTAATATCTGATAACATCCATCCTATAACATTCATCATCTTTACCTCTTGCAGGATATTTCATCGATTTCAAAATATTAAATGTAATAGTTTGATCATTAACCCTCATTGTTAATTCCCATTTTTGCACATCTATCATTGCTTTGCATCTGGCTAGGAAAGGTCTTCCTAAAATGATGGGTATCTCTTTATCTTCCTCCATATCAAGCACAACGAAATCAACAGGAAAGATAACTTGATCCACTTTAACCAAAACATCTTCTATAAATCCTTTTGGATATTTGATCAAATGATCTGCTAATTGCAGAGTTATAGTAGTTGGAGTTATTTCTCCTAATCTCTATCTTTTGAATATTGATAGAGGCATAAGGTTAATGCTTGCACCCAAATCACATAAAGCTCTTTCATAGAATCTGTCTCCAATTGCACATGGAATTGTGAAATTACCAGGATCTTTAAGCATTTCAGGAAGCTTCTTCTGAATTATTGCACTGCACTCCTCACTAAGTGCAACTGTCTCATTATCTTTAAACTTCCTCTTTCTGTTGAGAATAGCCTTCATAAATTTCACATAGTTCTACATTTGTTCTAAGGCTTTAGCAAATGGAATATTAATGTTAAGCTTCTTAAATATCTCCAAAAATTCTGAAAATTTTTTATCCAACTTTTGTTGATGAAGTTTCTGCAGAAATGGAGGTGGTGGCTTTTCCAAATAAACCTTAGGTGTAGAAATTGGTCTTTCTAAATCTTTCGGAGCGTCCTCTTTTAGTTCTTCAATCTCTTATTTCTCTACTTCAGTTTCTTTTTGAACTCTACCTTCCAACTCTCTTCCACTTCTCAGTTGAATTACTTTTACATTATCTTTATTCTTTTCTCTTGGATTCACTTCAGTAATACTTGGAAGCATTCCTTGAGATCTATTACTTAATGAATTTGCAAATTGCCCCAATTGATTTTCAATATTTTTGATGGTTGCTCATTGAATTTGCAATTGGTTTCCCATATGTGACACCACTTCTTCAATATATAACTTCTTCTCCTTTAATTGTAAAGCATTGTTAAAACCTGGAGGATAAGCTAGTCTATAATTATTATTTCCTTGGTTGTTCCAGCTGCCCCAAAGGGTTTACTTGGTGGTTCCTCATTGTTGATTAATACCACCCTGATTATTGATATTCCAATTAAAGTTTGGATGATTCTTCCAACCTGGGTTTTAATAATTGGAATATGGGTTATTAGGCTTGCTTGTAACATTCAAAGTTTCTGGTGAAGAATAAGAATCAACAATTTAGGCTAATAAATTTTCTTCAATCATGCAATTTGGCTAAGAAAAATTCATCCCAAATTGGTCTATCTTCCTTGAAATTGCAGCAACTTGATTTGCTAACATTGCAAAAGCATCATTTTTATGAACACTGGCTATCTTTTTAGGATTTAACCTTTCAGAAGGCTATTGAAAATTATTAGTAGCCATTTCTTCAATTAAAGCATAAGCATCAGAAAACTGTTTAGACATTAATGATCCACCAACAGCAGCATCGATAATTAATCTAAGAGATCCAACTAATCCATTGTAAAAGGTTTGAATTATTAATCAATCTGTTATCGAATGATGTGGACATTTCCAGATGAGATCTTTAAATCTTTCTCATGCTTCATATATTGACTCACCTTCAAACTGACAAAAAGATGTAATATCATTTCTCAACTTTGTAGTCTTCAATGGTGGAAAATATTTAGTAAGGAATTTTTGTGCTAAATCAGCCCAAGTTCTGATAGATCCAGGTGCTAACGAATTTAACCATACCTTAGATTTATCCCTTAGTGAGAAAGGAAAAAATTTCGAGTCTAATAGCATCATCTGAAACACCATCATATTTAAAAGTAGCACACAACTCTAGAAAATTAGCAAGATGAAAATTAGGATCTTCAGTTGTTGCTCCCCCAAACTGATTATTAGACACCATTTTGATAATAGTAGGTTTACGCTCAAAGAAATTAGCAGCTACAGTAGGGTGTTGAATACTTCCATGAAGTTCATCCACTGTAGGGTTAGCATAATCTCTTAAAGGTCTGAATTCTTGATGGAAGCCAATATTTTGATTTTGATGATTTGCCATTTCTTGAATATTTTTATCTTTTTCAGAATTTTTAATTTTTTTGATTTTTCTAATAGTTTTTTCTAATTCAAAATCGTAAGGCACAAGTCCCTCAGAACCTGAACTACGCATACAATAAAAAAATAAAAAAAAAACACAACACACTAAAAAAAACAAAAAAAAGTAAAAAATTTAAATTTTTCTTAATTTTCTTTAAAAATGCAGTTTTAATTAATTTATCTGGCAACGGCGCCAAAAACTTGATCCCCGACCGAATATGTATGCTTACGATTTAGATATGAAAATTATGATTTTATAATATGGGATACTACGCAAGTATACATATCGTTTATCAAGTAATATAGGACTTTCTGATTAAGCCCCGAGATATCGAACCCACAGGGAAATGTAAAAACTTTTTAAAGAAATAAGAAAATTATATTTTTACTTTTTAAATTATTTTTGAAAGTATGTTTTGATTTATAAAGTTTGAAAATTGTTTTTAGTATTTTTGATATAAAGCTAAGCAGGAAATGAAAATAATCAGAACTTTAAAATACAATATAAAACACTATGAAATAAAATATCTTTTTCTTTCTCTTATAAAGCAATAATAATTATGAAAGTATTGTTGTAGAAGTATTTAAATGTGTTGTGACAAACAGGAGCAAATTTATTCTTTACCCTTACTTGGTTCTATAAAGAAAATTGGTTAATTTAAAATTTTAAAATTTTGAACATGGTTAGGTAGGGAAGATACCAACTCTCACTCTAGAGTTCCCTTGATTCCCTCCACCTGGGGGCTAACTTCTCATAACAAAATTTAAAATATCAAACCAAATTAAGGGGCTTTAGCCTATCACTCTAAGGACCTCTAATTTTACTACTCATTAAAAACATTTCTCCTAATATATTTGCATTCAATTATATGGACTGCAATTCTAATCCAAATAATTGCATGTGATTTTTACCAATTGTTGTTTGAGACAATACAGCATTAGATCTTACATAATCTCACAACAAATTTTAACATCTTAATTAGCCAAATTAAGAAGTAAATTAAGTTCATGGAATTAAATCTTCACAACTTGTTCCAATTTTAAACACTTATACTTTCCACAACAATCCTAAATAATTTAATTACTTCTTCATTTAAGAAAGAAAAAGATAAAGAAAACTACTCAGAACTCATGGAGAAAACATAAGCACATATTGATTTAAAAATAGAAATCATAAAGAAAACACAACAAGAAAAACTAAATATAAAAACAGAAGTAAACACTTATCTGAAAATCTTCTCCACAAGACTCCGGAAGTTTCTTTGAAACTTGACTTTCCACAGGACAACACTACAGAGGTTGGCGCCCAACTCTGTTGACTCCAACTCTGACTTTAGACTACAATAAGAACTATATAAATGGATGAAAGAAAATTGGTGGAAAGAAGATTTCACACCAACTCTTTCTCCTCTAAAAGTAAACTAACTAACTCTAAAAACTATAAACAATAAAAAACTGAAAGTAAAACTAGAAAAGACTCTTTGAACTAGAAGAGAACTCTGAATATTAGAAAATACTCTTGAAAACTAGACTCTCTTTTTTCTTACATGACATAATTTTAATAATTATCCAAATGGTGCCTTGGTGTCTCTTCAAATTATGTCCCGATTCAATGTATCCACCAAAAGATGCATCCCTTCATTCAATTTTGCCGCCCATGGGAAGTTATGGAAGTGACCACCAAAAGTTGCTTCAAACACCCCTTGAAATTGGCGCCAAAAATGAAGAAAATTTGGTTTTTAACTTGATGCACTGGACTTATATTTTGCAAGAATTTAAGAACTTAAATTTATATATTTATAATGATTTTGTTAAGTCCAAGCACTCAACGCAAGTATATGTATCGTATCAAGTAATATAAAGCTCTAATGGAGTCCTGGTTATCGATCCCACAGGGAAGTTTGAAGTATAAGAGAGCGTTCATAATATAAATAATATAGCACTAAAATCCAATATTTAAATAACACTTAAAGTTTAACACTTACTCCTACTAACACTATGCATAAAATAGTAACAATTAACTAAACTATAATTACTTCTAACAACTTTAAAAATAGAATTAACTAACAGACACACTAAACTAAATATTTGAAATGTTTTCGATATATGAGAAAATTATCTTTCCTCTTGCATTGAGAATATAATGTGTGGATTGATATGGAAAAATTATCTATGTTATTGTGCCAAATAGGAGCATAAATGATTCTTTACCCTTAAAAGAGTACCCCCTCTTCTAAGCAAGAAAAGAACATTGACATATCCTAAGTTTAGTCACTAAATCTAAGGCTAGGTTGGGAGGATACCGGCTCTCACTTCGAAGCTCCCACTCACCCTTCAACCGAAGGCTAACCTTTGATATTAGTCACTAATCTTAGAACAAATTTGGGGATTTCAGTCTGTCACCCTGAAATCTCCACATTAAAGTCCATCAAAACACAGTTCCGTATTTATTTGCACTTAATTCCCATGAACTACGCATTTCATCCATAGAAATTGAATGAATCTTTCACTATTGTTGTAGGACATTAAATTCTTTCAAACTTAATGATCAACAACATATTTTAACACTTCAATTGGCCAAATCGAAAAGTAAATTAAGTTTCAAAATGAAAAACCATCACAATTTCTTCATTACATTAAAAGCACATCAAATCCACATCAATCCATCATCACATCTCTATGCAAGAAGAAAGACAAGGGAGGATACTCAGAATTCATCGAGAAGATATAATAAAACATGGATTTTATATATAAAAGAAAAGTCATACAAGCCACAAAAGAAAACATAACTTAACTCTTTCTCTTCCCCAGTGCAGTTCCCTTGAAGTTCCTTTGAATCCTCTTCTCTTTTCTTTACAACACTTGATTCTCTCTTTAGAATGGAATGAAAGGAGCAATCTCTCACTTTACCTCTGCTCCTTCACTCCTTAGAGAAGAATTCCTCTCAAATCCTCACTCTACACACTCTTCTCATAAACCCTAACACTTATCACACACTAAAACTACACTAGAACCACTAAAGAAGCACAACATTTTCATCCAAAAACAGTTACTTATAAGATAGGGACGAAATCCCAAGAGTTTCTATAGGCATCCCTTCCAAAAGTCGCCAAAATCTTCAAATTTGAATTCCATCGACTTCAGGCGGCGCTCTATCGTGCCATTATTTCTGAAGTCTTTGGAAAATGGCGTTGGCGGCGCCAAAACCTGTTTTCCACCATTTTGCTCCATTTTGCTCCATTTTGCTCCGAATTCGTTCCTTTTCGCTTCTTTTCGCTCCAATCACCTAAAATCATCATACCTGCAATAAATCATGAAAAATACCTTTCTTTAAAGTACAATATCACCATAAATGGGTAAAATTATATATAAAAAACTGTATATATTTTTGGTGCATCACTAGCCCCAAGATGACGAAAAGCTATGTGTATCTTGATCGGGTTGTCATAAATAAAATAAATAAAAACCAACTAAAAGTGTTCTTACTAACTATGTTTGCAGGGTTACTCGAGGCAACCCACAAGAGGTTGCTCTAGATTTACTTTGTATGTTATTTAGGGTTCATGCTAACTTCATTTTATAGGGCTACTGAGGAAAAAATATAGGTTGCCACCTTAGATTTACTTTACATGTTATTAGGGTATGCTAACTTTATTTTGCATGACTGACATGCATTGTAACTTAGGTTCTTTTCCTTTTAGTCTTTTTTTCTCTTGTAGAATTAGGAGGTGTTATGGTGAACTAGCTATAACCATCCTAATTATCCAAAAGAAGATGAAACACGAAGCTGAGGATGAACCACAACTAAACCATCAATGATAGTTCAGATGATGTCAGATATAGATTAAGACTCTGAAGTTTCACTCAGTGAACTTTGTCTTGAGACTCTAAGGTCATTCATCTTGTTACGACATAAATCCTTACTTTCAGTGCCCTACATGATTGTATGCCTTGTTGTGGTGAATACTGAGATAAGAATAATAGGATAGTTCAGGATCTTATTGGGGTTCCTTTGGACCCTTAAGTATCCCCTACATTTTCTTTATGGACGTGACAATAAAAATTCCTTCCTTGAAGACAACAATTTCAAATTTTTCAAGGATGAAATCATAGCCTTAATCAAGAGTTTTCTTAAGAACCCCTATTGCTTAAGATGTAATTAACTATAGGGGTTTTCCATTATAGAAAAATGCGAATCCCGGAATAGGTACAAAAACTTGAATCTCTGGTTGGAGATTACTTTTGTGAAGTCCTTTTGACGGACTTATCTCTAAGATGTTCTCGGTTTGATCTCATTTTGAACGTACGACTCAAGTTTGTCCATGTGAGGTTCACTTTACGAAAGTTCTCTACATATCTCTTCATTTGTCATCATTATTGTATACCCCTATCTCTCAATTCCTCTATTATCCAGATTATCTATATGATCTAGGATAGAGACTTATTCGAAAGAATTGATTATATGATGATAGACAAGCTGACGACTCCTACAACAAAACTCAAAGACATGGCCCGAAGCATGGCCCGGCGGACGGGATTCCTCCACTACTAAATCTATTTAAGAAAACAATGCTTTTCATTAATGAAAAGAAATATATTCATTTATAACCTTTAAACTTTACCTCATTTTCCATTAGATTATCTTTCCTTTTTGACATTTATGGCACTATGAAACATCTATATTACTTCATCTAAAATATTTTCAATGATATTAAGGCCAATATTGATGCTTGGAATTATCAACATTGACGTCGAACACCAATATATTTCAAAAAGAAATCTCTTCTTTCCTAAATTTATTAACATCAATGTAAACATCAAACATCAAATTTGGTCATATCAAACACCTCTTTTAAGAGAAATATGGAGCCTCACTATTGAAACTAGAGATCTTAGTCATCTTCAAATACATTTTATTAGATGAGAACAATCAACACTTCCTTTAAGAAAATAATGGGTTCTCCTCATAAGACTTTGAGTTATAATTACCTTCAAATCCAATACGCATATGACGAGGAAACAGATGCTCTAGGTAAGGATACACTGATATTTAAAGTGGGGAATTATATTTTGTCTATGTAGAATAGTATCAAGCCTATTTATAGAGAAATATTAGAGTTTATGAAGGGGAAATATGCACCACCTATATAGTCTTGTATCAAGCCTCAATATTAAGGAAAGCTAGAGTTTGCAAGAAGATATATATGCATCACATATGTAGGGCAATTAAGAATATTTCTTGGGAGAAATATGGAAAAAATGCACATATAAGATATGGGGCTAAATTTTTATTTTCCTAAAAAGGGTATTTACAATTGGAAAGTATGGGCATCTCTATTTTCCTATGCGGGCTTCCCTATATGAGGGATGCTCACAAGCACGACCTTAAAAAAGTGGACAAGAATCTCATTTTTTTGTTGCATGCTTAAGTGCGAGTGGATGCATCATAGCATGTGTGCCCAATGGGTACTTGTGCTAGTGTGCATGCTGCTACTTGAAATGAAAATTAGCGACATAGCTCACATCATGGTGTTTATTTGTTATTTATCAACACTTCATACTCAATTTTGATGATTTTATATATAGCTCAATGTAGCCTTTAACATTATATTTTTTAGCAATTCAAAGAATATGATTTTTGTAATAATTTTTTGCTCAGATCAATATTTCCGACTTTAAAAATATTTAAAATGTGATTGTGAGATTTTATTTAGTTTATGATCTCGAAGAAAGGTCCATGTTGACATTCAGAGAGTAGTTGCTCATTGTAAAGTTTTAAAATTGTAATTTTTTGAGATTCAAATTTTATGAATTTATTATGTGTTTTGGGATGACGCAAATTTTAATTCATGAAAAATAAATAAAAACTAATACATTACTAAAAAATCTACAAGATCAAGCACGATTCTTAATTCATTTTGAATAACACAAATTTATGAGACAAACTCGAGATCATATGAGACATAATTTTAGCAAATTTATTGTCAAATTAAATATCTTGATACTGCATATAGAAAAATGATTCAATTTGAGCCCAAATGAGCCTAAATCAAGCAATAATTGAAATTTTTAAAATATTTATTAATGGTCAAATGATCTTTGAATTTAACATGATTATAATCAAATCGGGCATCTTAATTAGTGGAAGCCAATGAACAAACCTAAGATTACACAATCATAAGGTTATTAAGGCATATAAACATTGAATGAAGTTTATGATCAAATGAATCATTATATAGCACGCAATGGATTATTTCAAAATATGCCCAAATTTTACGGATGTCTAAAAAATAATAAATAGACTTGATTCTTCACATGAGAAAGGAAAAGAGTGACCTAGAGCTAAATCTATACTCGCGAAGAGAACTTAAAACCAACAATCACTAGCGACTGTCACCCACCAGTAACGGTTGTTGTAACCTAGTTATTGTAATGCAATTATTGTCCTATTATTATTTCGAGACTATTATTGCTTGACTAATATCTCTACGTAATTGTTATCCAATCACTATCACTTTACAACATAGGGAAAAAATATTATAATTATGTCCTTTCCTTGAAAAGAAGAGTGAGACTCAATATCTTTAATCATATGATAAACTACTGTGACTAGGATAATTATTACTATTATTATTACTATTATTATTATTATTATACATAATTTAATTATTATAATAATAAGCATAAAGTAATAAGAAATGTATTTCCACTTTTAAAAAAATAACCTCTAAATCCTTATATTATTCAAATTGCAATTAAACAATGCTGAGATCTAACGCATTATAAGAAATTGGGCAACTAAATAATTCTTAATTAAATAGAATTCATCAAATCCAAAATTAATAAATTTTGATCTGAACCATAATATTTTAATGAGTTCCCTCAGTCTGTCCTGAAACTCGTTCAATTATAATAGCAACAAATTCATACGAGCTACGTTAAGTATAAGCAGTAAATGAATAATAGCCAGCTAAAGAAGCATATACTGCTTAACAAACACGGCTAACAGCGTATTAAATACTCAAATGCTTATTTTCTAAGCCACATCACATGTTTTTATTAAATGGAAGACCCGTCAGTAAATTAATGCCAAATTTAATGCAACGACAATTACGATAAAGTTTTATTTAGGGGAATTAGAGCTTTAATTTAGGGGACAGCTTATCTGCACTGGCGGTGTTTTCAAGGTTTGAAAACTGCATTTGAGCAACGTATTTGAAAAAATAGTTGGTTTTCTTACAATAAACACGAAACACGGGTCGAACCCTGCGGTCTGCATTTCCAGATAAGCGGTTTATCTGGATAAGCACAAGCTGCACCAAATGCACCTTAAATTGCTTGGAGCGTGTGATCATTTTTGTTTTTATTTATTTTTATAAATAATTTAAATTATTTTTAAAAACATTCACAAAAACAAAATTTATTTTGAATTTTCTTAAAAAATAACTACATTGAATAAAAAAAAATTATTTTGATTTAAATCAAAACATAAAAAGAAATAAAATAATAAAATAAAAATGATCCTAAAAAGCTTCTAATTTTTTCTAGTGAAATCAATCCGATCAAAATGTGCTCTCTCATTCGATCCAAAAATATCATCGAACTAGCAAGTCAAATAAGACGAGTTGTACTACTCATACTAAACATATCATTCAAACTTAATCAACCCATGTATGGGAGATGTGTAACAGTATAAATTAGGGCTGGGAAATGGACGGGGACCCAGCACATGAATGGATCTCAAGCCATGAATTTGGCCAGCCTAGAAGACATTGGGGCCTAGCCCTAATTGAAAAGCCACCGAGTTAGCTCATCCGTTTTTCCCCCAACTTACGGGTCAGTTTTAAGTCCCTTTCATGCACCTACTAATTAGCTTTTATTGAGCAGCACGTTGTCAGTGGTTGCTTTCCATAAGTCGCAAGGAGGAAAGTGGGGCTGCCCTTAGGATATTAAGTGTCCCACATCTATTCCTTAAGTACCATTCCTTCCTATCCAGCACAGTAGCCGGCCAACCTGTTTGTGTTCTTTGTGGTTAGATTTGGATTAGAGAAGAGCTCTAACCTCTCCCATGTTTGGCTGGCATTGCGGACCACCAAATTTGTCCTCTTGTGCGTGTGTGTGTGTCTCTCTCTTTTCTATATATATATATAGGGGTATAAATGAATCGAATACGAACGAACAGAGTTCGTGTTTGTATTCGGTTCGTTTGAAATTAAGTGTGTTTGAAATAGACTCGTGTTTGAAATTATTCGTGCAGCTAATGTTCTTGCTTGGTTTGATTTGTTTGAAATGATTTTGAGATATTTGATTGTTTGAATTATTCAGATTACTTGAATTGTTTTAATTGTTAGAAATATTTCAAAATTGTTTGTATTGTTTGAATTATTTGAATTGTTAAAATGATAATAATTTTTTAGATGCAATTTATAGAATTTAATTTTCTTAAATATGATAAATTTTTAGAATATATAATTATTTTTATAATATGATAAATTTTTTATATATAATTATTTAAATTATTTTATATTTCGAAAGATAACGATTCAAACACGGTCAAACACATAACTCTTCGTGTTTGGTTCGTTTAGAAACCGAAATGAAAAAAAAAAAAAATTGTTCGCGTTCGTCACGTTTGCTTATCGAATGAATCAAACACGAGCTCTCTGGTGAGTCGAACACGAATCGTTCACAAACAACGAGTTTTTTTGACAGCCCTATTATATGAAAAATCAACAAAAAAAGTATTGAGTCACATATAAATTATATGAGATTGTGGCATAAAGTTATGATTACATAATTTGAAGCTATATATAATCACAGCAACAACAACTAAGCCTTAATCCCACTAAGTGGGGTTGGCTAAATGAATCATTTTTCTCCATTGCGTCCTATTTAATGTCTTATTTTCATTTAGTTCTACTAAATAAAGATCATTTTTTATACAATAAACCCGAGTCTTCCTAGGTCTACCACTGCCATTCTTAACATAAGTCGAACTGAGAATATCTACTTTCTTAATCGGATCATCAGATGGTCGACGGTGTAGAAATTTGTGATGGAAGCTATAAAATCATTTTGAAATAATATTTAATTTTTATTTTTATTTATTTATTTGATTTTCTTATTGAGATTTGGAGGCCATTTTAGTCAAGCATGGTAGGTGAACCTATTTCAACAACATGATCATCACCCACTTTAGGCTTAAATAATAAATGACCAGTAATAATTGAGCTGTGACATAAAGTAAGCAAATTAAAGATTTTGTTAGATAGAATCTCTATATTAGGAAAATAATACTTTTGACATGAAAATACTTCATTCATGATTCATGCCAGATTTAACTACATAATTATAACCTCTCTTTATGTATTATATACCTTCATTCATGTTTGCGTGATTACGAAACAAAGCAGCTTTTAGAGTTCTTTGAGTTTGATCCAAACAAGCGAGCTATTTAGTTTGTTAGTTGCGACATAAAATTTTATTTTTTACCTAAACAAGTCAATACATTATTGATCAAGAAAATATTACGTCCAAATTTCGCACATTTAGACAGCCAATCATGTCATTTGTGGGTGACGTGTGTATGGCATTCCGGACGTACAGGCGTCCGGATGCAATATTTTCTCGTAAGATGAGATAAAATGTGTGCCAATTGTCGTTACTATTAATTAATTCATAAAATATTATTCTAAAAAAAAAATCCAACATGTAAGTGCAAAATAAATAGTCAAATATGAATATCACCGGTGAATTAAATTTTAATAAATCAATGTTGAGTACATGTGGCAAATAACATGCACTTTCCTAATTGCAGTTCTGCCATCGGCTTCTGACCAAATTTTTTTCCCATTGTGGAGAGGCAGAAGTTGCAGACATTTCTGGTCTTTTAATTTTGTAAGAAAATGGAAACTGTTTGCATGATAATATTTATTCTCCTCTTTAGAGGGCAACAGGTTGGTTTCAATTATTCAATACTAATAAATAGTTGGAATCTGAATATTTTCAGGTCTATTTAATGTGGTCCTTTGCTTACAGATTATAAGGATTTAATTAATTAGAGGGAAATTTACATACGTACCACACAATTTATATATATATATATATATATATATATATATATATATATATATATATATATATATATATATATATATATATACATATCTAATAACTAAAGTTTGATATTTAAATTTATATCACCGTTGAGTTCCATAAACCTATAAATAAAAGTATGATGTTGAAATTTTTGATGTGATGTTAAAAGATTTGAGTGGCATTCATGTAATTATGAATTCATTAGGTGTTAGATTTGTAAATAGATAAGAGTTGTTTGTTATGTATGTTAAGCGAGGTGTTAATTACTTGCTCTATATATTTTAATTGTGTTGAAAAATGGAATACAAAAAGGTTTATGTGATCTGCTCAATCAAATTTAGAGCAAGTTAAACATTCAATAATTAATTTCCTTCAACTTTTTATTTTGAGTTTTCTTTTTAAAACATATGTGATCTTTTCTATTGTTTAAAAAAAGCGGGCTTGCAACACGCACATGCATAGAGCAGGAGTTCCATACAGAGAACGTACACAGCGCTACGTGCGGCAGTCAATTCAATATTACCACGTAGAACACATCTGACCCACCTCATAATGGATCTGCAGAGGTTATTAGAGGGTTATTGTGGGTTATACTGCAGAGGTTATTGACGAGTTATTGCAGAGTTATTGCCGGTTATTGCAAGTTATTGCGCGGTTGTTGTAGGGGTTATTGGAGATTATTGCAGGAGGTTATTGAAATGTAACCGCAGAGGTTATTGCGGGGTTATTTTCGGGTTATTGCGGGGTTATTGGAGTTAATGCCCAAATACAACTGAAATAACCCACAATAACCGAGCAATAACTATGAATAATCTCCGTGGTTTCCACTCCAATAGAGTCACATAAGTTATTGAGAGTTTATTTTGAGGTTATTGCGGGGTTATTGGAGTTAATACCCCAATAAAACTGAAATAATCATCCAATAACCTCCGTGGTTCCAATATTCTATGTGGCAATATTTAATTGACCGTCACACGCAGCGCTGCGTAAGTTCTCGGTATGGAAAAATTTCTCTACATGCACATACACACGCACATGTGGCTGATGATAGTATATTTGAACTGATTAAAATTAAGGGCTGCATATATGTGTATACCCTTCAAATTTAGATTATGTAATAATTAAGTGTGCTTTATAAAGAAATTATCATAATCTCCCTTAACTTCATATTCATTCATATTTATTGAGATAAATAAATAACTAGATTAAATAAATAATTAAAAAATCGTGAGATGCAATGATTAATTAACTTTCTAAATAATGAAAATAATTGCTAAAATCCAAAACTTATATTATTAATTATATCAAATGGAATTATATTTAAATATTATCATGGGATAGTTAGCAAGATAACATAATCCAAATGCCTCCACTTACATATATAAAAAGCTTTATAGCCTTTATTGTGGTTTCTTACCAAATCTCATTATTTAATTACGGCAGCATAATTTGTATAAATATATTAGCTTAATTAATTACGGTATCAAAGCCTAATTAATGCATAGTACATATTCACGTGTTATAAAATTAACAAGGCATCTATTGATTAAAGTATACTAAACCACTTGTCATTTGAATATTAGTTACCTTCATCTTGGATGGGTGTCATGAGGTCTTCAAAGCGAAAAAATATTAGGCCAGAAATAGTGGGGTGTCATGTGTCAAGTAGGCCCCATGCCATAGACCAATCAAAATATATGACGGTGGGATCCATTTGACACGTGGTGTCCTGCCATTAGACTCCAGAGTCCTGATGACTCTGATGTAATATTTATTGAAAGCAGCTATAGAAAACAATAGTTTGATGGATATAAATAAATAGATATATGTAAGGCTATATTAGTTGATGTTGATTTTTTTTTATCTCGGAGTCATTAATGCTTGCCAGCCAGATATAAAATATAAAGGAAGATTTACATATAAATCACATAATTCCTATGTATTTGCATATCTAAAATCTAAACTTTAAACTTTATGGCACATACATAGCAGTAGAAATTTTTCTATTTACAAAACTAACCCCTTCTGTCATATATTTTTTAAATTCTCACTCAAATGTAAAATTCCACAATAAAGTTTGGATCTGAATTTTCTGTTCTTTGGATCTGTATTCTTGTTTTGTATTAGTCCGTATTAATTGATCTGTATAATTGATATTTTATTAGTATAAATACAGATTAATTAATATAGATTAATACATTTAACTATGAATTAGCTAAGCTCATTAACTCTTATCCCAAATACAAACACTAAATGCTAAAGTTTGGAAAGCTCCTTAGAAATCACATCAATCTCTCCATATGACAAATTAAAAAAAAAAAACAAAAAGAATTACAGGGAGCACTTAATTATGCGTAATTAACATACTAATTAAGAAATTAACCATGTTTGATGAAGGAATGAAGAAATGATAATAAAATTGATAGATGGATGGCGGTGATCACCGGCGGGAGGAGGAGGAGGTGGTGGAGGTTGAAGTGGAGTTGGAATCGGAGGAGCAGTCGCAGATAGAGGGAGGTTCGCCGTCGACTTCCCGTTTGTGGAAGCTGCGGTGGCAGTTGCAGGCAGCGCAGTGGAGGGCGGCGGCGGTTCCTTCCTCGCCGGAAGCCATGAACTCACGGCAACCGTCGACTGCGTAGCCGCCTATGCTGGCTGCGTGGTTTTTCCGGCACTCCCTGTATTTTACAGTGGAGCTCCTTGTTTCCTTCTTTCTAGAGGAGCCGTTGGAGTTGGGAGAAGATTTTGGGGGTTTAGGTTGGGACCTCATGATGGAGTTTGGTCTTCTTGTGTTAATGGAATGGGGGGAGGAGAGGTGGATGGAGGAGGGAGAAGAGGTTGGCATGAATTGAGGAAGGAAGGGGAGATCAAGGTTTTGAAGAAGAAGATGGATGGATGATGTTTATGGGTGGATTTTATATGGGAAGGAGATGGGTGGGGGATATTTTTTGGCTTTTTTAATTAGCTATTGAGCTTTTGCCATATGTAAATTATTTAGATATTTTCTTATATGGTGAATATGTTTTCCTTATTTTATTTCCCCTGAAAATTTTGCTTGTAAAAATAGATGATAACGACATTATACGTTATGGAAGGTGATCAAATGAGATGCATGGAAGAAAATTTGATTGGGATCATGAGATACCGAGTTGATAAGGTCTAGGTCAAGTCAAAGATATTAAGACCCACTCAAGAGAATAAATATCCTTACTGATTTGAATACAATTAGAATAGTGCTTGATTCGATTTGATGGATGAATCAATTTGGAAATAGTTTAACTCCATTAGAAGAACGATACATTTGACTCACCATGGAAGAAACAAAAATGGCCAAGACATGATATTATTAAGACTCATCAACTCAACTTTGGCATGGCTAACATTAGCAGTTGTGACAAATGTTCATTCTATATTTTAGTGCACCTATTTTATCTTGATAATTTGGGATCCCGTAAGCCTTGTTTATTTATTTTACACATACTGATTTTTCTCTGAGTTTTTAGAATTGGCTTTACGTTAGTTTATTTACTGATTGTTAGCAGTTTTGATTTGAACAAAATTTTATTACTAAATGAAATTGACTTTATTATCTTCAAATTATTTGTTTGATTTATTTTATATCCAACTCATAAGCTGTCTCGATCAGATTGAAGAACACTCTTGATTTTATTTTATAATATATATTTTTTTCTATTTTGTGAGCATAAAAAGTAGAAAAATAAAAACTTCATATTTGATTTGTCTTTTTTTTAAGAAATTGATACTACTTCATAAAAGTGAGTTTTCTAAAATTAGACATGATTTTATATTTATTAAATATGTTTCCTTAATTTCTTAAGTTCTATATTTAAGGATGTACGGGATTATTTATACATTTTTAATTAAATAGATAAAAATTATCATAATTATCATTATATCCTTTAATAAAATAATAATTATATATATATATATATATATATATATATATATATATATATATATATAAACTTTATATAAATATTTTTAAGCTACTTAACTAAGGATTCTATTTTTCATGTGTACTCTTCTTACTTGTGAGCATAGCGAGAGAAAGTAGTTTTGAAGGGTTTAGAGTCGATTTTGTTCATCAAGATAGTGGAAAAAATTATCTGGCTCTAGGTAGGCTAGTATTATCCCACGTTAAATTTAAATTTTGCCATATTTTTATCATAAAATTTAAATATTTTATTTATTAAATTTTCAAACAAATTCAGATATAATGAGATTTATATATTCTACCCTTTGTAACTTGTTTATAATATAGAATATATTAGATACACTTGAAGTATTGGCATAAAATGTTAATTTTTCATCAGCTATTTCGTGTTGTACAATATTTATATATTTTAATGAGTATTGAACTGATAAAATTTAATATAGAATTATAAAGGTTTTAAAGCACTATTCTGAAAGGTTGACATGTTATGATTGTCGTTCTATTCATTCAAATTTATGCTGTAAATTCCACTATTAATTGTAACTACCAACTTTTAAATTTTTTTGGCAAGATTCATGTTGTATTTTCATTGTGTGAACTTGCTTGCCAATTATATAAATACAAGTTACCTACAAATTTGAAACAAAAAAAAACTAACGGTAATCTTTAAACTTCATTTGTTTTATCTTTTTTCTTGTTTTGTAAAAGAAAAGTATTATTTACAATAAGCTTTAAAGTAGGTTTCAACACTTTTTATGCCACTTACCTAACAATTCCTATCTATTATCAGTTAATCTAACTAGTAACAGAAAAAAATCTGTTGATATGTGTGTGCGCGCGCACGCGCTACAGAAAATTTTCAGATTAGCTTCAATAATTTCGAACATCAATCGAAAATATATCATAATTTTTGTTAAAAAAAATTTGCTGTTAAAATGGGCTAGCTAATTGGGTTTGCATCGACGTTTGCATTTAATTTTTATTTGTGTTAGAATTAGTGTTGAGAAAATTCATGGTGAATTTTCATTGACAGATCACTCGACACAATTTTAACATCGAATTTGCGTCGACCAGCATCCACTCAAATTAGCATCGAGCAAGTGGACACAAATTAGCGTTCACTTCGGGGCGGACGCAAATTTGGATTGACCTACCAACAAAATATATCGAGTTGTTTATTATAATGTTTGCGTTGGATTTTTCGACGTTAATCCAAAGCAAACCTGTAAGAATAAAAAACAATACAATAGAAAAATTAGATTTCCACATACTTGCACATAACGAACACTAGCATCATAAAATCATATTTACCTGTCATCACAACTGAAAAGGAAATCACTAACATGTTTAAACAATGATACCAACTTAAATTTAAAAAGAATGGATCTAAATGTTAAAACTTCACAATTACAGAAACGGAAAAATCATTTAAATAGAAATGAAAATAAAAATGATCAACCCCTATGGTGGGGAACATCGACAAATAGATAATAAAAAACACAATGTTTTTTCTCATCCTTCGCCACATCCTTACTGACAACACTCATATGCCACTTACCACGTACTAATCAAACTCTTGGTTCTAAGTGTCAGACCATCTTTAACCTTCTACTTGCCTTGACGCATCTGTTGGAGCTCTTCATTCATCAACATGACCCAAATGAAAGCTCATCTAGTCGAGCCTGTAACGAGGTTGGGCCACCTACAACTGAATGAGAGCATTTGGCCTCAAATGCTATGCTCTTTGTGTTTAGGACGTACACCCTTCCATTCTTCTTCCCTGTCGCCTGTATTCGCAACTCAAAATCGACCGAGCGAGTGATAGACCGGCTACCATTATCGCTGGCGCACTATGAGGTCCGACTAGCTATCGCCCTCTATCTCCTTCTGCATAACAGAACTCAAACATTAACTACATTTTAAATATTAATTGCCACAAAAAATAGAAACTTAAAAATTTTAATTTACATTGACAATCTGAGAGTGGTTGGATACCCACTACTATGTGCCCGAGAGTCGATGTGTGAAGGCATGCAACTCTGTAGTAGATGGCTCTCGGTCAAGCTGCTTGGTCTATATACATGATCAGATAAACATAAGAATCACATAATTACATAAATCTTTCATATTCTAAATTTTGAGATAATTTACTAGTCTCTGGTAGTGCTCTGCGCTGGGGATCAAACCTCCATTGTGGAATACGACCACTCTGGCTCCCTCCGTCGTCCATTTTCACTGGCTTGTCTATCTTTTCCTCTAGTATTTCAAAGAGACCCAAGCTCTGTTCAACATAGTTAAGACATTCTCACTCAACCATGTAGGCATCTCCCTCTTCTTATGTGCTGTAGTGAACATATCCCGAAGCCAATGCCTATTACGAACCTCCAAAATCTGTCGGATCTGGTTTTGATGTTCTTGAGATCAAATGAATTACCTCTGCAAATTAAAAATTATGTAAGTTTGATTAGTATAAATAAATTAGGGCTTTACACATTATTTCAACATAAAAGATCATATATATAACTCACAAAACCACAAGTGCAGTCACAATCAGAATCTATTTCCACGAGAGAAGTGTATGATCATACTGACTCTGAATGTTCTCCGTGATCCATGCAACAGGCGGCTTGAATGGAAAGAATGTAAAATTGAAATATTAATTAAAACATAAATCAAGATGAAAATTGAACTTACACTAATATAAAAAAAAGATGTCTTACGAGTCTCCCTCCGACATAATATACACTTTGCTAGAGGAGTCACCCATTTGAAGTCCAGGAATCAAGAGGCCGATCTCATTAGAGGAGAAATATGGATGGAAAACCGAAGTAGGTATGGGGGGTCATGCTTGCGAGAGAACAAGTGTAAAAGGAGGGATAACATGAGGAGTGATCAGAGTGGATGTAGATGTGTCAAACATCTCAGCGTGAGTGATGAGCTTCTTTAGTCTTAGGTATGTGTTCCTCGAAGTCCCCCAAAATAAAAGATCTCTCTTTTTCTGATTTGGGTATTGCATCCATGTCGAGCTGTGATAGGACTTGTCGCCCTTGAACTGACATTTCAACTGATTCATCTTGTAAGCAGGCAGATTCTTTTGCGAGGTGGGCTAACGCATCTGCGAGAGTATTTTCTCTTCTGGGAATCTTGTAGATCGTCGCATTCGGAATCTGCTTCAGCAACTTCATTGCAAAATGAAAGTACTGCTCGAGTATTGGTTTCAGAATTTTGTACTGTCCAGCGACCTGTTGTATAATCAACCGCGAATCACTGTAGATGTTGATATCCGTTATACCCATCTGAATGGCTAACTCGAGTCTAGTTATAAGAGCTTCGTATTCTGCTTCGTTGTTTATACACGGTTCTGTTAAATGGTAGGAGTACCTTAAAATCCCCTCCCCGGTATTATAAATATTAGTTCGATTCCTGCCTTACTGGGCACTAGTCTGCAATTCTTTATTCTTCTGTGCTGAGGGCGCTCCATCAAAGTACAGTTCCCAACGTTGATCATTGGGGGTCTTCTAAGCTCATTATCTGCTCGTCTGGCAAGTCGTTGTTGAGAGGTGATTCTGCCAGTAAAGGGTGTGCTGCGAGAAAGTCTGATAGGACTTGTCCCTTTACCGCACGAAGAGGGACGAAAGTTATATCGAATTGCAATAATATAATCGACCACCTGGCAAGTCTACCGGAAAGCGTCGGGCTGGTCATCAAATATTGCAATAGATTAAAGTTCAAAATAAGGTTGACCTTATGAGAAAACATGTAGTGTCTGATCTTTGGAGCGGCGAAGATTAGGGCCAAACAATGCTTCTCAATCAGAGGATAATTTACTTCCATCGGAATTAGACGACGACTTAAGTAGTAGAGAGCATTTTCTTTACCCTCGTCATTGACCTGGGCTAGCAGGGCTCCGAGGGAGTCATCTATGGTCGACCCGAGACTGGGGCTGCTAAAACAGGGGGTGTCATTAAATATTGTTTAATATCTTTAAAGGCCCGCTGGCATTTATCTTCCCAAATGAATTTGGCGTCCTTTTTAACTAATGCCGAGAAGAGCTGACACCTATCTGACAAATTAGAAATAAAGCGTCGAACATATTCCAACTTCCCTTGAAAGGATTGTAGAAATTTCAAAGTTTTGGGAGGTGGCATTTCTAAGATAGCTTCAATCTTCTCCGATCGATTTCAATTCCGCGATGCCGGACAACAAATTCTAAGAATTTCCCGGAGGTGACGCCGAAGGCGCATTTCAGGGGATTCATCTTAAGGTTAAATTGTCTTAATCGCTCGAAAAAATTCTCAAATCATACATGTGATCTCCTTTCAATTTTCTCTTGATGACCACATCATCCATGTCGCACTTGACTTGGTTGTGAATGAGATCATCAAAGATCCTCGTCATTGCTCTTTGGTACGTTGCTCCTGCGTTCTTCATTCCGAAAGACATTATTATGTAGCAGTATACTTCGATTGGCGTTCTGAAGGCTGTAAGCTTCTCATCTTCCGGTGTCATCTTTATCTGATTGTATCCAGACGAACCATCCATGAAAGAGAAGACTTCGTGTGTCGAAGCGATGTTGATCATTAACTCCGGAATTGGTAGCAGGAATTCATCCTTCGGGCACGCTTTGTTCAAATCTCTGAAATCCACACAGATTCTGATCTGACTATTCTTCTTTCTGACTGGTACCACATTGGCTAACCAAGTCGGGTATTGCTCTTGTTGACCTCATTTTTGATGAGGTCTTTTGATTCTCTCTTTAGTACTTAGGATCTAGCCATAGGTTTTTCCTTTAACTAATCTTAGAGAACTAGAAGTGGAACCCACCCTTTAGAAATTCAAACACCTCTTGACTCCTCGCAAACCCCACAAGCTTGATTGTAGACCCCTAATCACCTAGAGGGTTGAAATCAAATGTGGAGGTTTAAAGGATGAGTTCCTATGGGACCTTTCGGCCTTAGGAATACCCCGGGTAGCTCGGTCCAGTGAGGGTTGACTTGCACATACACTACACTCTCACACACATTTCAAGTCCTAAAACCACACTCTCACCCAACTTGACTTCCTGACTCATGTAGGTAATTCATATGGATGGTCCTTAACCCCTAAGCCCCTAGCTAAGAGGGTTAGGAACAACATAGTGAATGCCTCAAATGAGTCCTCTCATGACTCATATGGGCTTAATATGGCTTCATGGCTTCATGGCTTCATGGCTCAACCAAAGTGATTCCATTCTACTCAAATTTGATCAATCTTCATTTTTCTAAAATTTCAATTTTTGACCTCCGGGGCCCCGGACCCACTAAACCTACCAAATGCTCTTGGAACTACCCAAAATTTGCAAAATCACCTAAATTACCCAAAATTCCTCAAAATCAATCCTAAACATTTCCCACCATTCAAATTGATCATCTTTGGCTAAAAATACCAAAATTATTTTAAAATACCCCTAAACCCCCCAAAATTACCAAAATACCCTTTTACACAAAAAATCCAAAAATTCAGAAAATTCTCAGAAAATTTCAGAAAATCCCAAATATTCCTAATTTTATTTTGTTCAACTACACCATGAGCCAATTTTGCCAATTTACCCCACTTTTACCAAAACCCCCAATTTGGCCTATTTTAAACCCAAGTGAACCCAATGTCAAACCAAACCACCCCAATTGACCTAAATTTTGGTCCAATTCAATTCTAAACTTCAAATAAATATCCCCAATATCAATTTAGACCAAATCAAAGTCCAATTTGATTGACATTTGGGCCCAATTTCAATTTGAAGCCTAAGGCCCAATTTTGGCCCATGACCTAAACCTAGCTCAAACCCAGCCAATTCAACTCCAATTGGCCCCAAATCTTTTCTAAAGCCTTCCTAACATCCCCATAAACCAAAAACTAACTTGATTTGCCCAAAATTTGAACCTAAACTCCACCCAAACCTAACCCAAAACCAAAATCTCTTAAATTGACCTAAGCCCAAGCCTAACCCAAATGGGCCCAAATCCCAAAATCAAAGCCCAACCAAAGTTGAAAACTCTTTGTGACACTCCCATGAACATTTATCAGCATTAATTTTACATCAAATCCAACTTTAGCCCAACCTTAGCCCAAGTTAGCCCAATTTGGCCCACCTTGGCCCCTTTACCAAAAAAACCCAAATTCAACCCAATTCAATTCAAAATCACTTTAAACTTGTTCCAAACCACTCATGACACATGCCTAACCCAATTGCAACATTTATTTGGCACAATACTTTACAAAATTTTCATCCCAAATTTATTTTGAATCCAAAAGCCCCTTCCTTAAACCACTTTAAAAGCCCATCCCAAGACAATTTCAAAAGCCCAAAATTGACTCTAAAGCCCATATGACATTTTCATTTGTCATCCATTGAATCACAATCATTTCCTAAGTTCTAATTCCATCATCAAATAAATCTAAATCAAGCCTCATGCCAAAATACCCCTAAATTTCAAAAATCCAAAATCACTTTCTCATGCAAGTGAGCCAAGCCATTCCTAAGCCATGAGCAAGCCTTGGAGCCATGCACAAGCCACATGAGAGCCATGAGAATCTTAGGATTGTCAACACCCCATAAGTGGAAAAGGGAGGAAGGCCTTTAAGCACTCCTTATGAGTCATTAACCATTCCCATGTCTCCCCTAACTCATGCTTAAGCCTAATTAAACTTGGATTGTGATTTGACCCCACTAATCAAGCTGATCCAAATGACTTTCTCTTCGACCTCAAACCAGCCTTGGGGAGGTGCACCTAGCTTAATCCATGCATTGGACCAAATTAAGCCAAAATGAATTCTCCCCCATTCCATTTAAATCAAATCATTTACACATATCCAAAGCCAATTGAACTCACCAAACCCCAGCCCTGACCTCACTAGTCAAGATGGTGACCAATGCCTGGCCGGCCAGCCACCTGGGTCACCGGAAAACACCATGGCCGAGAGCTCCATGTGAGCCAAAATTTTCAATTCTTCCTTGCTGAGTTGTCCCGACCCAATTGAACACCATGGTTGCTCTTCTCTTGCATAGAGCAGCTAATCCCAAGCATCAAACCCCCCTGGGAAGCCCTTCAGCCATGTCTATTTAAACCCACCACCTCTCGGCCAAATAAGGAGATGAACCAAAACCTTACCAAAACTCTGCCAAAATCATTCCAGACTCCTCTCCAAACATAGAGAACTTGATCCCCACTGAAATCCAGCCCTAAAACCCTCTCTGTGAGCTCAATTTCTGAGTTGAAAATCTACAAAAAAACAGGACACTTCACCACAGTGAGCCAATCTCCAAATTGATTGATCCTACACCTTCACCAGACCAAGAGGAGAAGTTCTCCAGCAAAAGCCCCCTCACCAGGCCAGCCATTGCTTCCAGCCTCCAAGCTTTGTGATCGGCCTTGGTCACTTTCATACCTAGATAATTCCCCAGAGCTAGAGACTTCATCTGAAGCTTGCCTGGACTCAATCAAAGGTGACACAACTCTCAGATCAAAGCTTCACTTCTCTGAGCAAAGGTATGAACTCATTCTTCCCCCCGGGCTTCCAGCAATTCTTCATTTTGTTTGGGTTAATTTCATAGCCTATAAATCATATGGATGTGTTCGTCTCTTCAAGACGAATCCATAGAGCATAAGAACACAAAAATCCATTGAGAATCGAGTGAGATCTTAGGGTTTTAGTGTGGAAGGCCACGGGTGCACACCAGTCGTAGACGATGACTAGGAGCCGTTGGATCGCACGTGTATCGAGCGGACGGTCGAGATCAAGTCGGACGGCGCAATGGTACGTGAACCGCGGGCCCCTGGAGAGCTGAGTCAGATGGCGGCGCCGAATCACAGCGCGACGCGTGGGCTTTCGGAGCTGCCGAGGTTGACGCGGCACCACTGGATAAGTTGGAAATTAGGGTATTTTTGAATTTTTAAATTCCCTGAACTTCAAAAATTCATATCTTTTCATAGAAAAATCACAAAAATAAATTAAAAATACCCTCTTGCTCAGTGAAAAGAGGAGAATAATGTGGAAAAGAAATCAAGTTAATTGGATGAGTATTTTATTTTTAATAATTTATTTACTGTTTTCAATATTATGATTCTCCATTTACATAGACAATTCACCATGGCATGAGACCATAGGGCATTTGAAGCCTCTGATATTGAGAACATTCCCTGAATTTTTCAAGGTCAGAGGCCATCTCTGTGAAATGTTATTGAATTTTCAAGTTCATGTCACTGTTTTAGTTATTTTAATTCCAATAATTAGCATGTTCTAAAATAAATTCTAGGAAAATTTGGTGATGTTATTAGGACCAGAGGACCCTATGAAAAATATTTTCAGTAAATTCATTCATAATAACCTTAATTGGCCTAAACCCCTAAAATTAAATTTGATTTAATTAGGGTTATCCACACAACAAATTGACTTGAAACAATTCTCCATTACTCTTTAGGGTCAGAGGAATCTTACATAAAAATTTGAAATCAATTGGACTTGATTAACCCCACCAAATGGGTTGATTAAGCCTCATAAGCAAAATGGAAATTTAAAAATTCATAACTCCAAAAATACTTTTCAAAAATTCACAAAAATGATTTTGGAGCTTCTCTGATATCAGGGGAGTTTAGGAAAATTAAAATTGGAATTTTCTAAAAAAAGTTGATTTTTCACAATATTTTAATATTTTTATAATTAAAAAAATAATAAAAATCACAAAAATATTAAAAATCATAAAAATGTCACATTTTGACTCCTAATCACTTAGGAACAAACCAAATATTTTTCCTAAGTCCCTAGGGTAAGATATTGAATTTTAAAGGCTTAATGTAATTTTTAATATTAAGAAATAAGTTTTTAACCTTTTTCACTAAAATAATTCTAATAAATCAAAGAAAAACCAGAAAATTATAAAATTTATTTTTCTGAACTTCTTAAGGTCAGAGAGATTTAAGAAAAATATAAAATTCATTTTTAAACTTTAATTTTATTTTATAATTAATTAATACTCTAAAACTAAAAATAATTATAATAAATAAAATATATTTCAAAAAATCACAAAAATTGGTCCAAGTTGTCCTCTGGTCATTAGGAACATCTAATAATTTTCTTAAGGATAAAAACCTTTCCTTGGTCATGTTGTTGAATTTTCTTTGAAAACCCCTATTTTCTACTAAAAATAATTATATAAATAAATTAAATTTAGAAAAATCACATTTTCTCCTCTAATATTTTAATTGACATGTGAGTGAGTTGAAATAAAAATTTCAAATTCATTTGAACTCAATTTAGTGAGTTATGAAATAAATAAGCCTAAAAGGGCATAAAGGTAAGTAAAAATTTTAACCCTTAATTAAAACTTTAGGTTTAATCAAAATGGAGGGCAAAATATTTGATTTTAACTTTCTCTTGGATGATTGAAACTTAGGGAAATTAAGGGGTAGAAACACATTAAACACTTTGAAAATATCAAAATGAAACTTTAATTAATTAAATGATTTAAATTTTGGAAAGAATATATTTAAATTTGGATTATTAAAATAGGGATATTATTAAGAGGATATTTATTCTTTAATTTAAAAATCCCTAAATAAATCACTTTAACAATATTTAGTTTTTAATTAAAAATTAAAATAATAATCCAAATTAACAATTAAAACTAAAATTAAAACTAAAATTAAATTAAATTAAATTAAAATTAAATTAAAATTAAAGTTAAACTAAAATTAACAATTAAAATTAAAATTAACAATTAAAATTAAAATTAAAATTAAACTAAAATTAAAATTAAATAAAAATAAATTAAATTAAAATTAAACTAAAATCAAATTAAATTAAAATTAAATTAAATTAAAATTAAATTAAATTAAAATTAAACTAAAATTAAATTAAATTAAATTAAAGTTAAAATTAAATTAAATTAAAATTAAATTAAAATTAAATTAAAATTAAAATAAAATAAAATAAAATAAAATAAAATTTAAATTAAATTAAAATCAAATTAAATTAAAATCATTTAACAACAAACCTAAATGAAATCATTAAGAGTTAAATCAAAATATATCAATAATTTCAACACCTCTTAATTGAAAATATAAAGATTTAAATCTAAAATAATTTACTATCTAATATATATCATGTAAAGATAGAAAGAGGTGTTGAAATTATTGATATATTTTGATTTAACTCTTAATGATTTCATTTAGGTTTGTTGTTAAATGATTTTAATTTAATTTGATTTTAATTTAATTTAAATTTTATTTTATTTTATTTTATTTTTAATTTAATTTTAATTTAATTTAATTTTAACTTTAATTTAATTTAATTTAATTTAATTTAATTTTAGTTTAATTTTAATTTAATTTAATTTTAATTTAATTTAATTTTAATTTAATTTGATTTTAGTTTAATTTTAATTTAATTTATTTTTATTTAATTCTAAATTTAGTTTAATTATTAATTTTAATTTTAATTATTAATTTTAATTTTAATTGTTAATTTTAGTTTAACTTTAATTTTAATTTAATTTAATTTTAGTTTTAATTTTAGTTTTAATTGTTAATTTGGATTATTATTTTAATTTTTAATTAAAAACTAAAAATCTCTAAATAAATCACTTTAACAATATTTAGTTTTTAATTAAAAATTAAAATAATAATCCAAATTAACAATTAAAACTAAAATTAAAACTAAAATTAAATTAAATTAAATTAAAATTAAATTAAAATTAAAGTTAAACTAAAATTAACAATTAAAATTAAAATTAACAATTAAAATTAAAATTAAAATTAAACTAAAATTAAAATTAAATAAAAATAAATTAAATTAAAATTAAACTAAAATCAAATTAAATTAAAATTAAATTAAATTAAAATTAAATTAAATTAAAATTAAACTAAAATTAAACTAAATTAAATTAAAGTTAAAATTAAATTAAATTAAAATTAAATTAAAATTAAAATAAAATAAAATAAAATAAAATAAAATAAAATAAAATTTAAATTAAATTAAAATCAAATTAAATTAAAATCATTTAACAACAAACCTAAATGAAATCATTAAGAGTTAAATCAAAATATATCATGTAAAGATAGTAACTATAACTAAATGCGAATAATAATTCTAAAGATAACCCTTTTTGGATGAGTTGGTTTGGAGAATTTTGAGATATTAAAAACTACTATTCTTATGTAATGAAATAGATAATGTATAGGATTGAGATGCATTTAATATCGTATGTGTCGAATAGAGCAATCCTATTCTTTACCCTTTGGTCCAGGCATAAAGAACATTGACTAATCCTATGCTTGGTTACTGAATCTGCGGCTAGGCTGAGAGGATACCGGCTGCCACTTCGGAGCTCCCACATTCCCCTTGCCTGAGGGCTAACATCTACACTTCAGCACCCAAATGATAGGACCGAATTGAGGATTTTAGTCTGTCACTCTAAAATCTCCAATTCTACGCCCGATAATTATATTTCTCTATTTATTTGCTTTCAATCCCCCATGAACTTCACCATCCATGGAATTTGAATGTGGTTTCACTTTGTTAAAAATTACACCACCCTTTCGGACAATGCAATTACAACGAATTTTAACACTACAATGGGCCCTTACTGCAATGTAAATGAAGTGCAAGTAAAAACCATCACATTTATAATTAAATTTACTTCTATCATGCATCACAAAATCCTAAACATGATTTCTACTCATTGCAAAAGAAAAGTAAAAGGAAAACAATGGCATAATCTTCTTATGCCACTATTTTCAAAGAAGAAGAAAGAGTAAGAGAGATACGTCACAAAGCATGAAGAAAACACAAAGGAAACTTCATTTAACAAAAGCAAATCCATTAAATAAATGTTTACAAAATTATAAGATAATGAAGAACAATACTTAGTTTTTTCCCTTTGAAAGAAAGACGAAGATCTCTCCCATAAAGTCTCCCGACGATCCATGCAATGCTAGCGAAATCCCTTACAAATTCTCTCAAAATCTCCTCTCCAATCTCTCCAAATGGGTAGAAATCTACATTTCTACTCTTAATCTAAGAATCCTAAACATTCCTCTAAGTTTTTCTCTCCTTTCCTCTATTGTTTTTCTCTCTAATCTACCCATTTCTAACACAAATTTGTCTTTTTTAAAGAACATGGATGAATTCCGAAGAGTTTCCTTAAGCACCCCTTCGAAAAAGCGTCCAAATACGTCGAATATTGGCCCAAAACCGCCAAAAGTCGGTTCATGGTCGTCCGGGCCACTGTCGGTGGGTTCGAGGCCGCTGTCGGCGGCCTTTTTGGGTACTTTTCGGTGGTCTCGGGTAAATCTCACCGTCGGCGAGCAGGCTGCTGCGCGGCTCCACCGTTTCGCTCCGTTGGGCTCCGTTTTAGCTCCTTTTCGCCCCATTTCAGTTGCGTTGCATTCGTAACAGATAGCCCTACAAAATAAACATAAAAACAACCTTTCTTTAAAGTGTAATCTCATTCAAAAATATGCAAGAAGTGTAAAAGAGATTAAGCATCAAAAGACTTATCGAAAGGTGTCAGACCAGAATTTCATTTCTTGCTCGTTTTTGCTCCAAATTGCACCGTTTTTGCTTCCTTTTGCTCCAATCACCATTTCTTGTACCTAAAACCAAAAAACATAAAAAATATCTTCCTTTAAAGTGTAATATCATAAAAAATAAGTAAAATGATATAGCAAAAAGTGTATATATTTTAGGCGTGTCAAAATCTCCCAAATTTAACTGTTACTTGTCCTCAAGTAACACTTTTACTACATAAAAATATAACTCAAAGCAATGTACTTTTCACCTGTAATACACTAAAATTTTTCATTCAAAAGAATATATTGGTTAGATTTTTAGAAAGAAATTCAGTAACTCATGTTAACGGTATAGGTATAAGAATATTCAGCAATCAAGTCTAAGGGTTCTAGTCTTCTATTTATTTCAAGATAAACCATAATTTGTTAAATTAAGAGTGCCTTGAAAGATTATGTGAAAAAGGAGTTCATGCAAACTTCATCGAATGTAGGCCAATACTTTAAATATAAATTCAGAAATGAAATCAAGTTCTCCCTTTAGGGTGACTCAAGTGAAGCCAATTTTTGATTAGGCATCTCCTCAAGCTTCTCCTCATAAATCTTTTTCTTTTCTTTTTTTTCTTTTCTTTCGGGATCATTTTCAATCCCCATTTTTTTCACTCTCTTTTCTTTTTCTATATTTTTTAATGAGGATTACTATATCTGGAGAGCCTGTAATGATTTTGAAGTTCACTCTCCTCTTTCTAAAGTTCAAACTTGAAACACATCCTTACTTTATAATTAGGTATGAGCTTTATTATTCATCATAAAGTCATAATCTCTTTTTAACACACAATATTTTAAGTCTCATAACATTTCAAAAATACAGTTTTCTTTACTTCAAATAGTTAACTATAATCAAATTCTTTCATACTAAATATCTTACCCTTATAAAATTAACCATTATTACTAAAAACTTTCATCCAATCCTTCCATAATATTCAACTGAAATAAAAAATTTTAGTTATCTCAAGTGGGGTTCAATTGCTAGAAGTTATGCTAAAATTTTTTTAAAATATAATAATTGAGAACAAATAAGAGTTAATATTTTTCTTCCCCCCAAACTTAAATTTTAAAATATTTTACAATTAATTCCATAAAATGTAGCAGGAAGAAAAAGTAAAGGTTGAATATACTTACTACTACAACAGCCTATCAAATTCATATCATGTCTAATCAGGATAAAATGACTGTAGGAGAAACTAAATCTAGCCTAAAACATGCTTGTAATAAAATTACACTAAAAGGAAGTATTTTCACATTAAAATTTTATTTTTCTTCCTACCCCCAAACTTAATTTTTAACATATCTAACATTCAGTATAGAAAATATAAGCATGAATAAATCAATTTAGAAATTCTATCTACCACAAATGTCTATCAAAATCAATCTGCAAGTATTCATTAGTGACGTAACAATATGCAGCAGAAAGCAAATCTAAACTAATCATGCCGTAATGAAATTAACTAAACCAAAGTGTAACTAGCATAGCATGTATCGGCAAGGGAATATAAAAATGTTCTTCAAGACCTAAATAAAGTTGTAACACAAACATAAACACAAACACACAATTCAAATACAAACACAAATGATAAATGAGGTCAAATCTTCTTTTATCTCATCGCATCTCACTAATTTACTTCCAATTTTTAACGGAATCACTACACTAGTAAATTAGGTACTTTAAAAGATTTTATAGATTATAATCCCAAGGATAAGATTATCCCTAATAAATTGGTTCCTAGGCACCAATCTCAGGCATCACCTAATCCTTATAATTAAGTACCCTTAACGGTTATAAAGAATAGTGTGAGATCATCCTAATGTTATTCATCAAATAGGTTCGCAACTCCTACCTAATGAAAATAAAGTTGTAGAAAGGAAGTAACAGATTAAGATGTAACTATCAATGTTCGAAATTCATGATTTCTTTTGTAAAACTTAAGTCTGTGTGAGACCCAAGTCACAGTGGACTCGTTAATCAAACTAATACAAGAGATCAATTCTAGCCATAATAAGAAGTTAAGGAATCACCTCTCTCATGACACACAAAGATCAAATCAAACTACTAATAATCCAAACATCTACCAGTCATCAATCAAATTGATCAATCCACTATAAAGCAAATACAATAGATCACTAACAATCATGACTCTCAAGCACACTAAATCAAAACACACTAAATCAAAGGAAACTGATAACTATGGGTTGCCTCCCATAAAGTGCTTGGTTTAACATCATTAGCCCGACAAATGATTCCACCTGGATCAAAATTCCATTTAAGTAATCCTCGATCAATCGCCCAATCATTTCCAGATCCAGGGATTCCTATAAAATCCTTAAATTTTAATTCTTCATTTTTATATGAATTTATATCATAGTTCCTCATATTTCTTTCTAGATCCAATATTCTTCTATTGATTTTTTCAATCTGCATATTAATATCATCCTTGAAATTTATTAGAAATGGATCTTTATAAGATACCTCAATATCTCCCAAATTTTGGATCAGATTCTCTTTAGATAATTCAGATTCAGGATCAATATTTTCTATGTTACTCTTCTATTTCAAGTTATCTTCCAATTCTTCCCCTTTATAATTATTAAATGATTGAGGATCTATCTTAGTTATAGAAATAGGTTTTTCTAATTTCTTAGGAATTTCTTCTAATGGTCTTCCAATATCCTTATCCTCTTTTCTTAACTCAAAGTTCTTTTGAAATTTATCCTCAAATTCTCTTCCAAGTCCTAGTTCAATAATTTTATCTTGTTCATCATTTAACTCAGGCTTTTCTTGTGATTGAGTCGCATCTATAGATATAAAGACTGGTTGTGTAGATGAATTCCCTAAAAAGATAGGCTTTAAAATTGTATGGGGTACATCCATCTTATGTTCATGAGATTTTTCAACAGATGGAATTAAAAGTTTACTATTTTTGGTAGTGTCCATCATTTCACACCTCTCCTGAACATACATACAGTCTTTTTTAAATAAAATTTTCAACTCATCATGAAAATCAATTTCATTCTCAACCTTTAACTTACTCTCAAAACTTTCTTGGAAATGGTCTTTACTTAGATAATCAATTTCATCCATCCAAAAATAATCATCATCTTTTCTCTCAGCTGGATATTTCATAGTCTTTAATACATCAAAAGTTACTTCTTGATCATTAATATTCATAGTCAACTCTCCTTTTTGCACATCTATCATAGCTTGTCCAGTAACAAAGAAAGGTCTCCCTAAAATAATTGGAATTTCTTTATCTTCCTCCATATCTAATACAATAAAGTCCAAAGGAAAGATAAATTTATCCACTTTAACAAGCACGTCTTCTATAACTCCTTTTGGATAAATGATAGATCGATCAGCCTAACGTAGGGTTACAGTAGTGGGAGAAATATCGACTAAACCTAACCTTCTAAATATAGATAGAGGCATCACATTAATGCTCACTCCTAAATCACATAAAGCTTTTCCACATAATTTTTCTCTAATTGCACAAGGAATTGTAAAGCTACAAGGATCTTTACGTTTCCGATGAAAAATTTTTTGAAGTATGGCACTGCACTCCTCACTTAATGAAACTGTCTCATAATCCCCAAATTTCCTTTTCTTGTTTAATATATCATTTATAAACTTTTCATAAATTGGCATCTGTTCCAAAGCTTCAGTGAAAGGAATATTTATTGTTAACTTCTTAAGTACTTTCATGAACTTTGAAATTTCTTATCCAACTCATGCTGTCTAAGTCTTTGAGGAAATGGAGGTGGTGGTTTTTCCAAATTGATTTTAGTTGGAGATATTAATTTTTCCAGATCCTTAGAAACATGTTCTTCAGGCCTTTTAGTTTCCGTTGTTTCTCTCACAACATCTTTCTCTTTCTAACCACATCCTCTATCTCTCTTTCATTTTTTAATTGGACAGCTTCTATTTGTTCATTAGTGTTCTCTTTAGGGTTGATTTCATTGTTTCTAGAAAGTGTTCCTTGGTGTCTATTGCTAAGTGAATTAGTAATTTGTCCCAGTTGATTCTCTATATTTCTAATCACAACATTTTGACTTTGCAACTGGTTTCCCATTTGCAATACCACTTCTTCCATAGACATTTTTTTATCCTCAAATTGTCGATCATTGTTAGAGTCCGGTGGATATGAAAGTCTATAGTTTGTGTTCCCCTGATTATTCCAACTTCCATTATGATTTGCATGATTATTTTCCCATTGTTGGTTTCCATCGTCAGTAGTAGGATTCCAGTTAAATTTAGGATGGTTCTCCCAACCTGGGTTGTAAAAGTTAGAGTATGGGTTGTTTATGGTATTTAAAGTCTCATATGATAATTTAGAAACAATTATAGGCCCTAATGAACTTTCCTCACTTACAGGAGTAAATTGAGGTTGGTTCATTCCAAATTGGTCCAACTTCCTTGATATTGCAGCAATCTGAGATGCAAGAATTAATATTGTATCTGTATCATGAACACTAGCTACCTTTTTAGGATTTACCCTTGCAGAGGGCCATTGAAATTCATTTGTAGCCATTTCTTCAATTAATGCATACACTTCATCAAATGATTTTGACATTAATGTTCCACCAACGGTAGCATCAATTATAGACCTAAGGGATCCTACTAACCCATTATATAATGTTTGAATGATTAACCAATTGGGCAGAGCATGATGTGGACACTTTCTTAGGAGTTCCTTAAATCTTTCTCAGGCTTTGCATATTGATTCTCCTTCATACTGACAAAATGAGATAATATTGTTTCTAAGTTGAGTAGTCCTTGAAGGTGGAAAATACTTAGCAAAGAATTTCTGAGTTAACTCCTCCCAATTTTTAATAAAACCAGGCGCTAATGAGTATAACCACATTTTAGCCTTATCCCTTAGTGAGAAAGGAAAAAGCCTTAGTCTAACAGCATCGCCTGACATACCGTTATAATAAAATATAGCAAAAAGTTCCAGAAAATTTGATAAGTGTAAATAGGGATCCTCCGAAGGAGTTCCCCCAAACTGATTGTTCTGCACCAGTTGGATAATCTCGTGGATTTATTTCAAACGAGTCGCCTTCTACGATAGGGTTTTGTATACTAGAGTGAATTTCATCCGTCGTAGGATTTATGTAATCCCTCAATGAAGTATGATGATTTTCCAAGTTATTATCTCGAAAGTTTTCCATTTCCATTTCTAGTTTTTTGAGTCCTTTCTGTATTTTTATTTTTTTATTTTTTTCAAACTCGGGATCATAAGGTACAAGTCCTGCAGATCCTTTGTTTCGAATACGTAACACAACAAATAATACATTAACAATTAAACAAATAATAGATGAAATATATTCAACACAACCAAAAATTTTAACAAACACCTTTATTTTCACACAAATAGTTTTTTCACAACACTTTTTCATATAAAAACACTTTCACACAAAACAGTTTTTACGATGCTACAGTTTTCCATGTCTAAGTCTAATTAATTCAACAAAAATTCTCCTATAGTTCTTACCGAAGCTTCCCCGACAACGGCACCAAAAACTTGACCCGACCCGCGATTACGCAATAAATTAACTTCCAAAAGATGGCCAAAAACTTGACCTGATTTATAAATAGCAGCTAGTGTGCAAAATCTTAAATGATATAAAAATTGAAAAATATTTTACACACTAGGGGTACTACGCAAGTATACGTATCGTTTCAAGTAATATAGAGTTTTCCTTAAAAACCCCAGTATCGATCCCACGAGGAAGTGAAGTAAGAAGTCTTTAATAAAATTCTAGCCTACTACTAATAGTCCTTAGTTTGGAACGTCGATTAAAATTGTGTTTTGTCTAGCAACTACTCCTAAATGCAAGTGTTAAATGAAAAGATAGTAACTATAACTAAATGCGAATAATAATTCTAAAGATAACCCTTTTGGATGAGTTGGTTCGAGAATTTTGAGATATTAAAAACTACTATTCTTATGTAATGAAATAGATAATGTATAGGATTGAGATGCATTTAATATTTTATGTGCCAAATAGGAGCAATCCTATTCTTTACTTTTTGGTCTAGGCATAAAGAACATTGACTAATCCTATGCTTGGTTACTGAATCCGCGGCCAGCCGGGAGGATACCGCCGCCACTTTGGAGCTCCCACATTCCCTCGCCCGAGGGCTAACATCTACACTTCAGCACCCAAACGATAGGACCGAATTGAGGATTTTAGTCTGTCACTCTAAAATCTCCAATTCTACGCCCTATAATTATATTTCCCTATTTATTTGCATTCAATCCCCCATGAACTTCACCATCCATGGAATTTGAATGTGGTTTCACTTTGTTGAAAATTACACTGCCCTTTCGGACAATGCAATTACAACGAATTTTAACACTACAATGGGCCCTTATTGCAATGTAAATGAAGTGCAAGTAAAAACCATCACATTTATAATTAAATTTACTTCTATCATGCATCACAAAATCCTCAACATGATTTCTACTCATTGCAAAAGAAAAGTAAAAGGAAAACAATGGAATAATCTTCTTATGCCACTATTTTCAAAGAAGAAGAAAGAGTAAGAGAGATACGTCACAAAGCATGAAGAAAACACAAAGGAAACTTCATTTAACAAAAGAAAATCCACTAAATAAATGTTTACAAAATTATAAGATAATGAAGAACAATACTTAGCTTTTTCCCTTTGAAAGAAAGATGAAGATCTCTCCCATAAAGTCTCCCAGCGATCCATGCAATGCTAGCGAAATCCCTTACAAATTCTCTCAAAATCTCCTCTCCAATCTCTCCAAAAGGGTAGAAATCTACATTTCTACTCTTAATCTAAGAATCCTAAACATTCCTCTAAGTTTTTCTCTCCTTTCCTCTATTGTTTTTTCTCTAATCTACCCATTTCTAACACAAATTTGCCATTTTTAAAGAACATGGACGAATTCTGAAGAGTTTCCTTAAGCACCCCTTCGAAAAAGCGTCCAAATACGTCAAATATTGGCCCAAAACCGCCAAAAGTCGGTTCATGGTCGTCCGGGCTGCTGTCGGCGGGTTCGAGGCCGCTGTCGGCGGCCTTTTTGGCCACTTTTTGGTGGTCTCGGGAAAATCTCACCGTCGGCGAGATCGACCTCGCCGTCGGCGAGCAGGCTGCTGCGCGACTCCACCGTTTCGCTCCATTGAGCTCCGTTTTAGCTCCGTTTCGCCCCATTTTAGTTGCGTTGCTTTCGTAACAGATAGCCCTACAAAATAAGCATAAAAACAACCTTTCTTTAAAGTGTAATCTCATTCAAAAATATGCAAGAAGTATAAAAGAGATTAAGCATCAAAAGACTTATCGAAAAGTGTCAGAGCAGAATTTCATTTCTTGCTCGTTTTTGCTCCAAATTGCACCGTTTTTGCTTCCTTTTGCTCCAATCACCATTTCTTGTACCTAAAACCAAAAAACATAAAAAATACCTTCCTTTAAAGTGTAATATCATCAAAAATGAGTAAAATGATATAGCAAAAAGTGTATATATTTTAGGCGTGTCAACCCTTCCCTTAGCTTTACCTAGGTATCTGTTGAAACATTTCAATGCCTTAACATGTGTTTTAAGTGCAGCTTGGGATGGCGGGAAGACCCTCCAGGTACGCTTTTATTTTATTACAATTTACTTTATTGCAATTTACTTACATGCACTGTACTTTACTTTTCTTGCATGATAAATAAGATCGTTGCATGAAAAACCAAAACCTTTGAATAGTCCCCGAACCGAAACCAAAACTAAATTAAAAGTCATTGCAAGATAAAATTCACCGCCACAACATTTCAAAATATAAAACAACTCAAAATTTAATCACAAATAGAACAATAAAACTACAACTACAACTAAATTAAAACGTCTCATTGAATGATCAGGAATAACTCGGATGATGTAACCCACTTGTTGCTAATAGGATTTCCCATGGTCTAAATGAAAGTGTGGAACTCATTCAGTTGAGTTTAGCAAATTCATCTGGACTAAGTGAATTCAATGAAAATAATGCAGTGCGGGATGACGGAACCGTGGGATCTTAATCGGTTCTGTTTAAACAACTTTAAGATTTTTTTTAATTAAAATATTAAAAACACTTGGATTTTAAGATTTTCTCTAAACCAAAACACTTCTCTCATCTCCTGATTTATGACTTCTAAAACTAAACCTCTGCAACAACAATGAGCTTGGAGCATAGTGGGCAGCACGGCCATCATCATCAGCAAAACCTGAGTCTACTTCAACAAAACTTTCCTTGGAATTAAATAAGCAAGCCATAGGATTTCGAGGTAGTTTGCTTAGTGCAACATAAATCCTCAACCTTTTCGTTAGGCATTTGCATAATCATATTATGCAAATTAAGCCCTAATCGGTCTTAGGATTCTGAGGTAGTTGTTTGGTACGACATAAACCCTTATATCTTCAAGGCTATTTGTATGATCATGTCATACGAATATAAGCCCTAATTAAATAAAATTGACAGGATTAAAACATTAAACAAACTCCCAAATTGAAGCCAAACAATATGATAGTTTGAGAAGTTGCCAAGATTCTTCTTGGATCCTCAGCTTCTCCTACTTCTCTTCCTAAAAATAACTGTTCCAAATTTGATCCATTCCCTATTGAAATCTCCAAAATTCAATCGTTTGAAAACCTTAAACTTTGAAATTCTTGAGAGCAAAACCACTGATCATTATCGAGAGTTTTCTTAAATGATTCCCGTCATTTAAGATGTAATTAACTATAGGGGCTCGCCTCTTATAGGGAGCTTTAAGAACCTGAGTAATATAAACCCTGCTTAATTTCTTTATATTAAGTAGGGGAACTTGTCGGCTTATAAAATTGGTTCGTAGACCAAACGGATGTCACAAATCTTTTAGTTTATTTAATCGAGCCCCATCATCAAGCAGTGTGTCTATTCCTCGGGATAAATACACGGTTTGTGGTGCGGTGCTCGTTTATATAAACTATTTGGGATGTGAGGTCGGTTTGATTTCATATCTTAAAATTTTCAAACATAAAATTATTTTCAAAATCAAATGCTACTTTTCAAATTATATATATTTAAATTAAAATTAAAATATAAAAATTAAATTAAAATTTCTGTAGGCAACCCCTTTTCAAAATACAACAAACCTAAAAATAATGCCAACAAATTCTGGCGACTCCACTGGGGACTAGTTCCTCTCTCCATTTTTGATTAGATGGTTTTGCTTTCGTAAATCGGTAGTGAGTCCATATCCCTAGTGGACCAAAACTACCATTCTTCCGTTGGGATACATCGTTCATTTCTGTCTTGAACGAGTATAGCCAACTCCTCTCGGATTTAGGAGCCACTGTTTAGACACCCCTAAACGGAGAGGTTCCGAGATCCTTTTGCCTCTTTTCTGAGGTGGGGTGGACCCCCAATAGGTGTTAATTTAGGAGCGGTCCTTCGAGTCGAGAAGTCTTGCATAAGACTTTCTCTTCCTTTCTAATTCTAAATCGGGCCCTTTACCTTTTCTATAACCTTTTCTTTCCTTTAATCGTTTTGTTTCTAACAAACGAACCTCCTAATAAACAATCTCTTTTAAAAGTCACAAATACACTAAGATAAACAAAAATGTATTCGAACTCTTTCTTTTTCGTCCTAAACTTTATGACGAAAAGAAGCATAATTCGGGACTCACATGCAGAATCTGCCCTGCAGAAAATGACTGCCCCAAAGCTAATCTTCTCCTTCACCAATGGAATGGACTTCACCGTTTACAAGGATGAGCTGCCCGACAATGGAATCATCTGTTTTGGACAAGGATTCGGCAACACAGGTATCGAGTTTGCTGATGTCACTCTCTTCACAGTAATGGACAAAGTGTCAGAAACTAAAAAGCCCGTGATTGAGTTCAACCTAAAATCGACTTAAGAATTCCCTCCCTTGCAAAGGATTCCAGCTGAAAGGAGTACTACTGTTCGTAGGAGGACTGTTGTATCTACCCCCACCGGTCTAGTCATCTCTGCACCTACCCCGACTTCTGCCAAACTGAAGGGGAAGGAAATCCAAGTCCGTGATGAGCCTCGTCACCGCGGAGGGTACGCATTTTGCTACAATACTATCTCTTTTGAGCTCGGGGTCCAGCTCAAGAGTCGCACCCCTAACTCGGACTCAAATGAGAAATAGAGCGTAAAGATTGCCAGAATTGAGAAAGCCAAAGCTGCTGAAGTTGCTTTTCAAGAAGAAATTCCTGAGGAAAGAGAAGAACTGCCTGAGTATATACCTCTATTGGAAGGGAGCAGGTTTCACCCTCTCTCTGCCACATTAGATGAAGTAGAGCCTGTTGCTGCCACAGAGAAACCAAAGAAGAAAATAAAAGCCAGTTCACCCGTTGTTGTATCGGGTCTACAAATTAGGGAGGATACCACCTTCCGGCATATAGCCGACATATCATCTGGTCCTAGGCTTCCGGCTGCAAGAAGGATGGTATGGCTACCTACTACTGGCGAGTTAAGACCAAAACAATGTCCTAAGAAGAAAAGTCTCGTCAGGAGACTTGAATCAGAAGAAAGTGCTACTGCAATAAAGGGGACTCCCGGGAAGGAAGTTCAACAACCGTCACGAGGCGACTGCGAGACCATGCGGAAAAGGCCATTAGAGGATGCCATGGAAAAGTTAAGGACCGACATCCGATGGTTAGCAAAAGAAAGAGAAGAAGAACTAGGAGATGAAGTTGACTCATCAGAATTTATGGATGAGGAGTATGCCGAGATCAACATGGTTGAAACGCGAGCGTCATCCGCTTCACAAGGTGCTCCGGCAGCTGCAGAAAGAGATGAACCGGAAGTGATGAGGGCACATCTTCGGGAAAGAGATGACACAATTTCCCAGATGATAAAGAGGATGGAAGAGATGGCTGCTGCCTTAGCCACTCTCCAGAGTTAGGTACAACCTCAGAAAGAGACACCTCCAAAAATTATCCATATTGCAGATGAAGGAAAAGAGATCACATCTGTTAACAGAGACGAACAACCAAAGAAAGATCCTGCACAAAGCATGATTCCGTAAAAGGACATTAAGAACATGGTAGAACAACGAGGTGCGAGAAGCCCTAGCACAAACCAAGAGTGGAGCATCTATTCGGACGGGTAGACCTTACCCCGAAGAATTCGATGCAGTTCAATACCTGAAAGGCTTCGTACCATCTCTGTTTAAGACTTTTGATGGAACGAAAAACCCCGACAGCACGTCACACATTTTCGTGCTAGTTGCTGCAATGCCGGTGGGAGTGACGCTTTACTCTTCCGACAATTCGTCAGCAGTTTGTCAGGGATTACTTTTGACTGGTACGCAGAAATGCCGAATGGTTCAGAAAAGACCTTTTCAGAACTGGAGAATCTCTTCGTAAAACAATTTGCTGGGGCTCAGCACCACATCACTATCGGTGATCTAGTGGTGGAGCTACAGAAGCTGAACGAGACTTTAGTGGATTACATACTTCGATGGATAAACTTAAGCATAAAGTGTGAACCACAGCTTCAAGAACAACATGCAGTAGGCATCCTACTTAAAAGTATCCATGGCCCGATAGCACTTCTCCTTAAGGGATTTACAATCAAGACTTTCGAGAAGTTGCTTAGCAAGGCCGGGAGATTTCAAGAAGAGGCAAAGCAGTTAAGTTTCGTGGATAAGAACAATAAGCAGAAAATTGTGAAAACATTCGAAAAGAAATCCGGAATCATCGCGGCAGTAGATAAGGACAAGCAGCCGGTTCAGATACAGTCAGAGAGGCCACAGCCTAGTTATCAACCACCACAACGGACTTATTAGCAACCTCAACAAAGCTGTCAACAACCTCGTCCGAGGTACCAGTCTCCTCAGCATTATGAACAACTGCCTTGTTCATCGCGTACCTTAAGAGAACTTCTAAATAAAGAATATCCATTCAAAACTGAAGTAGTAGCGAAGATGTTCCGCAGCTTAATGAAGACACCATATTTTTAGCTGCCAGAGCCCAAAAAGCCGGAGGAAGTCAATAACAAAGATCATCCAAACTATTGCCCTTACCACCAGATGCTCGGAGACAAGATAGAGGATTGCATCACTTTCAAGAGTTGGCTTGATGACAATCTCCGGAGAGGGAACATAACGATCCCAAAGGAAAACATGAAGGAACCCCAGAAAGGAGGTTCCGTCAACATTATTTCAACGGATCCCATAGTTCTGATAAACCCGTACACGACTGATGATGGATGGAGTACCGTCTGGACAAGATCATCGAAGAAAATTTTGGATTACATCCAGACTGCTTCGGTACGCACTTCAACTCAGAGTATGAAACCTGTCGAGCCGGCACTATCACTTGTGATTGAAGAACCGCCCCAGAAGGAGGAGAAGATCGTGGAAAAAAGAAGACCGAGGCTCCGAAGGGTAGACTAGGGGCTGCTTATCCTAGGATGGTTGTTTCCGATTCGGGGGAGAAATCCCTCGAACTCCTGACTCTGTATGATTATCTGCTCGCTCCGGCGGGATCTTATAATGATAAGGGTTATGGCGTTGGCTACGTTTTGACTATTTCTAACGATTACGTAACTAGCAACAACCGGCTTAAACCGGATCTCGATTCCAATACAAATAATGATTCTCAAATCATACACAACCTCAACGACCAAGACGAATAAGATGTTCACAAAGGAGGCTACGAAAGCTCGACAAGCAACAAGTCCATTTATGAATTCCGAGGGGCTCCGATCACGATAGAATTAGAACCATCAGACACCGAAGCAACTTTAGAAGAGCCAGTTGTTCCAATTCAAGAGGATACACTGGCAGATTCAACACCAAATTCAGAAGAAATAATTGAAGTAAATTTAAGAAGTGGAAAAGTTCTACCCCCGAGAATGGGTCCAAAGGATAAAGGAAAGCAGGTGGTTGCTCAGGAAGAGCCAACCCCAGCAGAAGAATTCCCCATTCGGGAAGAAACCGAGGAACATGGTAATAAAGTAGACTACAACGTGCTAGCCCATCTTAGGAAATTACCAGCCAAACTAAGCATATACGATGCTCTGATCCTGTCAAAGGAGATGAGGGAGGCTCTGATCAAGGCTTTACTTGATCCAGAGATTTGTTTAGCCCAAATGGCTGGTAATTCCTTCGATGAGGTTTGCTCGTTAAGAGAACAACGAGGTGTTACCTTCACGGACAATGATCTATTACTGGGAACAGTCGATCACAACGGACCGTTATACATTTCGACCACTATTGGAAAGTTTACGCTCTCCAGAGTGTTGGTTGATTCGGGAGCATTGATCAACATAATGAATCTTCGGACGCTAGCATATTTGGAAATTGAAGCAGACAAGATGCTAATAAGAGGCTTCAATCAAAAAGGAGAAAGAGCTCTTGGATCGATAACACTACTAATGAAGACCGGTGATTTACCAAAGACAACAGCAAAATTTCACATAATTGATTCTGAGACATCGTTCAACGCTCTACTGGGTCGACCGTGGATCCAGGAAAATCGGATGGTACCGTCATCTCTGCACTAGTGCATAAAGTATTACGAAGGAGGGGAACATTGCATCAAAGGTGATTTGCAACCGTTCTCCGTACACGAGATCGGAATTCATGAAGATACGGCCTACTACGTGCCCCCGAAGAAAACAATCTTTTCCAGAAATACCATACCAAATGAAGCAAAAATGATTCGAGACGATGAAGAACCTGAAGTTCTAGTCCAGCAGTTACTCACCACTCCCTTAAGGCGAGATGGTGAAGATTTCTCCAGAACTCGCACCCGAGATCGAGGCCAGGGATGATGACGTGGAAGAAACGTTGGAACAGTTGGACAGAAGAAACCGGTCATCGATGTTGTTTGGGAGAATGGCTCTGAAGAAGAAGAAGAAATCAAGAAAGAAGCTGCGACAATAAGTCAGAAGGAACCACAATTCAAGATTTCTCTCGAAGATGAAAAGAATGAAGAATATAAATCAATGTACGAGAAGATTAACCATTATGTACATACTAAGACCCTGACCCCGATCCATTCTAATAAGATCAAGGGTATGGTGGTCAAGGAAGTGCATGTGGTGGTACTAAGACAATCAAGTTTTACCGTGGTGCTTCTTCTTCCAATAATGAAAAATATGTACAATTTGAAGATGTTACTTCTTCCGAATTAATGGAACTACCTTTTGAGTGGTACTCTCCCTGTGTTCAAAATTTAATTCAACGTGGTGTCTTACCTCGACAATGGACAAAAGGCCGATCACAACACTTTGAAAAATTATGGAATAATGTCGATCGGCCTCCCAATTCAAAACATGGTCTCGGATTCGGCACAGTAGGATCAGTTGATGATACGGGATTTTGCTTGGTTATCACTTGCGAACCTAATAAAGAGTGCTTGGAAGCCTCAGAAGATCTTGAGGATCTAATAATCGGCGACGCTCCACCAGAATTCGAGGAAGAAATCAAATCTACAATAGACAAGTTAATAGAAGTTAACTGAGGTACTAGCGAAGAACCTAGGCCTACCTTCATTATCTCCTTACTCAATAAAGAAGACTCCGAAGACATAATCAAGCTACTAATGGAATTCAAGGACTGTTTTTCTTGGAGTTACGACGAAATGCCAGGATTAGCTCCAGAAGTCGCAGTTCACAAGTTAGGAGCAGATCCTACTTCCGTTCCAGTCAGACAAGCTCCCAGAAGAATGCGTCTAGAAATTGAGCAACAAGTAATAACTGAAGTTAAGAAGCTAATAGACGCTAAATTTGTCCATGAAGAACAATACCCAACTTGGTTAGCCAACGTGGTACCGATCGAAAGAAGAATGGTCAGATCAGAATCTGTGTGGATTTCAGAGATTTAAATAAAGCATGTCCAAAGAATGAATTTCCACTACCAATCCCAGAACTGATGATTGACATTGCTTCAACACATGAAATCTTCTCTTTCATGGATGGATCATCAGGATACCACCAGATGAAGATGGCACCAGAAGACGAAAAGCTTACGGCATTCAGAATACCGATCGGAGTGTATTGCTACACAGTAATGCCATTCAGACTAAAGAACGCAGGAGTAACATACCAAAGAGCGATGACGAAGATTTTTGATGATCTCATTCACAATCAAGTCGGGTGTTACGTGGATGATGTGGTCATCAAGAGCAAACTAAAAGAAGATCATTTGTATGATTTGAGAATTGTTTTCAAGCGGTTAAGACAATATGACCTTAAGATGAATCCCTTGAAATGCACCTTCAGCGTCACCTCTGGGAAATTCTTAGGATTTGTTGTCCGACATCATGGAATTGAAATCGATCCGGAGAAGATTAAAGCTATTTTAGAAATGCCTCCTCCCAAAACTTTGAAACAACTACGATCCTTTCAAGGGAAGTTGGCATATCTTCGACGCTTTATCTCAAACTTGTCAGGTAGGTGTCAGCCCTTCTCGACATTAGTTAAAAAGGACGCCAAATTCGTTCGGGATGAGAAATGCCGGCGGGCTTTCAAGGACGTTAAGCAATATTTAATGACACCTCTCGTCTTAGCGAGCCCCGGCCTCGAGTAGATCGTTGATACTTTATACCGCGGCTTTAGACGACTCCTTTGGAGCCCTGCTAGCCCAGGTCAATGATGAGGGAAAAGAAAATGCTCTCTACTATCTAAGCCGTCGTCTAATCCCGACGAAAGTAAAGTATCCTCCTATTGAGAAGCACTTCTTGGTCCTGATCTTCGCCGCTCAAAAGCTCAGGCATTACATGCTTTCTCATAAGATTAACCTTATTTCGAGAGTTAATCCGTTGCAATACTTGATGACCCGACCGACGCTTTCTGGCAGACTTGCCAGGTGGTCGATGATACTATTGCAATTTGACATAACTTTCATTCCTCTTCGCGCCGTAAAGGGACAAGTCCTAGCAGACTTTCTTGCAGCACACCCTTTACCGGCAGATTCGCCTCTCGACGATGATTTGCCTGACGAGCAGATAATGAGCCTAGAAGACCCTGATGATCAACGTTGGGAACTGTACTTCGACGGTGCGTCATCAGCACAAAAGAATAAAGAATTGTAAATGATAGTGTCCGGTAAGGCAGAAATCAAATTAATCTTTATAACACCGGAGCTAGGGATATTAAAATACTCCTACCACTTAACAGAACAGTGTACAAACAACGAGGCAGAATACGAAGCCCTCATAACAGAACTGGAATTAACCATTCAGATGGGAATAACAAACATCAATATCTACGGAGATTCTCAGTTGATCATTCAACAGGTAGCCAGACAGTACAAAGTTTTAAAGCCAAGACTCGAGCAGTACTTTCAGTACGCCATGAAATTGTTGGAACAAATACCAAATGTAACAATCTACAAGATTCCCAGAAAAGAAAATGCTCTCGCCGATGCGCTAGCTCGCCTCGCAAAGGAATTTGCATGCTTGCAGGATGAGTCAGTTGAAGTGTCAGTTCAAGGACGACAGGTCCTATCACAGCTCGACATGGATACAATACCCGAATCAACAGAAAAAGTAGAAGAAACAATTACAGCAGTGACAAAAAATACAGAAGATTGGCGGCAGCCATTAATAGACTACTTGCAGACAGGAAACCTGCCTGACGATAAGTCGTTAGCCAATCAAATCAAGAAAAGAACTCTGTCTTACGCATTGATAAATAATACATTATACAGAAGGTCTTTTAATCAGATGTGGCTAAGATGCCTGAGCGGGTCCGAGGCTCGTGAAATCATTAAAGAAGTGCATTCAGGACTTTGTGACGCTCATCAGTCGGGTCTGAAAATGAAAATGAAGAATAAAAGACTAGGGTACTTCTGGCCCTCAATGATGACCGACTGTATGAAAGTTGCCAAAAGTTGTCACCAGTGCCAAGTGCACGGAGTGGTTCTACACCAACCTCCAAATGTGCTACATCCGACAATCGCGTCGTGGCCATTCGAGTGTTGGGGCACAGATATAGTGGGTCCGATAGAACCGCCTTCTTCGAGAGGACATCGCTTCATTCTTGCAGCTAGAGACTACTTTTCTAAATGGGCAGAAGCTATACCACTCAGAGAAGTGAAGGCACACCACATGCTACAGTTTTTTAAGAACCAAGTTGTCTACCGTTTTGGGGTACCGCGCAGAATCATTTCAGATAATGGGTCTGCATTCAAAAGTACAAAGATCAACAATTTTTTCAGAAGACACGGGATCGATTGACGATACTCAACGATCTGCTACCTAAGAGTAAACGGCTTGGCCGAGGCTTTTAATAAAACTCTCGTTCAAATTTTAAAGAAAACTTTGGACGACAACAAGAGAAATTGACCTGAGAAGTTGTTAGAAGCCTTATGGGCCTACAGGACGACTTTTAGGACTCCTACTCAGTCTCGCCTTACGCTTTAGTGTACGAGTCCGAGGCAGTCTTGCCCCTGGAAGTTCAGCTTCTGTCACTCCGAATTGCAGTTGCAGAAAAGATCACCACAGAAGAAAATGCCAGACTACGACTGGAAGAATTGGAAAGCTTGGAAGGGAAAAGACTTTCCTCACAACAGAATTTGGAACTGTATCAAGCCAAGAGGATCCAGGCCCATGATAAATTAGTTCGTCCCAGGACATTCAAAGTTGGTGACTTAGTTTTGGTTCTCAGAAAACCTATTCTTGCACATCGCAAGATAGGTGTTAAATTTGAACTAACATGGGAAGGGCCGTTCGTGGTTGAGACAGTCTACTTCTGAGGTTCCTACCAACTGGTGAATTGCCGTGGAGAACGACCCATGCTTCCAATCAATGGACGGTATTTAAAGAAGTATTACGCAACCTAATGTTTCAAAGGGTGGCCTCTAAAATAGAATATCATCCCTAGAAGCACGGGTGAAGTAATTACTTTGTGACTGGGTCCGAACCCAAAACAAAATAAAATGGATGATAAAAAATTTTTTTTCATCAACAAAAATGTTAAAAAGAAAACATGGGAAATCACAATAATAAAATGTCAATCTTTCCTCTTAAATCCATTCATTCTTCATATTCTCTCATCTCTTCCTACTTCCTTTAAATTTAAAAGAAGTGAATAAAAATTTTTTAAGTGTTTTTTTTCTTATTGTTCTTGTTCTTAGTACAACCCCTAATCATTTCCTTATTTTTTTTCGCAGGGAAATGTTGAACTGGCGGTTGGTTCTAAACTTTAAAAATGGGGTGAGTCTAGCACTTGATGAAAAGAGGGTGAAGGATGGAGCAGTGATAGAGATTGACTTAGACTTCACACCAGCCGACTGATCATAGAAAAATACATTAAGAAATTCTTATCTATTTTTGATAAAATTGCACTTTAAAGAAAGATATTTTCTTTATTTTACTGCAGGAATGAAGATTTATAAGTGATGGAAGCAAAAAGCATGAAATGGAGCGAATTTGGATCAAAAAGAAAGAAATTCATGCAAATTGAACTAAGTCACCGAAGGCGAGATCGAGGCCGCCGACGGCGAGATCATGAGGAGAATTTATGAAGGAATTATAACTACCTCATCGACAGCGAGCCCGAGCCCGCCGACAGCGAGATCGCACGGTTTGAAGACCTTCTAGAAGCCCCGCTGATGGTGAGGTCATTTCCCGCCGATGGCGAGACAGTTCAAAATACAAATACATTGAACCTGGATGCTTTTTGAAGAGGTGTTTAAGCATCCCTTGGACCTTTGCCTACTTCTATAAATAGAGGACAAATTTTAGTCTTTTGTGTGTCTTTTGTGTGTCATTTGTGTGTGTCTCTGGAGTCTTAAGTGTGTCTATTTAGAGAGTCTTAGTGAATCTTTAGTGAGATTTGAAGTGTGCTGTACTAGAAGGAAAAGTCAAAGGAACTTCAAGGAGTCTGCTTGGGGAGGAAATTAAGATAAGTATATTTGTTTATTGTTGTTGTTAACTTTAAATGAAATCCATGCTTTGTTTTATTCCTATGCATTCTGAGTAGTTTTCTTAGTCTTTCTCCTTGTTTATGAAAATTATGCGAATTGATGAAATTAAATAATACCTAATATATTAAAATAAATTGTGATAATTTTTACTTAAAACTTAATTTACTTTCAATCTGGCCAATTGAGTTGTTAAAATATGTTGAATTATCAACTATAGTAAAAATTACTTCCAATATTCAGGGAAGTCATAAACCTTGGAAGGAGGGTGCAAATAAATAGGGAAATATTAATTATCGGATGTAGAATTGGACATTTTAGTGTGACAGACTAAAATATTCAATTTGGTCCTATTGTTTGAGAGTCGAAGTGTAGATGTTAGCCCTCGAGTGAGGGGAACGCGGGAGCTCGAAGTGGCAACAAGATCCTCCCGTACCTAGCCGCAGATTCGGTAATGAAACATAGGATTAGTCAATGTTCTTTGCACTTGGACCAAAGGGTAAGGAATAGGAATGCTCCTATTTGTCACAATACAATTCAAGAATTCTATTTAAATTCATCATTCACTTAATTTTCTAAAAAACAAGGAGAATGATACTTTTTCTGAATTATTTAAATCAACTTTATTTCAAGCATTAGTTTAATTTAGTTTGCTTTAGTTACTTTAAATTTCTGTTTACTATATTAGTAAGTAATTCCTTTAAATTTAGCCGATACAAATCGTTAAAAAGTTCCCCGTGGATCGATAACCAGGACTCCACTAGAGCCCTGTATTACTTGATACGATACGTATACTTGCATAGAATCCACATTATACATTCCATCATAAAATCATATATATATATTAAAGCGAGATCATGTTTTTGGTACCTTTACTATTAACTTAATTTGCAAATATATTAAAAGTGGGTCAAGTTTTTGGCACCGTTGCCGGGGATCGAACCCGGGTCACCTGCGTGACAGGCAGGAATACTCACCACTATACTACAACGACTAATTCAACATAAAAAAGATAAACAATTTGCTAAATTCCTTGTAATTTTGAAGAAATTAACGATAAATATTTCTTTCGTAGAAGCTTTAGAACAGATGCCAAACTATGTAAAATTCATGAAAGATATTCTAAATAAAAAAAGAAAATTTACCGATAATGAAATGGTCGCACTTAGTGAAGAGTGTAGTGCTATTATTCGAAAAAACTTCCCGAAAAATTAAAAGATCCCGGTAGTTTCACTATACCTCGCGCTATCGGAGAAAAATTCTATGGAAAAGCTTTGTGTGACTTAGGAGCAAGCATCAATCTAATGCCTCTATCAATTTTTAAAAGATTAGGAATTGGAGAAATTTCACCTACTTCAGTAACTCTTCAGTTAGCTGATCGTTCTGTTACATATCCTAAGGGAGTTATTGAAGATATATTAGTTAAAGTGAACAAATTTATCTTCCCTGTGGATTTTATTGTGTTAGATAGGAAGAAGATAAAGAAATTCCTATCATTTTAGGAAGACCATTTTTAGCTACTGGAAAAGCTATGATTGATGTTCAAAAAGGAGAATTAACTATGAGAGTAAATGACAAAAAAGTAACTTTTAATATTGCTAAATCAATGAAATATCCTGCACTAGAAAAAGATGATGAATGTTTTCGAATGGAAGTACTCGATCATTTACAAAAAAAACATTTTAAGAAATATTATGCAGAAAAATTTAAAAAAGAAAATACTGAATTAATTGAAAAATCGGATATAAATGAAGAACTAGATTATATTCAAGAGAAATTTGAATTTTTGGATAACACAGAAAACACTAAGAAAATATAGTTCCATCGATTATTAAACCTCCTGAACTTGAATTAAAAATGTTACCTAATCATTTAAAATATGCTTATTTAGGTAATTCTTCAACTCTACCAGTTATTATTTCATCTGAATTAAATGAATCTCAAGAACAAAAACTCTTAGATACTTTAAAAAAAATATAAGAAAATTTTTGGATGGACTTTAGCAGATATTAAAGGAATTAGTCCTTCAATCTGTATGCATAGAATTATTTTAGATAATGAACATAAGCCTAAAGCAGATCCGCAAAGGAGATTAAATCCAATAATGAAAGAAGTAGTTAAAAAGGAAATTTTAAAATGGTTAGATAATGGTATTATATATCCTATTTCTGACGATGCTTGGGTAAGCCCAATTCATCGTGTACCTAAGAAAGGAGGAGTGACCGTCAAAGCTAATGAAAATAATGATCTTATCCCTATAAGACAAGTTACCTGGATGACGAATATGTATCGATTATAGAAAATTAAACACAACCACCAGGAAAGATCACTTCCCTTTACCATTTCTAGCACCGGATGTTAGATAGATTAACTTGGACATAAATATTTTTGTTTCTTAGATGGATATACCGGTTATCATCAAATACAAATTGCTCCTGAGGATCAAGAGAAAACTACATTTACTAGTACTTACGGAACTTTCGCTTTTCGAAGGATGCCTTTTGGATTATGTAATGCACCTGCAACATTCCAGAGATGTATGATGTCTATATCTAATAAGTTAATTGATAATGGAATAGAAGTATTTATGGATGATTTCTCTGTATTTGGAGCAACATTTGACACATGCTTAAATCATCTTGAAAAAGTATTTGAAGTATGTGAGAAAACTAATTTGGTTCTTAATTGGGAGAAATGTCAATTTATGGTTACAAGCGACATCGTATTAGGGCATAAAATTTTGGAGAAAGGCATGGAAGTAGACCCTTCAAAAATTCAAGTTATAGCTAAATTACCACCTCCAACTACGGTAAAAGGGGTAAGAAGTTTTCTTGGACATGCTGGATTCTACAGACGTTATATTAAAGATTTTTAAAAAATAACTAAACCTCTATGCCAACTTCTTGAAAAGGAAATTTGAATTTACAACTGAATGCCTGAATGCTTTCGAATTATTAAAAGATAAATTAATTACAACACCTATAATAGTTTCACCTAACTGGGAAAAACCATTTGAGCTTATGTGTGATGCTAGTGATTATGCTATGGGAGCAGTTCTTGGGCAAAGATATGATAAGATTTTCAAAGTTATATACTATGCTAAGTAAAACTCTAAATGATGCCGAAATAAATTATACAGCTATCGAAAGAGAATTATTAGCAATTGTATATGCCTTTAATAAATTTAGGCATTATCTAATAGGAACTAAATGTATTGTACATACTGATCATTCTGCTATAAAATATTTAATGCAAAAGAAAAATTCTAAACCAAGATTAATTAGATGGATATTATTAATGCAAGAATTTGATTTTGAGATCATTAACAAAAAGGGAACTGATAATCAAATTGCTGATCATTTATCAAGATTAGAAAATCATGAATTATCTGATATTGATAATGAAATTTTAGACAGTTTTCGTGATGAACAACTTTATAATATAAATGAGTGGAAAATACCTTGGTGTGCTGATATAGTAAATTATATTGTAAGTGACATTTTACTACCTATGTTAACTTTGCAACAACAAAAAAATTCATTCATGATACTAAAACATACTTTTGGGATGAACCTTACTTATATAAGCATTGTAAGGATCTAATTATTAGAAGATGCGTGCCTTATGAAGAAACTGAACCAATCATTCAAAAATGTCATGACTCTAATTTTGGAGGACATTTTGGGACAGATAAAACTGCGTATAAAATTCTACATGAGTCATTTTGGGTTAAGGTCCATCCATATGAATTACCTACATGAGTCAAGGAGTTGTTGACCTCATTTTGGATGAGGTCTCTTCTTTTCTCACTCCTTAGTACTTAGGATCTAGCCTTAGGCTTTTCCTTTGACTATCTTAGAGGACTAGAAGTGGAACCCACCCTTTAGAAGTTTAAACACCTCTTGACTCCCTGCAAACCCCACGAACTTGATTGAAGACCCCTAATCACTTAGAGGGTTGAAATCAAAAGTGAAGGTTTAAAGGATGAGTTCCCTATAAGACTCTTTGGCCTTAGGACCACCCTGGGTGGCTTGGTCTGGTGAGGGTTGACTTACACACTCACTACACTCATACTCTACAATCCAAATCCTAAAACCACACCCATACCCAACTTGACTCCTTGACTCATGTAGGTAATTCATATGGATGGACCTTAACCCCTAAGCCCCTGGTTAAGAGGATTAGGAACAACATAGTGAATGCCTCAAATGAGTCCTCTCATGGCTCATATAGGCTTAATATGACTTCATGGCTCAACCAAAGCGATTCCATTTCACTCATATTTGATCAATCTTCATTTTTCCAAAATTTCAATTTTTTTGACCCCGGGAACCCACACTCATCAAACCTATCAAAAGCCCTTAAAATTGCCCAAATCCTCCAAAATTTCCAAATCACCCAAAATTCCCCAAAATTAACCTTGAACAGTTCCTCACCAATCAAATTGATCATCCATAGCCAAAAATACCAAAAATTCCAAAAGTATGCCCCAATACCCTCCAAATTACCAAAATGCCCCTCTTGACCCAAAAATACAAAAATTCAGAAAATTTCCAAAAAATTCCAAAAAAATCACAAATATTCCCAATTTCATTTTGTCCAACTACACCATGGGCCAATTTTGTCAATTTATCCCACTTTTACCAAAACCCCCAATTTAGCCCATTCTTAACCCAAGTTAACCCAATGTCAAACCAAACCTACCCAATTGACCCCAATTTTGGTCCAATTCAATTCTAAACTTCAATTTAATATCCACAATATCAATCTAGACCAAATCCAAGTCTAATTTGATTGACATTTGAATTCAATTTCACTTTTGACCTTAAAGCCCAATTTGGACCCATGACCCAAACTTAGCCCAAACCAAACCAATTCAACTCCAATTAACCCCAAACCTTTTCTAAACCTTCCCTAAAATCCCCACAAACAAAACACTAACATAATTTGCCCAAAATTTGGACCCAAACCTCACTCAAATTCAACCCAAAACCCAAAAGCCCAATTTTGACCTAAACCCAAACCTAACCCAAATAAGCCCAAGTCCCAAAACCAAAACCCAACCAAAGTTGAAACCTCTTTGAAATACTCCCATAAACATTTCTCAACATTAATTTTACATCAATTTAAACCCTAGCCCAACATTGGCCCAAATTAGCCCAATTTGACCTACATTGGCCCATTTACCAAATGAACCCAAATTCAACCCAATTCAAACCCAAACCACCTCAAATTCATTTCAAATCACTCATGACACATCCTTAAACTAAACACAACATTTATTTGGCATGGCCCTTTGCAAAATTTTTCATCTAAAAGCCCATTCTTAAACATAAAGGCCCACTCCCTTAAACCTTCCTAAAAGCCCACTTCCACCAAATTCAAAAGCCCAAATCAATCTAAAGCCCACATGACACTTTCCCTCATCACACATTCAATTTAAAATCATTCCTAAAGTCCTAATTTATCATTAAACAATTCCAAATTAAGCCTCATGACAATTCTCACCAAAATAACAAAATTCCTAAAACCCATTTCTATGAAATCAAGCCAAGCCATCCTCAGCCATGTGCAAGCCATGAAGCCATGCATGAGCCACATGGAAGCCATGAGAGCCTCTTTACATGTCACCATGCCATTTTGGGCAAAAGAAGGAGGCTCTTTCCATAATCTCCTAAAGTCATTAGCCTTAACCATGATTCCCCTTAACCCAAATTTAATCTAAATATTCTTAGAAAAAGACCTCACCACCTTTGACCAGCTAACCTAACTTATTCTCTAGCCTAAAACCAGGTCATGGGGAGGTGAACCCAACCCAAACACATCGGTTGACCCAAACCAAGCCAAAATAGTCATGCCCCCATTCCATTTTGATCTAACCCCTTTACACATGGCAAAGATCAATTGCCTACACTAAACCCCAGCCCTGACTCACCTGAACCTGAGGGTGACCCTTGCCTGCTGGCCAGCCACCTGGCCCGCCGGAAAACACCATGGCCGAGACCTTGGGAGGAGCCAAATTTTGAAATTCCACCTTGCTGAGCTGCCTCACTCTAAAAGGCCATTGCAGCTGTTCTTATCCTCACCAGAGCAGCTGATCCCAACCCTTAAACCCCCCTGGGAGGCCCTCCAGCCTCTCCTATTTAAACGCCCCTCCTCTCGGTCAAGAGAGGTGCTAAAACAAACCATAAGGAAACTCTGTCAAAATCATTCCAGACTCTTCCCCACACCTGGAGAACTTGATCCCCACTGAAATCCCCCTGCCATTTCCTCTCTGTGAGCTCAATTTCAGAGTTGAAATCCAAGCCCAAAATCGGGACACTTCACCACGGTGAGTCAATCCTCAAATCGATCGACTCTACACCTTCACCAAACAAAGAGGAGAAGTTTCCCAAGCAAAGCCCCCTCACCAGTGCCAGCCATTGCTTCCAGCCTCCAAGCTTTGTGATCGGCTGTGGTCACTTTTGTACCTAGGCAATTCACCAGGCCAAGGGACTTCATCTGAAGCTTGCTTGGACCTAATCGAAGGTGACATAGCCCTCATATTGAAGCTTCACTTCTCTGAGCAAAGGTATGAGCTCTCTCCTTCTCCCGAGCTTCTGGAGATTCTCCATTTAGTTTGACTCAATTTCAATGCATGTTTACTGTATGGATGTGTTCGTCTCTTCAAGACGAATCCATAGAGCATAAGAACACAAAAATCCATTGAGAATCGAGTGAGAAATTAGGGTTAGAAGGTCGAAGGTCACGGGTTCACACCAGTCGTAGACGATGACTGGGAGCCGTTGGATCGCGTGTGTATCGAGCCAGACAACGCAACGGTACATGAACCGCGGGCCCCTGGAGTGCTGAGTCGGATGGCTGGACTGAACCAGAAGACGCCGCGTGGCCGTTCGGAAAGGCTGAGGTTGAGTCAGCGCCGCGTGGATAAGTAGGAAAATATGGTATTTTTATATTTATTTAATTACCAGAACTTCAAAAATTCATAACTTTGTGTAGAAAAATCCTAAAAATAAAATAAAAATACCCTCTTGCTCAGTGAACAGAGGAGAATAATTTGGAAAAGAAATCAAGTAATTTAATTAAGTATTTTATTTTTAATGATTTATTTACTCTCTGCATTGTTTTAATTCTCCATTTGCACATGCAATTCACCATGGCATGAGACCATAGGGCTTTTGAAGCCTCTGAACTTGGGAACATTCCCAAAATTTTCTAAGGTCAGAGGCCATCCCTATGAGAAGTTATTGATTTTCCAAGTTCATGTTACTCTTTTGAGTATTTTAATTCCAATAATTAGCATGTTGAGAAATAAATTCTAGGAAAATTTGGTGATATTTTTATGACCAGAGGAACCTAGGAAAAATAAGTTTTGAGTTAATTCACTTGGAACAAACCTAATTGGCCTAAATACCCAAAATTGAACTTTAATTAATTAGGGTTAACCACATATCAAATTAACTTAAAAAAATTCTCCACTCGTCCTCTAGGGATAGGAGAACACCACATAAAAATTTGAAACCAATCGGACTTGGTTTGATCCACCAAATGGGTCGATTAACCCCTTAAATAAATTTGAACTTTAAAAATTCATAACTCACAAAATACTTTTCAAAAATTCACAAAAATTGTTTTAAAGCTTCTCTGATATCAGAGGAACTTAGGAAAATTAAAATTATAATTTTCTAAAAAAGTTGGTTTTTATCATTATTTTAATATTTTTAATAATTAAAAAATAATAAAAATCATAAAAATATTAAAAATCACCAAAATGTCATATTTTGAATTCTAATCATTTAGGAACAAACCAAATATTTTTCTTAAGTCCCTAGGGTAAGATATTGAATTTTAAAGGCTTAATGTAATTTTTAATATTAAAAAATGTATTTTCCAACCTTTTCACTAAAATAATTCTAATAAATCTAAGAAAAATCAGAAAAATACAAAACTTGTTTCTCTGAACTCCTCGAGGTCAGAGAGATCTAAAAAAAATATAAAATCTATTTTTCAACTTTAATTTTATTTTAAAATTAATTAATGCTCCAAAACTCAAAATAATTCTAATAAATAAAATATAATTTAAAAAATCACCAAAATTGGTCCAAATGGTCCTCTAGTCATTAGGAACATTCCATAATTTTTTTTAAGGACAGAAATATTTCCTTGGTCATGTTATTGAATTTTTCTTGAAAACCCCTATTTTCCATTAAAAATAATTACATAAATAAATTATATACAGAAAAATCACATTTTCTCCACTAATGTCTTAATTGACATATGAGTAAGGTTGCATAAAAATTTCAAGTTCATTTGAGCTTAATTTAGTGAGTTATAAAATTATTAAGCTTGAAGGGCAAAATGGTAATTAAAAATTTCAACATTTAATTAAAATTTTAGGATTAATCAAAGGGGAGGGTAAAATATTTGAACCTAAACTAGTTTTTGGATGATTGAAAATTAAATGATTAAGGGTATAAATCTACTAATCATTTCAAATATAATTAAAATAAAACTTTAATTAATTATTTAATTGAAATTTTGGGAGAATAATAGAAATTGAAATTATTAAAATAGGGATATTATTAAGAAGACATTTATTCTTTAATTTAAAAATCCCTAAATAAATCACTTCAATAATACTTAAGTCTTAATTAAAAAAAAATTAAAAGAATAATCTCAATTAAATTAAAATTGAAATTAAATTAAAAGAAAAATAAATTGAGATTAAATTAAGTTAAATTAAACTAAGTTAAATTGAATTAAATTAAATTAAATTAAATTAAAATTGAAATTGAATTAAATCAAATTAATTTAAATTAAATTAAAACAAATTAAAAATTAAATTGAATCAAAATTAAATTAAATTAAATTAAATTAAATTAAATTAAATTCAGATTAAATTAAATTAAATTAAATTAAACTAAATCAAAATTAAGTTAAATTAAATTAAATTAAATTAAATTAAATTAAATTAAATCAAAATTAAATTAAATTGAATTAAATTAAATTAAAATCATTTAATAACAAACCTAAATGAAATCATTAAGAATTAAATCTAAAATGACTCGAACACTATTCCAAACTTAAACTAATTTTTTATAATTAAGTCAAAATTAAAATTAAATCATTAAGTTTAAATCATTAAAATACTTAATAATTTGATTTGCCCTTTTAAAGCTCTTATTATTATAACTCTTAAATGAGGTATCAAGTGAAGTGTTACTTCACTCATAGGATATTCAAATGTCCTAGTTCTCTGAGCAAGAGAACAAAACTTAAACTCCTGGATGATTAATTCACTTGTATAATTAGATTCTCTCGACTTAAAACAATCCTGGAGGTATTGAAAAGATGTTTAAGACTCGCCTTAAGCACTTCCTCAATATGATAGGATGTTTATAAGAACAATCGAATTTAATTGTTTCTTCGATGAAGAAAATCGTCCTTAAACCAAAACACAAGAACCTAGACGTCATAGGAGATGACTAAGCTATAGGATTAGGACTTTGGTAGACAACCAAAACCTCTCCCTTAGCTTTACCCGGATACTTGTTAAAATATTTAAATGCCTTAACATGTGTTTTAAGTGCAACTTGGGATGACGAGAAGACCCTCCGTGTATGCTTTTATTTTATTGCAATTTACTTTATTGCAATTTACTTACATGCACTATATTTTACTTTTCTGGCATGATAAACAACTGTTGCATGAAAACCAAAACCTTTAGGATAGTCCCTGAACTGAAACCAAAATTAAACTAAAAATCATTACAAGATAAAATTCACCGCCACAACATTTCAAAATATAAAATAACTCAAAATTTAATCACAAACATAACAACAAAACTACAATTGTAACTAAATTAAAACGTCTCGTTGAATGATCAGGAATACCTCGGATGATGTAACCCACGTGTTGCTAACGGGATTTCCCACGGTCTAAATGAAAGTGTGGAACTCATTCAATTGAGTTTAGTAAATTCATCTGGACTAAGTGAATTCAATGAAAATAACGGTGCCAGGATGACGGAACCGTGGGATCTTAATCGGTTCTGTTTAATCAACTTTAAGATTTGTTTTAATTAAAACACTAAAAACACTTGAACTCTAAGATTTTTCTCTAAACCAAAACACTTCTCTCATCCTTTGATTTATGACTTCTAAAACTAAACCTCTGCAACAACAAGGAGCTTGGCACACGGTGGGCAGCACGGCCATCTTCGTCAGCAAAACAACTCTACATCAGCTAAACATTCCTAGAATTAAACAACAAAGCCATAGAATTTCGAGGTAGTTTGCCTAGTGCAACATAAATCCTCAACTCTTCGTTAGGCTTTTGCACAGCTCTGTTGTGCAATATAAGCCCTAACACTTTAGGATTCCGAGGTCGTCGTCCGATACGACATAAACCCTCATATCTTCAAGGCTATTTGCATGACTGCGTCATGCAAATATAAGTCCTAATTAATTAAAATTGGCAAGATGGAAACATTAAGTAAATTTCCAAATTGAAGCTAAACCATAGGATAGTGTGGGAAGTTGCCAAGATTCTTATTGGATCCTCAATTTCCCCTATTTCTCTTCCTTTAGACTCTTAAAATAAATTGTTCCAAATTCGAGCTAATCCCTATTGAAATTTCCAAAATCCAATTGTTTGAAAACCTTAAACTTTGAAATTCTTGAGAGCAAAACCACTGATCATTATCGAGAGTTTTCTTAAATGATTCACTTCATTTAAGATGTAATTAACTATATGGGCTTGCCTCGATAGGGAACATTAAGAACCTGTGTAATATAAACCCCGCTTAATTCATTTATATTAAGTAGGGAACTTGTCAGACTTATAAAATCGGTTCGTAGACCAAATGGATGTCACAAATCTTCTAGTTTATTTAACCGAGCTCCATCATCAAGTAGTGTGTCTACTCTCCAGATAGTATATACGAGCTCGTGGTGCGGTGCTCGTTTATATAAACTATTCGGGATGTGAGATCGGCTGATTTCATATCTTAAAATTTTCAAATTTAAAAATTATTTTCAAAATCAAATACTACTTTTCAAATTATTTATTTAAATTAAATTTAAAATTCGCCAACAATTTCTGTAGGCGACCTCTTTTCAAAACACATAACCAAAAAATATGCCGACATGAGTAAAGTTGGGTATGGGTGTGGTTTTAGGATTTGGATTGTGTGTGTGAGAGTGTAGAGTATGAGTGTAGTGAGTGTGTAAGTCAACCCTCACTGCACCAAGCCACCTGTGGTGGTCCTAAGGCCAAAGAGTCCTATAGGAACTCATCCTTTAAACCTTCACTTTCGATTTCAATCCTCTAAGTGATTAGGGTCTTCAATCAAGTTCGTGGGGCTTGCAGGGAGTCAAGAGGTGTTTAAACTTCTAAAGGGTGGGTTCCACTTCTAGTCCTCTAAGATAGTCAAAGGAAAAGCCTAAGGCTAGATCCTAAGTACTAAAGAGAGAAGAAAAGACCTCATCAAAAATGAGGTCAACAAATGGACCCCCAATAAGTGTGGTGTGCTAACCAAGTACACCGCGCGTATTAGCGTCGACCGAAAAGATCGACAAAACCAACACAGATGTCCAAGTGACAAACTTAGGATGAAGTAGAAGAATTTCCGCTAGGGAGTATCAGGTATATTTCCAAGACCGGAGGTTTCGGAACTCTCGCTGGGGAATGGAAAAGGAGGTGAACTCCAAATCACCAGATCTAGGGAATTCGATTTAGATTTCATTTTACTTTTAAATTTCAAGTTTCAATGTGTGAGCTTAGATTTTGAGTTTTAATTTAAATTGAAGTTTGATTTAAAATCAATTTGAGAAAATTTTGAATTTGAAATTTCGATTTGAAATGAGAGTTGAAACCTAGGTTCCAACCTCGGGACTGCAAGGAAAACTGGAATTTAGGTACCAGCCTTGGAGTGTGCATCGGAGTTTAAGTGTCGATTGAAAAGGATGAGAATCAGAATTTAGGTACTGATCTCGAAAGGGATGAGAATTGAAATTTAAGTATCAATCTCGAAAGAGAGTCGAAATTTAGGTATCGATCTCGAATGAGAGTCGGAATTTAGGTACCGACCTCAAAGGAAGAGAACTGGAATTTAGGTACCAGCATCAGAATTTAGAATTGAAATTTAAGTATCAATTCAAAAGAGAATCGAAATTTAGGTATCGATCTCGGAATGAGAACCAAAATTTAGGTACCAGTCTCGAAAATTTTGAATTGAAATTTGGTTATCAATTCGGAAGAGAATCGAAATTTAGGTATCGATCTTGGAATGAGAACTGGAATTTAGGTACCGAGTCTCGAAATTTTGAATTGAAATTTAGGTATCAATTCGGATGAGAATCGAAATTTAGGTATCGATCTCGGAATGAGAACTAGAATTTAGGTACCAGTCTCGAAAATTTTGAATTGAAATTTAGGTATCAATTCGGATGAGAATCAAAATTTAGGTATCGATCTCGGAATGAGAACTGGAATTTAGGTACCAGTCTCAAAAATTTTGAATTGAAATTTAGGTATCAATTCAGATAAGAATCGAAATATAGGTATCGATCTCGTAATGAGAACCGGAATTTAGGTACTAGTCTCGTAAATTTTGAATTGAAATTTAGGTATCAATTCGGATGAGAATCGAAATTTAGGTATCGATCTCAGAATGAGAACTGGAATTTAGGTACCAGTCTCGGAAATTTTGAATTGAAATTTAGGTATCAATTCGGATGAGAATCGAAATTTATGTATCGATCTCGAAATGAAAACTAGAATTTAGGTACCAGTCTCGGAAATTTTGAATTGAAATTTAGGTATCAATTCGGATGAGAATCGAAATTTAGGTATTGATCTCGGAATGAGAACTGGAATTTAGGTACCAGTATCTGAAATTTTGAATTAAGATTTACTGTGGAGATTTGGATTTAGCGGGAGATCGAAATGAGATATGAAAGTGTTCCATATCCCATGGGAATCAATCAAAGTCTGATTACTTGGCGAAGGGTACGAACCCATGCCATCCGAATCAAATTGAAAATTCTTCGTGATTCTGAAATCATCCCGAGAGAGGGTTTCAAAGGAGGTATGGAATAGATCTTGATTTGAAGAAGAATTGGAGGATTTGAAAAAATGGATTTAAACTGGAATTCAATTTGAGCTTTAGATTTGTTTTGTTTGTCCTTTAACTATCCCATTTTTTTTTATTTGTTGTTTATTTGGTGTTCATGTAGATTTGAAGTTCTTTTTAATGTTTGAATTTTTATGGAAGAGAGTTCTTATTTATTTTCCTTTTCTTTTCTGTTCTTTGTTCGAAGTTCATTTAACTTTAATGGCGTTTCCCAGTCAATTTGCACAAAAAGAGGTGAAGGCAAAATGTGACATTGTCACTTTCATTCCAATCTTGTTGAAGATACATCATACAACTCGATCTGAAATATTTCTCATACAATCCATGACTCAAAATGTGCTATGTATGATTCTTGTTGATCCATCCAAAAAGTATTTGTTAAATCCATGTCTGAATAATGAGATACACGGTCAATAACATCACCTTCCAAGCCATCCTTGGCAGGAATGCCGCATGGATGTGCATTGGAGGTGTGCTATTTCCCATGTAACTCACAGCTCGTAGGGCCGGAGACTCTCCAATTCTGGATTTAGCTGGAAGTGGTAAGGTGTCTTTCTGTCGTCAATCCTTCTAAAAGTGACGGAGATCCGCTCCACTGGTACTCCTGGTATACAATGTTTTTCGATGTCTGCTCTATTTCCTTGTAATATCATGACGGAACCTACCGGAAGTGGTATCTCCACCGGCCCTCGGAACTTACCCGGGCATGCTATCCGGAGGTCGTATCCGAACATGATATCGCATTGGTCGACGAACGAAACCGTGAAGAAAGGTCCGATAAAGTCATGGTGGTCTATGTGTGGAGGTATGCGCCGCCCTTCTGATAAATTTTGATGATGCAACTGTTGGGTATGAAGTCTGATGGCAGTACCCTCCACGTTACCATTCTTTTCACCATTCTTTTAATTATCCTCAACATTGGATCCACCTCACTGTGACGGAGTATCCCTGGTGGATTTCCTCTTCTATCATCTGCGAAGTTATAACAACATCCGCATTGTATTGTGACTCTTCCTTTCCCTGGCATCCATTTCTGGGGTTCCGAATAAGTCTTTTCTCTGTATGACACCGCTCGACCCATTTTCCGAAGTTCTAAGATGCAATCCACAATCCGTCGTTGCTCGTACTCCGAGAATACACCCGTGTGTAACTCGAGGCCTTCCAAAATGTTGATTCTTTTGCCTCTAATCCTTTCAAAGTATTCGAAAGTCTTCTTCTCAACATTTTACATTCTTTCTAGTTCATATTCCGGGATGATCTCGCAAGTGACGAGGCCTAGTAACGTATTGCGGGATGTATGGCTCAATCCCGTCACGTTCTCCCGTATACCTTAGCTCCTCGGGATTGTCTCCGTCGGGACATCCTCCGGGGCCGCTTCAGCAACAAGGTTCTTCGGATATGGTATCTCTATCCGGCATCGAGGTGATCTCTCTCGCCTCTCGATCTTCTCGCAGTTCCTCTTATCCTTTCGTTGTTCTCGGAGCTTGTTCTCTCTTTTTAGGTTCCGCATGAACCGATATCTTTGAAATGTGTGTGTCGGCGAAGGTGGTTGTTTCCTCGTGTCGATCCGTCGCTAGTTTAGTCAACATCCCGCGGATACGACGATTCTTATTCCTTCTTCGAGTAGCAGTGAGCGTAGCCGATCACCGAAAATTTTATTAAGAAATTCATACCTATTTTTGATGAAATTGCACTTTAAAGAAAGGTATTTTCTTTATTTTGTTGCAGGAATGGAGAATTTAGGTGATAAAAGCAAAAATCATAAAAAGGAGCGGATTTGGAGCAAAAAGGAAGAAAATAATGCAATTTAGGCCGAGTCGCCGACGGCGAGATCGAATCCCGCCGACGGCGAGGTTACGAGAAGAAAATTCTCGAAGGATTTATAACCGTCTCACCGACGCCGAGCCCAAGCCCGCCGACGACGAGATAAGCACGGCTCGAAGATCTTCTGAAGCCTCTCCGACAGCGAGGTAGTTCGTCGCCGACGGCGAGCTAGTTCAAATGGCGCAGATACATTGAACCTGGACACTTTTTGAAGGGATGCTTACACACCTCTTGGTCCTTTGCGCACCTCTATATATAGAAGCCGAAATTCAGCTTCTAAGAGTAAGTTAATTTGTTCTAAGTTAATTTTTTCTAAGTGTATTAGTTGTGTGCAGTTTTTGTGTGTTATAAGTGAGTCTTTAGTGAGTTAGTGAGTTTTTAGTGAGTCTTGCTGTACTGGAAGGAAGAGTCAAAGGAACTGCTAGGAGTCTGCTTGGGGATAAATTGAGATAAGTATTTGTATTTATTGTTTTTAACTTTAAATGAAATCCATGCTTAGTTTAGTCAACATGCATTCTGAGTAGTTTATTAGTCTTTCTCCCTGTTATGAAATTAAGTGACTTGATGAACTAAAAATAGAAGTATTTTTATATATTAATAAATTGTGATAATTTTTACTTAAAACTTAATTTACTTTCAAACTGGCCATTTGATTTGTTAAAATATGTTGATTATCAACTATAGTAAAAATTTCATCTGATATTCGGGGAATTCAAAAGCCTTGGAAGGAGGGTGCAAATAAATAGGGAAATAATATCATCGGGCGTAGAATCGAGCATTTTAGTGTGACGTACTAAAATATTCAATTCAGTCCTATTGCTTGAGAGCCGAAGTGTAGATGTTAGCCCTCGAGCGAGGGAACGTGGGAGCTCAAGTGGTAGTCGGTATCCTCCCAGCATAGCCGTAGATTCAGTAATCAAACATAGGATTTGTCAATATTCTTTACACATGGACCAAAGGGTAAAGAATAGGAATGCTCCTATTTGTCACAATACCTTAAAATTATCTATTTAAATTCATCAATCACTTAAATTTCTAAACAAGGGAAAGATACTTTTTCCGAATAGTTAAGACTTATTTAGCAATTAGTTTAATTTCCTGCACTTTCAATACGTATTAATTTTCTACTTAGTTAAGTTACCTAATTGAAATACTTAGTTTACTTTATTGCGCTTAAATTCGTAATTCCAAATTTTCGTATATTATTATTATTATTATTATTATTATTATTTTAAAATTAGCTGTTATTTAATTTTCTCTTTCCCTACGGGATCGATAACCAGACTCCACTAGAGCCCCGTATTACTTGATACGATACGTATACTTGCGTAGCATCCACAACATAAACAATTACAATTCTATACATATAATATAGCGGGGTCAAGTTTTTTGCGTCGTTACAATTAAATTAAAAATATCATAATATAAAATTGTGGGTCAAGTTTTTGGCATCGTTGTCGGGGAAAGTAAGAAAAATTTACTAGTAGTAACGTACTCATTTTAAAATAATCCTAATAAATAAATTTAATATCTATTCTAAAATTGTATGCGCAAATTTAGAAACAAAAATTTAATACCTTACGATTCTGAATTAGAGCGTACAATTAAAAGAATTAGAAAACAAAAGAAACAAATTATAAATTTATCACAAATGGCGAATATTCCTGAAATTCAAAATATGAACCAACAAAGACCATTAAGAGATTATGCCAACCCTACATCGATGAAATTCATTTAACTATTCAAAACCCCGATGTAGCCGCTAATTCATTTGAACTTAAACCCGCAATTATCCAAATGGTACAAAACAATCAATTTAGCGGCTCACCTACCGAAGATCCTAACTTACATCTTGCTAGTTTTCTAGAACTATGTGCTACTTTTAAATATCAAGGAGTATCCGACGATGCTATAAGACTTAGACTTTTTCCTTTTTCATTAAGCGGATAAGGCTAAAATGTGGTTGAATTCGTTAAGACTCGAATCTATTAAAACTGGGGAGAATTATCACAAAAATTTCTATCCAAATATTTTCCACCATCTAAAACTCGCTAAGTTTAGAAATGATATAACTTCTTTTTGTCGATAGATGGAGAATCAATATATGAATATTGGGAGAGATTTAAGGAACTTCTTAGGAAATGCCCACATCATGCGCTACCGTATCGGCCGATTATTCAAACCTTTTATAATGGATTAGTAGGATCTTTAAGATCAATCATTGATGCTGCTACTGGAGGTTCATTAATGTCTAAACCATTTGATGAAGCTTATGCACTAATCAAAGAAATGGCAACAAATAATTTCCAATGGCCTGCTGATAGAGTAAATCCGAAAAAAATAGCTAGCATTCATGAAAACGATGCAATATCTATGTTAGCTTCTCAAATTGCTGCTATATCTAAGAAATTAGATCATTTTGGAATGAACTACTCTCCTACTTTAGAAGAAAACTCATCTGGACAAATCATAGAATCTCAATCTAATTATGAAACTTTAAATGCTATTAACAATAGTAACTAATAACCCTTATTTAAACTATTATAATCCCGATTGGAAAACTCATCCAAATTTTAATTGAATAATTCAACTAATCAACAATGGATGAATCAACCTAATCAAGCAAATCCAAACTATAAACCTAATTACCCACTCGGATTTAATAACAATAACCCTCAATTCAAAGATAAGAAATTATCTATGGATGAATTAATTTTCAATATGGGTCATCAACTACAAAATCAAGGAAATCAACTACAGCATTCAAGGAAATCAATTACAAATTCAAGGAACATCTATTAAAAATATCGAAACTCAACTTGGACATATTGCTACTGCGCTAAATAATAGAATACGTGGAACTTTTCCTAGTAATGTGGAAATAAATCCTAAAGATCAAGGAAAAGAACAAATTAAAGCAATACAACTAAGGAGTGGAAAAGAATTAGAACCTCAATTTCAAAAAGAACTTAAAAGCCAAAAAGAGGAAGTGGAAATTGAAAAGAAAACAATTCAACAAGATTCAAACTTAGAACATCCTTTAATACCTATGAAAATTTCTGTTGAAAAACCTCCACCACCATTTCCTCAATGACTAGCTCAACATAAAAAAGATAATCAATTTGCTAAATTCCTTGAAATATTAAAGAAATTAACAATCAATATACCTTTTGTCGAAACTTTAGATCAGATGCCAAATTATGTAAAATTTATGAAAGATATTCTAAATAAGAAAAGAAAATTCACCGATAATGAAACAAGCCGCACTTAGTGAAGAGTGTAGTGCTATTATTCGAAGAAGCTTCCCGAAAAATTGAAAGATCCTGGTAGTTTCACTATACCCTGCGCTATAGGAGAAAAATTTTATGGAAACGCTTTGTGTGACTTAGGAGCAAGCATCAATCTAATGCCTCTATTGATTTTTAAGAGATTAGAATTAGGAAAAATTGCACCTACTTCAGTAACTCTTCAATTAACTGATAGTTTGATTACCTATTCTAAGGGAGTTATTGAAGATTTGTTAGTAAAAGTGGATAAATTTATCTTCCCAGTAGATTTTATTGTTTTAGATATGAAGGAAGATAAAGAAACTCCTATCATTTTAGGAAGACCATTTTTAGCTACTGGAAAAGCTATGATCGATGTTCGTAAAGGAGAATTAACTATGAGAGTAAATGACCAAAAAGTTACCTTTAATATTGCAAAATCAATGAAATATCCCGCACTAGAAAAAGATGATGAATGTTTTCGGATGGAAATACTTGAACATTTACAACAAGAACATTTTAAGGAATATTACGAAGATAAATTAGAAAAAGAAAATACTCGAATTAATTGAAGATAATGATGAAGAACTAGATTATATTCAGGAAAGATTTAAATTTTTGGATAATACCGAAAACACTAACAAGAATATAGTTCCATCAATTATTAAACCTCCCGAACTTCGAGCTAAAAATATTACCTGATCATTTGAAATATGCTTATTTAGGTAATTCTTCAACTTTACCAGCTATTATTTCATCTGCATTAAACGAATCTCAAGAACAAAAACTTTTAGAAACTTTAAAAAAATATAAGAAAACTTTTGGTTGGACTTTAGCAGATATTAAAGGAATTAGTCCTTCAATCTATATGCATAGAATTATTTTAGATGATGAACATAAACCTAAAGCTGATCCACAAAGGAGATTAAACCCGATAATGAAAGAAGTAGTTAAGAAAGAAATTTTAAAATGGTTAGATAATGGTATTATATATCCTATTTCCGACAAGCTTCGGTAAGCCCAATTCACTCGTGTTCCTAAGAAGGGAGGAGTGACCGTCATCGCCAATGAAAATAACGATCTTATTCCTATAAGACAAGTTACTGGTTGGCGTATATGTATTGATTATAGGAAATTAAATACCGCCACCAGGAAAGATCACTTCCCTTTACCATTTCTAGACCAGAAGTTAGATAGATTAGCCGGACATAAGAATTTTTGTTTTCTAGATAGATACACCGGTTATCATCAAATACAAATTGCTCCTGAGGATCAAGAGAAAACTATATTTACTAGTCTTTATGGAACTTTCGCTTTTCAAAGAATGCCTTTTGGATTATGTAATGCACCAAGCAACATTCCGTAGATGTATGATGTCTATATTTAGTAAGTTAATCGACAATGAAATAGAAGTATTTATGGATGATTTCTCCGTATTTGGAACATCATTCGACACATGCTTAACTCATCTTGAAAAAGTATTAGAAGTATGTGAGAAAACAAATTTAGTTCTAAATTGGGAGAAATGTCAATTTATGGTTGCGGGCGGCATTGTATTAGTGGCATAAAATTTCGTAAAAGGCATGGAAGTGGACCCTGCAAAAATTCAAGTTATAGCTAAATTACCACCTCCAACTATGGTAAAAGGGGTAAGAAGTTTTCTAGTACATGCCGGATTCTACGTACGCTATATAAAAGATTTTTCAAAAATTACTAAACCTCTATGCCAACTTCTCGAAAAGGACAAGAAATTTGAATTTACAATCGAATGCCTCGAATGCTTTTGAACTCTTAAAAGAAAAATTAATTACAAGCACCTATAATAATTTCTCCTAACTCGGGAGAAACCATTCGAGCTTATGTGTGATGCTAGTGATTATGTCGTAGGAGCAGCTCTTGGGCAAAGATATGAAAAGATTTTTAAAGTTATATACTATGCTAGTAAAACTCTTAATGATGCCGAAATAAATTATACAGCATACGTAAAGAGAATTATTAGCGATAGTATATGGTTTTAATAAATTTAGACCTTATCCGATTGGAACAAAATGTATCGTGCATACCGATCATTCTGCTATCAAATATTTAATGCAAAAGAAAGATTCCAAACCAAGATTAATTAGATGGATGCTATTAATGCAAGAATTCGATTTTGAGATCGTTAATAAGAAAGGAACTCGATAATCAAATTGTGGATCATTTATCAAGATTAGAAAATCATGAATTATCCGATATTGAAAATGAAATTACGTACAGCTTTCCCGATGAACAACTATATAATATCAATGAGTGGAAAATACCATGGTATGCCGATATAGTAAACTATATAGTTAGTAATATTTTACCACCTATGCTAACTTTGCAACAACGTAAAAAATTCATCCATGATACGAAAACCTATTTTTGGGATGAACCATATTTATATAAGCAATGTAAGGATTTAATTATTAGAAGATGTGTACCTTATGAAGAAACCGAACCAATTATTCAAAAATGTCATGATTCCGATTTTGAAGGACATTTTAGGACCGATAAAACCGCTTATAAGATTCTACAATCTGGATTTTATCGGCCTACTCTATTTAGAGATGTATACGGATATATTAAAACTTGCGATAAATGCCAAAGAGTAGGAAATATATCTAGAAGAAATGAAATGCCTCTAAATTTTATATTAAAAGTTGAAATTTTTGATGTTTGGGGATTAGATTTTATGGGACCTTTTATTCCTTCATTTGGAAACCCATATATATTAGTAGCTGTTGATTATGTTTCCAAATGGATTGAGGCACAAGTTTTACCTAGGTGTGATGCTAAGAGTGTTTCAAAATTTCGATGAAAAATATTTTTACTAGATTTGGAATGCCGAGAGTGATTATCACCGATCGAGGAACTCATTTTAGAAATAAATACATTCACAAACTAGTAGAAAAATACAATATTACTCATAAGATATCCACTCGCTTATCATCCAGAGACTAGCGGATTAGCTCAAGTATCTAATCGTGAGATTAAACGTATTTTAGAAAAGTCTGTAAATCCTAATAGATCAGACTGGTCTATAAGACTAGACATTGCATTGTGGGCTTATAGGACTGCTTATAAAACTCCAATTGGAATGACTCCTTACAGGCTTATATATGGAAAAACATGCCACTTACCGACTGAATTAGAACATAAAGCATATCGGGCGATTAAAGAATTTAATTATAATATGAAGGAAGTCGGTGAGAAAAGATTGCTGCAATTAAATGAATTGGAAGAATTAAGAAATGAATCATATGATAATGATCGGATTTATAAAGAAAAGATGAAATTATGGCATGATCGGAAGATTAATCAGAGAAATTTTGAACCAAGACAGGAAGTTTTGCTATATAATACTAGATTGAAATTTTTTCTTGGAAAATTGAAGTCTAGATGGTTAGGACCATTCACCATAACTCAAATATTTTCATACGGAACTATAGAAATCGAAGATCCAAAAACTGGACATAAATTTAAAGTTATTGGACATAGATTAAAACCATATTTCGAAGGTATAAGCTCTAACTATAAAGAGGTTTTAATGCTTAGTCGACCTGATTAATAATTGAAATTAGGTCGGGCTGACGACGTTAAACCAAGCGCTTTATGGGAGTCAACCCATATTAGTTATCTATTTTTATTGTATCTTAATAGTTAGTTTATATTATTGAAACTTTACTACTCAATTATTATTAAGAATCATCACATATTCGAACCATTATGATGAGAAATGAAATTATTCGATTTAGAGCGAAATTGGACATTATTTTGGAATCTCGCCGACGGCGAGGTCGATACTCGCCGACAGCCGAGGTTCGCGCCTAAATTAAATATCGGCTTATTTATCGAGCTCGCCGACAAGAAGAAACGTCCCGCCGACAGCCGAGAACCCGAAAGGCAGCTTTATAACCGAGTCGCCGACGGCGAGAAACTTCTCGCCGACAGCGAGGAAGTTATAAAGATGAGTTATTTATACTTTGAATGCCGATTTGGACGGTTTCAACACCAATTCCTTTGTGAAAACCCATTCTTAAATCATTCTAAGTCTGCCTTCTTCAATAGAATTCATTCCATTCACCATAATGGCCTCCAAATTCTTAGATTCCTCTAATTCTGGAGTGTTTAACCGGAGGAAATTTTTGAGTGCGGAAGCGCAACGGATATTTAACAAGGTTTTAGTAAAGAAAAGAGTTATCAAGGAACGGGGATTTGTCAATCGAGGATTAGAGAATTCCACTACGAAGATAGAAGAAATGATCGCACAGCGGCACTGGGAGGTATTTTGTTACACTACGTCTGCTGTTGTTATTCCAGTTGTGAGAGAGTTCTACTCTAACTTACATGCGATCAACAATGGGAATGTCTACATCCGAGGAAGATGGGTGACGTTTACTCCATCAAGAGTAAATGAATTATTCTCTATAGAAAATACCCCGGTATGTCACTATTCAAATTTTGTGCCTTCTCGATATAATATGAATGAGATATTTCGATATCCGATCGATGAACCGGAAGATCGGGAAATGCGTGAAGATGGGTATGTTAGTTTCTCCGCATCACTTTTGAATCCCGTCTCGAAGCACCGGCACTTTTTCATCTCATCTAAATTGTTACCTACTATGAGGGTAAACAAGGTTTCAAAGGAATGCGCTATATCGAATTATTGCATTCAAATTGGATCGCCTATTAATGTTGGATCAATAATTGTTAAGTCCGCATTGGGTTTAATTGTGCATGGGTCGGCTTCACGGACTAGGACACCTATCTACTATTTTTGCATTATGCGATCGAGTACCGTGTTTCTTATGAAGCTTGGGAAAAGGTTCTGCTACCTTGGAAGCCACTCGATCCTACGGATATGTTCCCTACTTTGGACAATAATGAAGACATTACATTTATCTCTCGATAGAGCTTCACGGAATAATCCTATAGCAAGGCCTATTTCGTATAAAACGGAGTTACTTATGAAGAAAATTAAAGGAATGGAGAAAGAACTGCGTAATGTGAGAGATTTAATCGACAATATGTCCGATTTATTTGATCAAATCGACCGGAGGATGAAGGAATACTTTGATCATTCTCGGACACTCGGAAGCTAGCTTTCTTCATTTACCGAGACAGAAGGGTTGGATCACCGAAGAATCTCGCTCGGAGTTTCCCTTCGAGCCTTTCTATAACTTATTTGTGCATCATCGTCATATCGGAAATATCGTAGAGGATGATGATTCCGACCTCGAAGAGTAATAGTAAAGATTTACATAGTATGTTTGTATTTATGTTAGTTCGATTTGATTTAGATTTTATTATGTGTGGAGTGATGATTCGAATATCTCAAACTTAATCGAGATATGCGTCATAGTTTTGTATCGCATTTAGTGTGTCGTGGATTTGTTTGCGATGCCGATTAGTAGTAAGGATTGAAGTTCGAAGTTTGATTATAGAGTTTAAAATTATGTTAGTTTGTACATCTCATGGATTTCAATATTAAAGTTAATTTGTTGTGTTGTGTGAATTTGTTTGTGTATAAGTAGCTAATCTTCATATTAAATTAATAAATGATATGATCGGAAATATAATATAAGACAAATGAAGGACGAAAATGAATGACGAATTTCAGAAATTTAAAATTTTTGGAATCTCGCCGACGGCGAGAAAAATCCCGCCGACAGCGAGATCGATCTCGCTGACAGCGGATTTTTCTCGAGAGTTTTTGGTTCCGAAAAATATTAGCTCGCTGACGACGAGAAAAATTTCGTTGACAGCGAGGTCGGAAAAAACATATATTTTGACCGGTCAAAAACACTATTCATCATCCCCAACCTCTCATTTTCGCAAAAAATCGACCTAGGGCTTGAGAGATCTTGGATTTGAAGCGATTTCAACACTTTTTGACACCGGATTTCATCTTCCCTTGGTAAGAGCTTCACTCCTATGCAAAAATTTTTGATTTTCACCATATATTTTCACCACATTGCAAATTTTGGGAAAAATCAAAATGTGAGAAATATTCGGTGGAAATCCATGGAATTTGATTTAAATTACTTATGAATGTTGTAGGAAGCCTTCTTAGTATTATTTTTAAGTTTAGTGAAAATTTTCACGATTTTCACAGATCGATCGTATGGCTCCACGACAAAAACGTCGAGTAGAATTTGACGAAAACCGATTCATCAATGCACGAGCACAGGCTAAATATTTTGAAAACATACAAGGAAGAAAGTGCATTGCGGATGGGGTTTTCAAAAATCCAGGAGGAGAAGTAGAGCGGATTATTAAGGAACTAGGTTGAGAGAATTTCTGTTACGTTCAATATAGAGCAGCTGTAGAAGTGGTTAAAGAATTTTATGCCAATTTGACTGCCACTGAAGATGCACCAGTAAAGGTACGAGGGATTTTTGTAGATTTCAATGCTGCAAGAATTAGCGCATTCTATGAAGTTCATGACTCGCACTTTAGCGAGTATGAAACTTTTGGAATAATGGAAGGACCACTGGAGGAAGTCATTAGCTTTCTCACCGATGGAACCGGAGTTCGGAAAATTAAGCGAGCAGGAAAGAGTGAATTTTCCTCTTTCTAAATTAAATGCGATCTCCAAAGCCTCGGCATTACTTTATTTGTTCTACTCTATTACTCACATATCACCACAGTGAGGTAACACGAGATAGAGCAATTCTGAATTTCTGTATTCAGAAAAACAGAAGCATCAACATTGGGAGAGTTATTTATCAAAACATCCTGGCCACTCCTCAAAATGAGAGTGGAGCCTGGATTGGGACACCCCGGATTAATTTTTGCACTCGCCAACTCTCCGGAGTCGAGGCTAGAGATGATGAAGAATGGGTGGAACCTATGAAACCACTCACAACTCGCCAATATCAAGAAGTATGAATCTCATGAAGGGTGGAGATCGGGAGTGAGAAGTTATTTCACTCGACCAAGTAGAGATATACCCTCTACTAGCTATGAACCTCCCGAGCCTACCACCCCTACCCTACAAGATCCGATGAATGAATCGACCCCGCATAGAGGAGTTTCGAGCAGCTTGGAGAGACCATGGGGAGAAGATTTGATCATTTTGATCAAAGGATCGATAATCCTGGAGAGGAGACATGATTATGATAATGAGTACCTCCAGCCTACATTCGAAATACAAAATTGCATACTATGAAGCCGAACGTCGTTATAGGAGTGGAGATTTAGATGTTGTCTTTCCGCATTGCCCCGTGTATACTCGCATCATCCCGCTCGCCTTCTCAAAGAACCTACGTATCAAGGAGGGGATGATAATATAGTTTGGGACTTTGATGTTGAAGATTAGGACTTTATTTGTTTTATTTGTTTGATGTTAAGTTATTTTGAGGACTTTATATGTTTGTAATATTCAGCACTTTATTTTTTTTGAGACATTGGATGTTAGTTAGATTAATTTGCTTGAATTGTGATAATAGTTTAGTTTTTGTTTTTGTGTTAGTTAATTGCATTCGTTTTTAAGTTAATTAGGATGTTAGTTTTCTTTAGTATGTTTTTTATTTTATTTTATTTTGTATTGTTTTAAGTTTTTAAAATTGTTAATATGTTAGTTAAATTGTTTTAATATGTTAGTAATTCATATGTGTACTGTAGAGTTATTTTAATTGTTGTGTTTAATACTTATCTTAGATTTTATCCCCGCATTTTCTTTAAATTGTTATATATATATGGAGAATACTAACAATACAGGTTCAATGAAAAATGAAAAAGCCTGCAAAAATTTCAAAGAAAAAAAAAGAAAAAAAGAAATACCTAAACTTCAAAGGTATGATTTATTTACTTTCTTTCTTTTTCATTATTTAGAATAGATATAAAAATTTAAGTTTGGGGGGAGAGTAAAATACAAATTTAGTTATTAACTTGTTCTTAATTTCTAATTTTCAAATTATTATAAAATGATTTTTATAGCAAATTTTTCAATTTGATTTAATATGAATTATTTTATTTAATTATTATAAAAGGTTAAATGAAATATTTCTAATGCTTTAATTAATTAAATAGAATAAAATATTTGGTTAAAAGAAATAAGAATATAGTAAACTATTTTTAGTAAGGAAAACTATATTCTGAAAATTAAAATTCTTAAGTATTCAAGTGAAAAAGAAAAGATTGAAAATTAATGAAGTAAAAACTATGAAGTATATATAAGCTAAGAAATATTCCTAAGTTTCAAATTTATGAAGATGAAAATGAAGTTCAAAATTATTAACAGGCTCTCTAGATACAGTAATCCTCATTAAAAAAAAAGAAAAAGAAAAAGAAAAAGAAAAATGAGGAGAAGCTTGAGGAGATGCCTTATCAAAAATTGGCTTCATTTGAATTAACCTAAAGGGAAAAACTTAGATATTTCCAGACTTATGTTTATGGATTAGAATTTTACCTAATAGTATTTTCTTGAATTTCTTATAATATGAATATCTTAAGTAGTTATTCTTTTAAATATAGTCATTCCTGAAATGAATAGTAAACTAGAAATCTTAGACTCGATAACTAAATAATTTATTTCTATAAGATTAATTAAATTACATGAATTATATTTATTTAACTTTATTATGATATTAATTAATCTAATTCATAGTTTATTTAAATTGAAAAATCTTATTATAGAACTCATTATTTTTATGTAGTACTAAAATTACTTCGAGGACAAGTAATAAGTAAGTTTGGGGGATTTTGATCACTGAAAATTTTATTAAGAAATTCATACCTATTTTTGATGAAATTGCACTTTAAAGAAAAGTATTTTCTTTATTTTGTTGTAGGAATGGAGAATTTAGGTGATAAAAGCAAAAATCATAAAAAGGAGCAGATTTGGAGCAAAAAGGAAGAAAATAATGCAATTTGTGCTGAATCGCCGACGGCGAGATCGAACCCGCTGACGGCGAGGTTACGAGAAGAAAATTCTGAAGGATTTATAACTGTCTCGCTGACAGCGAGCCCGAGCCCGCCGACAGCGAGATAGCGCAGTTTGAAGATCTTCTAGAAGCCTCGGCGACGGAGAGGTAGTTGGTCGCCGACGGCGAGCTAGTTCAAATGGCCCAGATACATTGAACCTGGACACTTTTTGAAGGGATGCTTACACACCTCTTGGTCCTTTGCGCACCTCTATATATAAAAGCCGAAATTCAGCTTCTAAGAGTAAGTTAATTTGTTCTAAGTTAATTTTTTCTAAGTGTATTAGTTGTGTGCAATTTTTGTGTGTTATAAGTGAGTCTTTAGTGAGTTAGTGAGTTTTTAGTGAGTCTTCATTGCATCTGGAAGGAAGAGTCAAAGGAACTCGTGAGAGTCCGTCTGGGATAAATTGAGATAAGTATTTGTATTTATTGTTTTTAACTTTAGATGAAATCCATGCTTAGTTTAGTCAACATGCATTCTGAGTAGTTTATTAGTCTTTCTCCCTGTTATGAATTAAGTGACTTGATGAACTAAAAATAGAAGTATTTTTATATATTAATAAATTGTGATAATTTTTACTTAAAACTTAATTTACTTTCAAACTGGCCATTTGATTTGTTAAAATATGTTGATTATCAACTATAGTAAACATTACATCCGATATTCGGGGAATTCAAAAGCCTTGGAAGGAGGGTGCAAATAAATAGGGAAATAATATCACTGGGGCGTAGAATTGAGCATTTTAGTGTGACAGACTAAAATATTCAATTCGGTCCTATTGTTTGAGAGCTGAAGTGTAGATGTTAGCCCTCAGTGCGAGGGGAACGTGGGAGCTCTGAAGTGGCAGTCGGTATCCTCCCAGCCTAGCCGCAGATTCGATAATCAAACATAGGATTAGTCAATATTCTTTACACTTGACCAAAGGATAAAGAATAGGAATGCTCCTATTTGTCACAATACCTTAAAATTATCTATTTAAATTCATCAATCACTTAAATTTCTAAACAAGGGGAAAGATACTTTTTCCGAATAGTTAAGACTTATTTAGCAATTAGTTTAATTTCCCGCACTTTCAATACGTATTAATTTTCTACTTAGTTAAGTTACCTAATTGAAATACTTAGTTTACTTTATTGCACTTAAATTCGAATTCCAAATTTTCGTATATTATTATTATTATTATTATTATTTTAAAATTAGCTCGTTATTTAATTTTCTCTTTCCCTCGTTGGATCGATAACCGTGACTCCACTAGAGCCCCGTATTACTCGATAAGATACGTATACTCGCGTAGCATCCACAACATAAAAAATTACAATTCTATACATATAATATAGCGGGGTCAAGTTTTTTGCGTCGTTACAATTAAATTAAAAATATCATAATATAAAATTGTGGGTCAGTAGCTCTCCTCACTTCTTAAATTTCTGCGGGCGCGGCGCTGACGAGCCTGCCCTCTGCCGTGGCAACTATTGACTTGATTTTCTTGCTTTCCTCGGTGTTCGTCTTTCTTTTCTTGTTGCTGGATTGGTGGCTTGGGCCACCCATCTTCATCACTGTCTGGCTATGAAGCTCTTTCCGGTCCACTGGGACCCAATCATTTTCTTCATATTGTAGACTGGTCGGTGTGAAGTCGAATCAATTTCTATCATCGCTCCATCCTTCACCCTCTTTTCATCGAGTGAGAGACTCACGCCATTTTTAAAGTTTAGGACCAACCGCTCGTTCGACATTTCCCTGCGAAGAAGACAAGGAAAGGATCAGGGGCTGTACTAAGAACAAGAACATTAAGAAAGTATTTATCACTGAAGATTCGTATTTTCTTATTTTAATTTAAAGGAAGGTAGGAAAAGATGAGGAAAGACCATGAACGAGATCTGATTTGAAAGGAAGGGTAAAACTTATTATGATTCCACATATTTTATTTTTAGTACATATTTTTTTATGATTTTTTTTTCTTATCCATTTTTATGTTTTTGGGTTCGGACCCAGTCACAAAGTGATTGCTTCACCCGTGTTTCTAGGGATAAGACTCTATTTTAGAGGCCACCCTTCGAAACATCAGGTTGCGTAATACTTCTTTAAATACCGTCCATTGATTGGAAGCATTTGTTGTTCTCCTTGGCAATTCATAAGTTGGTAGGAGCCTCCTGAGTAGACTGCCTCGACCACAAATGGCCCTTCCCAAGTTGGTTCAAATTTGCCTCCTATCTTGCGATGTGCAAGAATAGGTCTTCTGAGAACAAGAACTAAGTCACCAACTTTGAAAGTTCTTGGGCGGACTAGTTTATCATGGGCCTGGATCATCTTAGCTTAGTACAGTTCCAAATTTTGTTGCGCTGCAAGTCTTTTCCCTTCCAGGTTTTCCAGTTCTTCCAGTCGTAATCTGGCATTTTCTTTTGTAGTAATTTTATTTGCAACTGCAATCCTGAGTGATGGAAGTCGAACCTCCAATGGTAAAACTGCCTCGGACCCGTACACTAAAGTGTAAGGCGTAGACTGAGTAGGAGTCCTAAAAGTCGTCCTGTAGGCCCATAAGGCTTCTAACAACTTCTCGTGCCAATTTCTTTTGTTGTCGTCCAAAGTTTTCTTTAGAATTTGAACGAGAGTTTTATTAAAAATCTCGGCCAAGGCATTTGCTCTTAGGTAGTAGATTGTTGAGTATCGCCAATCGATTCAATGTCTTCTGACAAAATTGTTGATTTTTGTGCTTCTGAATGTGGACCCATTATCTAAAATGATTCTGCGTGGTACTCCGAAACGGTAGACGACTTTATTTTTAAAAAACTGTAGCACGTGGTGTGCCTTTACTTCTCTGAGTGGAACTGCTTCTGCCCATTTAGAAAAGTAGTCTGTCGCTGCAAGGATGAAGCGATGTCCTCTTGAAGAAGGTGGTTCTATCGGTACCACTATATCTGTGCCCCAACACTCAAATGGCCACGACGCAATTGTCGGATGTAGCACATTTGGAGGTTGGTGTAGAACCACTCCGTGCACTTGGCACTGGTGACAACTCTTGGTGACTTTCATGCAGTCGGTCATCATCGAGGGCCAGTAATAGCCTAGTCTTTTAATTTTCATTTTCATTTTCATTTTCGGACCCGAGTGATGAGCGCCACAATGTCCTGAATGCACTTCTTTGACAATTTCACGAGCCTCGGACTCGCTCAGGCATCTTAACCACATCTGATCAAAAGACCTTCTGTATAATGTATTGTTTATTAATGCGTAAGACAGAGTTCTTTTCTTTATTTGATGTGCTAATGACTTATCGTCTGGTAATTTCCCTGTTTGCATGTAGTCTATTAGCGGTTAACGCCAATCTTCTGTGTTTTCCATCACTGCTGCAACTGATTCCTTTGCTTTTTCTGATTTCTGTATCATATCCATTTCGAGCTGTGATAGGACCTGTCGTCCTTGAACTGACACTTCAACTGACTCATCTTACAAGCAGGCAAATTCTTTTGCAAGGCGAGCTAGCGCATCCGCGAGAGCATTTTCTCTTCTGGGGATCTTGTAGATTGTTACATTCGAAATTCGTTCCAATAGTTTCATGGCATACTAAAAGTATTGCTCGAGTCTTGGCTTTAAAATTCTGTATTGTCCGGCGATTTGTTGAATGATCAAATGAGAATCTCCGTAGATGTTGATATCCGTTATTCCCATTTGAATGGTCAGTTCTAGTCCTGTTATGAGGGATTCATATTCTGCCTCGTTGTTTGTGCACGGCTCTGTTAAGTGGTAGGAGTATCTTAACATCCCCCGCTCCGGTGTTATAAAGATTAGTCCGATTCCTGCCTTACCGGGCACTATCGTTTGCAATTCTTTGTTTTTCTGTGCTGAGGACGCTCCGTCGAAGTATAGTTCCCAACGTCGATCATCAGTGTCTTCTAGGCTCATTATCTGCTCGTCTGGCAAGTCGTCGTTGAGAGGCGATTCTGCCTGCAAAGGGTGTGCTGCAAGGAAGTCTGCTAGGACTTGTCCCTTTATGGCACGAGGAGGCACAAAAGTTATGTCAAATTGTAATAGTATCATTGACCACCTGGCAAGCCTGCCAGAAAGTGTTGGACGGGTCATCAAATATTGCAACGGATTAACTTTCGAGATAAGGTTGACCTTATGAGAGAGCATGTAATGCCTGAGCTTTTGAGCTGCAAAGATCAGGGCCAAACAATGCTTCTCAATTGGAGGATACTTTACTTCCATCGAAATCAAACGACGGCTTAAGTAGTAGAGAGCATTTTCTTTTCCCTCATCATTGACCTGGGCTAGCAGGGCTCCAAGGGAGTCGTCTAGAGCCGCGGTATAAAGTATCAACGGTCTACTCCGAGATCGGGTCGCTTAGACACGAGGTGTCATTAAATATTGCGTAATGTCCTCGAAGGCCCGTTGGCATTTCTCTTCCCAAACGAATTTGGCGTCCTTTTTAACTAATGCCGAGAAGGGCTGACACCTACCTGACAAGTTTGAAATAAAGCGTCGAAGATATGCCAACTTCCCTTGAAAGGATCATAGCTCTTTTAAGGTTTTGGGAGGCGGCATCTCTAAGATAGCTTTAATCTTTTCCGGATCAATTTCAATCCCGCGATGTCGGACAACAAATCCTAAGAATTTCTCGGAGGTAACGCCGAAGGCGCATTTTAAGGGTTTCATCTTAAGGTTGTATTGCCTTAGTCGCTCGAAAATAATTCTCAAATCATACAGGTGATCTTCCTTCAGTTTGCTTTTGATGAACACATCATCCACGTAGCACTCAACTTGGTTGTGAATGAGCTCATCAAAAATCTTTGTCATTGCTCTTCGGTATGTTGCTCCCGTGTTCTTTAGTCCGAATGGCATTACTCGTGTAAGAATACACTCCGATTGGTGTTCTGAATGCCGTGAGCTTTTCTTCTTCTGGTGCCATCTTTATTTAGTTGTATCCTGAAGATCCATCCATGAAAGAGAATATTTCATGTGTTGAAGCGATGTCGATCATTAACTCTGGAATTGGTAGTGGAAATTCATCCTTCGGACATGCTTTATTCAAATCTCTGAAATCCACGCAGATTCTGATCTGACCATTCTTCTTTCTGACTGGTACCACATTGGCTAGCCAAGTCGGGTATTGTTCTTCACGAACAAATTTAGCGTCTATTAGCTTCTTAACTTCAGTTATGACTTGTTGTTTAATTTCCAAACGCATTCTTCTGGAAGCTTGTCTGGCTGGAACGGAAGTAGGATCCACTCCTAGCCTCGTGAACCGCGACTTCGGAGCTAATCCCGGCATTTCATCATAACTCCAAGCAAAACGAGTCCTCGAATTCCATTAGTAGCTTGATTATTTCCTCGGAATCTTCTTTATTGAGTAAGGAGCTAACAAAGGTTGGCCTAGGCTCTTCGCTAGTACCTAAGTTAATTTCCATTAACTCGTCTATTATAGATTAGATTTCTTCTTTGAACTCTGGTGGAGCATCTCCAATTTGCAGATCTTCAAGCTCTTCTGTAGTTTCCAAGCAGTCTTCATTAGGTTTGCAAGTGACAATCAAACAAAATTCCGTATCGTCAACTGATCCTACTGTACCGAATCCGAGACCATGCTTTACATTGGGAGGCCGACCGACGTTATTCCATAATTTTTTGAAGTGTTGTGATTGACCTTTTGTCCATTGTCGAGGTAAGACACCACGTTGAATTAAATTTATAAAACAAGGAGAGTACCACTCAAAAGGTAATTCCATTAATTCAGAAGAAGTGACATCTTCAAATTGTACATCGTTTTCAGTATTGGAAGAAGAAGTGCCACGGTAAAATTTGATTGGCTTTGCACCGCTGCTATGTAATTCTTTGACCACCATACCCTCGATCTTATTAGGCTGGATCGGGGTCAGGGTCATAGTGTGTACATAGCGGTTAATCTTCTCGTACATCGATTTGTATTCTTCATTCTTTTCATCTTCAACAGAAATCTTGAATTTTGGTTTCTTCCGGTTTATTGTAGATGCTTCTTTCTTGACTTCATCTTCTTCCTCAGAGCTGTTCTCCCAATCAACGTTGATCACCAGCTTTTTCTGTCCAACTGTCCCAGTGTCTCTTCCACGACCTCGTCCCCGCCTCGACCTCGGATGCGAGTTCTCGGAGAAACCTTCACCATCCGGCCGTAAGGGAGTGGTGAGTGACTGTTGGACTAGAACTTCAGGTTCTTCATAGTCTCGAATTTCTTTTACTTCATTTGGCACGGTGTTTCTGGAGAAGATTGTTTTCTTTGGAGGTGCGTAATAAGCTGCATCTTCATGGATTCCAATTTCATGTACGTAGAAAGGTTGCAAATCACCTTTAATGCATTGTTCTCCTCCTTCGTAGTATTTTATGCACTGATGCAGAGACGATGGTAGCATCCAGTTTTCATGGATCCACGGCCGGCCTAGTAGAGCGTTGAACGATGTCTCAGAATCAATTATGTGGAATTTTGCGGTTGTGTTTGTTAAGTCGCCAGTTTTCATCAACAGTGTTATTGATCCAAGGGCTCTTTCTCCTTTCTAGTTGAATCCTCTTAGTAACATCTTGTCCGCTTCAAGCTCGCGAGCATCAATTTCCAAGTATGCTAGCGTCCGAAGATTCATTATGTTGATTGACACTCCTGGATCCACCAATACTCTGGAGAGCGTAAATTTTCCGATTGTGACTGAAATGTACAACGGTCGGTTGTGATCGGGTGTCCCGAGTAGTAGATCACTGTCCGTGAAGGTAACACCTCGCTGTTCCTTTAACGAGCAAACCTCGTCTAAGGAATCTCCGGTCATCTGAGCTAAACAAATCTCTGGATCAAGTAAGGCCTTTATCAGAGCTTCCCTCATCTCTTTTGATAAGATGAGAGCGTCGTAGATGCTCGGCTTGGTCGGTAGTTTCCTAAGATGGGCTAGCACGTTATAGTCCACTTTGTTACCATGTGTCTCAGTTTCTTCCCGAATGGGCAATTCTTCTGCTGGGGTTGATTCTTCCTGAACAACCACCTGCTTTCCTTAGTCTTTTGGACCCATTCTCGTAGGTAGAACCCTTCCGCTCCTTAAGTTGACTTCTGTGATTTCTTCTGAATCTAGTATTGAGTTTACTGGTGTCTTCTTTTGAATCGGCATGACAGGTTCTTCTGGTTTCGCTTCGGAATCTGAAAGCTCTAACTCTATTGTGATTGGAGCTCCTTGAAATTCACAAATAGATTCATTGCTTGTTGAACTTTCGTAGCCTTCTTGGTGAATGTCTTCTTTGTCATCGTGATTGTCGAGGTTGTGTATGATTTGAGAATTGTTATTTGTATCGGAATAGAGATCCGGATTAGATTGGTTGTCGTTAGTTGTGTAATCGTTAGAAACAGTCAAAACGTAGCCAACGCCATAACTCTTATCATTATAAGATCCCGCCGGAGCGAGCACATAATCATACAGAGTCAGAGGTTCGAGGAATTTTTCCCCTGAATTGGAAACAACCATCCTATGATAAGCAGCCCCTAGTCTAGCCTTAGGAGCCTCGGTCCTTTCTTCTTCTATGATCTCTTTTTTTTTCTACAATCTTTTCCTCCTGGGGCGGTTCTTCAATTGCTAGTGATAGTGCCGGCTTGGCAGGTTTCAAACTCTGAGTTGAAGCATGCTCCGAAGCGGCCTGGATGTGGTCCAAAATTTTCTTCGATGATTTTGTCCAGACAGTACTCCATCCATCATTAGTCGTGTACGGGTCTATCGGAACAATAGGATCCGTTGAAATAACATTAACGGAACCTCATTTCTGGTGTTCTTTCAAGTATTCCTTTGGAATCATTATGTTCCCCTTTCAGAGATTATTGTCAAGCCAACTCTTGAAGGTGATGCAATCCTCTATCTTATGTCCAAGCTTCTGGTGGTAAGGGCAGTAGTTGGGATGGTCTTTCTTATTAACTTCCTCCGGCTTCTTGGGTTCTGGCAGTTGAAAATCCGAAGTCTTCATCTTACTCGCGGAACATCTTTGGCACTCGCTTCATTCTTGAACGGATATTCTCTCGTTTATGAGCTCCTTTAACGTGCGCCGCGGGCGAGGCGGTTGCTCATGTTGTTGAGTTGGCCGATAACCGGTGTCGAGGTTGTTGGTAGTTTCGTCGAGGTTGCCGATAGCTGGCCGCGGCCGCTCCGCTGTATTTGCATTGGCTTCTCGCCCTTATCGACTACCGCGACGATCCCGAATTTCTTTTCAAATGCCTTCACAGTGCTTCGTTTGTCCGTCTTGTCGATGAAACTTAGCTGTTTCGCTTCCTCTTGCAAGCTTCCAGCCTTACTTAACAACTTCTCGAAAGTCTTAATCGTAAATCCCTTAAGGAGAAGTGCTATCGAGCCGTGAATGCTTTTAAGCAAGATACCGACTGCATGCTACTCTTGTAGTTGTGGCTCACACTTCATGCTTAGATTTCTCCATCGAAGTATGTAGTCCACTAAAGTTTCGTTCGGTTTCTATTTCTCCACCACTAGATCACCGATGGTGATATGGTGCTGAGCTCCGGCAAACCGTTTCACGAAGAGGTTTTCTAATTCTGAAAATGTCTTTACCGAACCGTTAGGTAACTCTGCGTACCAATCGAAGGCGATCCCTGACAGGCTGCTAACGAATTGTCGGAAGAGTAAGGCGTCACTTCCACCGGCTTTGCAACAACTAGCGTGGAAATGTGCAACATGCTGTCGAGGGTTTTCGGTACCATCAAAAGTCTTGAACAGAGGTGGTACGAAGCCTTTTGGGTATTGTACTGCATCAAATTCTTCGGGGTAAGGTCTACTCGTTCGAATAGATGCTCCGCTCTTAGACTCGTGCTAAGGCTTCTCACACCCGCCGTTCTACCATGTTCTTGATGTCCTTCTCCGGAATCATATTCCGACTAGAATCTTTCTTCGGCGGATCGTCTCCGTTAACGGATGTAATCTCTTTTCCTCCGTCTGTAATATGAATAACTTCTGGAGGCGTTTCTCTTGGGGGTTGAACCTGACTCTGAAGAGTGGCTAGGGCTGCAACCATCTCTTCCATCCTTTTCGCCATTTGAGAGATTGTATCATCTTTTTCTCGAAGTTGTGTTCTTAACTTTTCTGGTTCATCTCTTTCCGCAGCTGCCGGAGCACCATGCGAAGCTGACAATGCTCGTGTCTCAACCATGCTGATCTCCACATATTCGTCATCCATGAATTCCGACGAGTCAACTTCATCTCCAAACTTTTCTTCTATTTCTCTTGCTAATCGTTGAATGTCGGTTCTTAGATTTTCCATAGTGTCCTCCAATGGTCTTTTTCATACGGTTTCGCAGTTATCATGCGATGACCGTTGGATTTCCTTCTTGGGAGTCCCCTTCATTGTAGTGGCGCTCTCTTCGGACTCATGTCTCCTGACGAGACTTTCCTTTTCTGGTCGTTGTTTCAGTCTTAATTGGCCAGTAGTAGGACGCCATACCATCTTTCTAGCAGCAGAAGGCCTAGGAACGGATAGTCTGTCTGCTGAATGCTGGAAGGTGGTATCCTCCCTGATCTGTAAACCTGAAACAACAATAGGTGGACTAGCTTTCATCTTCTTATTCGGCTTTTCTGTGGCGCTATCGGGTTCTACTCGCGGCCCAAGACGGGATTTGGCTGGCACCCGCCCTATTCTTCTTAAAATCTCTGATACAGGACATTTCTCTTTCTTTGCTAACTTCTCTATCACAGTCTGCAGTCGGGCAAATGGTGTAATCCTAGCCCTTTTCTTTCGGTTGTTGCTATAGTATGCGGGTTGAGGTAATGTAGAAGCAATCTTGCAGACATTTTCCTCTTCAGCTACGGCGGAGAGGGGATGGAACCTACTTCCTTCCAAAAGCGGTGTATACTCAGGCAATGGTATGTACTCAGGTAGTGGTGTGTTCTCAGGCAGCTCTTCCAAGAAAGCAACTTCAGCAGCTCTGGCTTTCCTTGCAATCTTTCTACTCCTGTTTCTCCTCTGAGTTCGTGTTAGGGGTTGAACCCTTGAGCTAGACCTAATTTCGAAAATAGAAGGTCTCGCATTGAGATCTTTACCCTCCAAGGTAACATGCTCATCACAAATTTGAATTTCCTTCCCCTTCAGTTTGGCAGAAGCCTGGGTAGGTGCAGAGATGACTAGACCAGCGGGGGTAGAAACAACGGTCCTCCCGCGAACAACGAGTATTCTTCTCAACCGGAACCCTTTGTAGAGGAGGGAACTCTTGAGTTCGACTTGAGGCACTTTGTCCGTAAGTGTGAAAAGGGTGACGTCGGTGATCTTGACATTTGTATTCTCGAATCCTTGCCCGAAACGGATGATTCCATTGTCGTGAAGCTCCTCCTTGTAGACGACTAGGTCAAGTCCGTTGGTAAAGGAGAAAATCAGCTTTGGGGCAGACATTTTTTGCAAGGTAGATTTTAATTGTCAGTCCCAAATTATGCTTCTTCTCATCAGGACGAAAAGAAAGGAATCGAAAAGAGTCCGAACACATTTTTGTTCATGTATTTATAAAAAGGAGTTATTTGTTAAAAGAGTCATTCATTGTTTGTTAAAAGAGTCATTCATTAGAGGATTTGTTTATTAGGAACGGAATGTTCAAAGGTGTAGAGAAGTTATGGAATCCGATTCATAATTGGAAAGGAAGAGAAAGTCTTATGCAAGACTTCTTGACTCGAAGGACCGCTTCTAAACTAACACCTATTGGGGGTCCACCCCACCTCAGAAAAGGGGTAAAAGGATCTCGGAACCTCTCCGTTTAGGGGTGTCTAAACAGTGGCTCCTAAATCCGAGAGGAGTTGGCTATACTCATTCAAGACAGAAATGAACGGTGTATTCCAACGGAAGAATGGTAGTTTGGTCCACTAGGGGCATGGGTGTACGGCTTATTTTTTAGGTTGTGTTGTATTTTGAAAAGGGGTCGCCTACAGAAATTGTCGGCGAATTGTTAATTTAATTTAAATAAATAATTTGAAAAGTAGTATTTGATTTTAAAAATAATTTTTAAATTTGAAGATTTTAAGATATGAAATCAAACCGATCTCACATCCCAAATAGTTTATATAAACGAGCACCGTACCACAAACCGTGTATCTATCCCGAAGAATAGGCACACTGCTTGACGATGGGGCTCGATTAAAAAAAGTAGAAGATTTGTGACATCCGTTTGGTCTGCGAACCAATTTTATAAGCCGACAAATTCCCCTGCTTAATATGAAAGCATTAAACAGGGTTTATATTACTTGGGTTCTTTAAAATTCCCTATAAGGGCAAGCCCCTATAGTTAATTACATCTTAAGCGACGGGAATCACCTAAGAAAACTCTCGATAATAATCAATAATTCTGCTCTCAAGAATTTCAAAGTTTAAGTTTTTCAAGGGATTAAATTTTGGAATTTCAATAGGGAATGGATCAAATTTGGAACATTTTGTTTTGGGAATTCAAAGGAAGAAAGGTAGGAGAAATCACAGATTCGAAGCGAACTTCGGTAATTCCCCGACTATCCTATTGTTTGGCTTGGATTTAGGAAAGTCCTAATATTTATTTAATGTTTTAATCTTGCCAATTTTAATTAATTAGGACTTATATTTGTATGTTAGAATCACACAAATAGCCTCGAAAATGTGAGGGTTTATATCGTATCGGACGACTACCTCGGAGTCCTAAGACCGGTTAGGGCTTAATTTGCTATGCAAATGCCTAACGAAGAGTCGAGGATTTATGTTGCACTAGTGCAAACTACCTCGAAATCCTATGGCTTGGTTATTTAATTCTAGGAGAGGTTTCGTCGAAGTAGACTCAGGTTTTGCTGATGACGATGGCCGTGCTGCCCACCATGCTCCGAGCTCCTTGTTGTTGCAGAGGTTTAGTTATAGAAGTCATAAATCAGAAGATGAGAAAATCTTAATTTCCAAGTGTCTTTTTTATATTTTATTTAAAACAAATCTTAAAGTTGATTATAACGACACTGGTTAAGATCCCACGGTTCCATCCTTCCGACATCGTTATTTTTATCCGATTCACTTAGTCCAGATGAATTTGCTAAACTCAACTGAATGAGTTCCACACTATCATTTAGAGCATGGGAAATCCCGTTAGCAACACGTAGGTTACATCATCCGAGGTATTCCCGATCATCCAACAAGACGTTTTAATTTAGTTGTAATTGCAGTTTTGTGTTCTGTTTGTGATTAAATTTTGAGTTGTTTTATATTTTGAAATGTTGTGGCGGTGAATTTTATCTTGCAATGACTTTTAATTTAGTTTTGGTTTCTGTTTTAGGGACTATCCTAAAGGTGTGGGTTTTCATGCAACAGTTGTTTATCATGCAAGAAAAGTAAGTACAATGCGATTAAAGAAATTGCAATAATGTAAGTTTTCAATAAAATAAAAGCGTACCTGGAGGGTCTTCTCGTCATCCCAAGCTGCACTTAAAACACAATTAGAATATTTAAGCAAGTTCCTAGGAAAAGCTAAGGGAAGGGTTATGGTTTTCTACCAAGTTCCTAATCCTATAGCTAGTCATTTCCTATGACGTCTAGGTTCTTGTGTTTTGGTTTGAGGACGATTTTCTTCATCAAAGAATAATTAAGTTCAATTGTTCTTATAAGTATCCTATCATATCGAGGAAGTGCTTAAGAAGAATCTTAAACATCTTTTCAATATTGCTAGAATTGTTTTAAGTCCAAATGAATTTAATTATACAAATGAATTAATCGTCCGAGAATTCAAGTTTTGTTATCTTGCTCGGTAAACTAGGATATTTGAATATCCTATAAGTGGAGTAACATTTCATTTAATGTTCGTTTAGGAGTTATGATAACCAAAGTTTTCGAGGGCAGATTGGTGTTCAAGTGGTTTGTGATTTGGTTTAATTTCAGTTATCAGATTTAAATTTGGAATAGTGTTCAAGTTGCTTTATATTTAATTTCTTTATGTCTTAGGTGATGTAATTTAATTCAATTTAATTTAACTTTAATTTATTTTAATTTGGTTTAGTTTTAATTTTAATTTAATTTTGATTTTTAATTTTAATTTTAATTTTAATTTTAATTTTAATTTTAAATTTATTTGATTTGATTTGATTTTAATTTAATTTAATTTAATTTAATTTAATTTAATTTAATATGTTTTAATTTAATTTAATTTAATTTAATTTAATTTAATTTAATTATTTACTTATTTTATTTAATTAATTTAATTTAATTTAATTGATTTGATTTCATTTAATTTAATTTATTTAATTTGTTTGATTTAATTTAATTTAATCTTTAATTTAATTTTATTTTTAATTTTAGTTTAATTGAAAATTTAAAAAGAGTTTAATAATTTAATTTTAATTTAATTTTAATGATTAAGTCTTTTAACATTTTAAAACTTAAATTTGAATTATCATTTTAATTAGAGATTAAATATTATTGAGATGATTAATTTAGGGATTTTTAAATTAAAGAATAAATCTCTTCCTAATAATATCCCTATTTTAATAATTCCAATTTTATTATTCTTCCAAATTTAATCAATTATTTAATTAAGGTTTATTTCAATTATTTTAAATTGTTTAGTAGGTTTCTACTCTTTAATTATTTAAATTTCAATCATCCAAATCAGATTAAGATCAAATATTTTACTTGTTAATTTTATTAAACCTAAAGTTTTAATTAAGGGTTAAAATTTTAATTACCATTTTGCCCTTCAAGCTTAATAATTTCACAAGTCACTAAATTGAGCTTAAATAAACTTAAAATTTTTATGTGACTTCACTCATATGCCAATAAAGACATGAGAGGAGAAAATGTGATTTTTCTGTATTTAATTTATTTATGTAATTATTTTTGGTGGAAAATAGGAATTTCCAAGGAAAATTTAATAATATGACCAAGGGAAAGTTTCTGTCCTTAAAAAAATTATGGGACATTCCTAATGACCAGAGGACCACTTTGATCAATTTTGGTGATTTTTTAAATTATATTATTTTTATTATAATTATTTTAAGTTTTGGAGTATTAATTAATTTAAAAATAAAAAAAGGTTGAAAAATGAAATTTATATTTTTCAAAAATCTCTCTGATATCAAGGAAATCAGAGAATCAATTTTTGCAATTTTCTGATTTTTCTTTGATTTATTATAATTATTTTAGTGAAAATGCTAGGAAATACATTTTTTTAATTTTAAAATTACCCTAGGGCTTTAAAATTTAATATCTCATTAAATAGACCTAAGAAAAATATGGGATTTGTTCCTAAGTGATTAAAATTCAAAATGTGACATTTTGGTGAATTTTATTATTTTTATGATTTTTATTATTTTTTAATTATTAAAATATTAAAATAATGCAAACAATTAAATTTTTTAGAAAATTGAAATTTTAATTTCTTTAAATTCCCCTGATATCAGAGAGGCTCCAAAACCAATTTGGTAAATTGTTGAAAGGTATTTTGAAAGTTATGAATTTTTAAAGTTTAAAATGGCTAAATGGCTTAATCAACCCATTTAGTAGGGCTAACCAAGTCCAATTGACTTCAAATTTTTATGGTGGGTTCCTCTGATCCTAAAGGTCAGTAGAGAATTGATTTCAAGTCAATTTGATGTATGGTTAGCTCTAATTAATTAAGGAGCTATTTTGGGTGTTTAAGCCAATTAGGGTTATTTTAAATGAACTAATTTAAAACCTATTTTTCCTAGGGTCCTCTGGTCATAAGAGACATAAACAAATTTTCCTAGAATTTATTTCACAAAATGCTAATTATTAGATTTAAAATACTCAAAACAGCAACATGAATTTGAAAAATCAATAACTTCTCATAGGGATGGCCTCTGACTTTGGAAAATTCAGAGAATGTTCCCAAATTCAGAGGCTTCAAAAGCCCTATGGTCTCATGCCATGGTGAATTTCCTATATGCATGGAGAATTAAAACAATGCAGAAGGGAAATAAATCATTAAAAATAAAATACTTGATGAAATTAAATGATTTCTTTTCCACGTTATTCTCCTCTGTTCACTGAGCAAGAGGGTATTTTTATTTTATTTTTCTGATTTTTCTATACAAAGTTATGGATTTTTGAAGTTTAGGGAATTAAATAAATAAAAAAATACCCTAATTTTCTATTTATCCACGCGGCACCACGTCAACCTCGACAGCTCCGAAACGCCGCATGGCGCTCTCCGATTCGATGCCGCCATCTGACTCAGCGCTCCGGGGGCCCGCTGTGTCGTTCCATCTCCTGATCCGGCGCGATCCTGGCTGTCCATCCGCGCGTGTATTAAATGAACGGCATCCGTTCATCGTCCCTGTGCGTCCTTACCCGAGAGCCGTCCGTCTTCTAGTGCCTAAGATCTCACTCGATACTCGACCAAATTTAACGTTCTTATGCTCTATGGATTCGTCTCGAGAAGACGAACACATCCATACTGGCTTATGTGGCATGAAATCGACTCAATGAAAATGGAGAATGTTCGAAGCTCGGGAAGAAGAGTGAGGCCATACCTTTGCTCGGAGAAGTGTGGCTTCGATCCGAGGGTTGTGTCACCTTCGATCGGATCCCGACAAGCTCCGCATGAAGTCTCCCGGTCCGGTGAATTGCCTAGCTATGAAAGTGACCACGGCCGATCACAAAGCTTCGGAGGCCGGAGCAACCGGGTGGCCTCGGAGATGGGGCTTTCAGGTGGGAAACTTCTCCTCTTGGTCCAATGAAGGTGTAGGACCAGTCAATTTGAGGATTGGCTCACCGTGGCAAAGTGTCCCGGTTTTGGGTGAAATTTCAGCTGAGAAATCGGATTCGTTGGTGGGGATTAGGGCAAATTAACACCGGGATCAATCGCTCTAAGGATGGAGAAGGGTTTGGAACAATTTTGGCAGAGTTTCGGCAAGGTTTGTGCAACTCTCCTCTCATGGCCGTGAGGGGGTCGGGTTTAAATAGAGGTGGCCGGAGAGCCTCACAGTGGATGGCCAGGGGCCGGGATCGACTGCTCCGGTCATGAGAAGAACAGCCATGGTGGCCACTGGGCATGGGGCGGCTCGACGAAGGTGGAATTCCAAAGTTAGCTCACATGTGAGCTCTCGGGTGTGGTGTTTTCGGTGACCCGTGCGGCTGGCCGGCAGGCATGGGTCACCCTCAAGGTCAGTGAGGTCAGAGCTCGATTCCTGTGAGTTCAATTGATTGTTTCCATGTGTAAAGGTGGTGAATTGAAATGGAATGGGAGAGGGGTGATTTTGGCTTGGTTTAGGTCAACCCAAGTATTTGTTCTTGGTTCACCATCCAAGGCTTGACCTTGGGCTGAGGGGGAATCATTTGGGTCAGCTGAATTGTGGTAGTGAAGTCCCCATCCATGGTGAGGTGGCTAAACATGGTTTAGAGTGTATCATGCTTAAGGTAAAAAGGGCTTTAAAAGGGTTTAAGAAAGAGACCCCCTCTCTTACCATTAATGGTTTGGTGAGATGGAAAGTGGATTCCATGGCTCTCATGGCTCCTATGGGGCTCATGCATGGCTTCATGGCTTGTCTTTGGCTTTGGGAAAAGCTTGGTCAATTTCATGAAAATGGATCTTAGAAATTTTGGTAATTTGATGGGAATTTGTATGGGGCTCAATTTGGAATCATTTGATGATTTATTTGAACTTAGGGATGATTTTAATTAAGGGTATGATGAGAAGAATTTGTCATATGGGCTTTAGCATGAAATTTGGGCTTTTAGGAAGGTTTCATGTAAGTGGGCTTTTGGTTTAAAAATAGATTTATGGATGGAAATTTTGTAGAAGTTTGGGCCAAATAATTTTTGGGTAAATCATGTTAGTGTTTTGTTTGTAGGGATGTTAAGGAAGGTTTAGAAAATATTTAGGGTTAATTGGAGTTGAATTGGGTGAGTTTGGGTTAGGTTTGGGTCATGGGTCCAAATTGGGCCTTAAGGCCAAAAGTGGAATTGGATCCAAATGTCAATCGAATTGAACTTGGATTTGGTCTAGATTGGTGTTGGGAATGTTGAATGGAAGTTTAGAATTGAATTGAACCAGAATTTGGGTCAATTGGGTAGGTTTGGTTTGACATTGGGTTCACTTTGGGTTAAAATGGGTCAAATTGGGGGTTTTGACAAAAGTAGGGTAAATTGACAAAATTAGCCCATGGTGTAGTTGAACAAAATGAAATTGGGAATATTTGGGATTTTCTGGAATTTTCTGGGAATTTTCTGAATTTTTGGATTTTTGGGTCAAGAGGGGTATTTTGGGTATTTGGAGGTATTGGGAGGTATTTTTGGAATTTTTGGTATTCTTGGGTATGGATGATCAATTTTAGTAATGTGGGAATGCTTGGGGTTAATTTTGAGGAATTTTGGGTAATGTAGGTGATTTTGGAGGATTTCAAGGGTTTGGGTAGGCTAGGCGGGTGTAGGGTCCCGGGGGTCAAAAATTGAAAATTTGGAAAATTGATGATTGGGTGAATATAAGTGGAATAAAATCATTTTGGTTGAGCCATGAAGCCATATCAAGCCCACATGAGCCATGAAGGGACTCATTTGAGGCATCCACTATGTTGTTCCTAACCCTCTTAGCCAAGGGCTTAGGGGTTAAGGACCATCCATGTGAATCACCTTCATGAGTCAGGAGGTCAAGTTAGGTATGGGTGTGTGAAAGTGTAGTGTATGTGTAAGTCAGCCCCTCACCAGACCAGGCCACCCAGGGTAGTCCTAAGGCCAAAGAGTCCTATAGGAACTCACCCTTTAAACTTCCACATTTGATTTCAACCCTCTAGGTGATTAGGGGTCTATAGTCAAGTTTGTGGAGTTTGCAGGGAGTTAAGAAGTGGTTTGAATTTCTAAGTGGTGGGTCCCAATTCTAATCCTCTAAGATAGTCAAAGGAAAAGCCTAAGGCTAGATCCTAAGTACTAAAAAGAAGAAGAGATGACCTCATTAAAAAGGAGGTCAACAAATGGACCCCCAATAGGTGTGGTGAGCTGACGGAGCACACCGCGCATATTGGTGTTGACCTAAGCGATCAACAAAACCAACACAAACGTCCAAGTGACAAACTTAGGACAAAGTAGAGTGTCAAGTATATCTCTGAGACTGGAGATTCCTGAACTTTCGCTGGGGAAAGGAAAAGGAGGTGAATCCCAAATCACATGACCTGGGGGAATTTCAATTTAGATTTTATTTTGTTTTAGTTTAAGTTTTGATGTGAGCTTAGATTTCAATTTAGAGTTTTAATTTAGATTGAAGTTTTGTCAAAATTAATTTGAAGGGATTTGAACTTGAAATGAAAATTGGAATTTTGTGGTTTTAGATGTAACATCTTCAACCTCAAAAGAAAATTGAATTGATTGGATTGAATCATTACATTGAGGAGAGATCTCGGAGCAATGCGGTGTCGGATGTAAAATCCTTAACCTCAAGAGTTTGATTTTGATGTACTTCATCGCAATAGGGAAAGAATCCTAAAGCAATGCAGTTTCAGATGTAAAATCCTCAACCCCAAGAATTTGGTTTTGATGTATTTCATTGCGATAGGGAAATAATCCTAAAGCAATGCAGTTTCGGATGTAAAATCCTCAACTCCAAAAGTTTGAATTTGATGTGTCTCATTGCGATAGGAAAATGATCCTAAAGCAATGCAGTCTCGGATGTAAAATCCTCAACTCCAAAAGTTTGATTTTTTGATGTATTTCATTGCGATAAGGAAATGATCATAAAGCAATGCAGTCTCGGATGTAAAATCCTCAACCCCAAGAATTTGAATTTGATGTATTTCATTGCGATAAGGAAAGGATCCTAAAGCAATGCAGTCTCGGATGTAAAATCCTCAACCCCAAGAATTTGAATTTGATGTATTTCATTGTGATAGGGAATGGATCCTAAAGCAATGCAGTCTCGGATGTAAAATCCTCAACCTAAAAGTTTGAATTTGATGTATTTCATTGCGATAGGGAAAGAATCCTAAAGCAATGCAGTCTCGGATGTAAAATCCTCAACTCCAAAAGTTTGAATTTGATGTATTTCATTGCGATAAGGAAAGGATCCTAAAGCAATGCAGTCTCGGATGTAAAATCCTCAACCCAAAAGTTTGAATTTGATGTATTTCATTGCGATAAGGAAAGGATCCTAAAGCAATGCAGTCTCGGATGTAAAATCCTCAACCCAAAAGTTTGAATTTGATGTATTTCATTGCGATAGGGAAAGAATCCTAAAGCAATGCAGTCTCGGATGTAAAATCCTCAACTCCAAAAGTTTGAATTTGATGTATTTCATTGCGATAAGGAAAGGATCCTAAAGCAATGCAGTCTCGGATGTAAAATCCTCAACCCAAAAGTTTGAATTTGATGTATTTCATTGCGATAAGGAAAGGATCCTAAAGCAATGCGATCTCGTATGTAAAATCCTCAACCCAAAAGTTTGAATTTGAATAGTCATTGACTTTGCAAAGATTTGTAGTGTTGATTTGAAAAGTGTGGAATTTTGGTGTTTCGAGAATTTCATGAAAGTTGTAAAAGACTTTCATGGAAGGAAATAGATTAGGAGAGAATATGTAGATGCTACATATCCCATTCAAAAGAGCTGATCGGAAGTCACTGATTTGGATTGGATATAATTCCTCGCCATCAGATTCGATCCGTGTCAATGGAATCAACCGCTTCCATCCCAGACAAGGGAAAGAGTAGAACGGATTGGATTTCAGATTTGGGAGATTGAATTTGAATTTTTGATTGAGATTTGATTTGAGATCCGGAAGATCGAATTCGAGATTTGATTGAGATTTGGAATGCGGAAAGATTGAATTTGAATTTGATTGAGACTTGGAATCTGGAAAGATTGAATTTGAATTTGATTGAGATTTGATTTGAGATCAGGAAAGATTGAATTTGAATTTGATTTAGATTTGATTTGAAATTTATGTTCATTTTGTTTGTATTTAACGGTTCGAATTTATTTTATCGTTTATTTAATGTTCATGTGAATTTGGTGTTCATCATTTTTAGATGTTTAAGGAAAGTTTTCTTTTATTCTCTTTTTTTTTGTTCTTTGTTCGAAGTTCATTTAACTTTAATGGCGTTTCCCAGTCAATTTGCATAAAAGTGTTGAAGGCCAAAAATGTGACATGGTCACTTTCATTCCAATCATGTCGAAGATACATCATACAACTCGATCTGGAATACATCTCATACAATCCATGTAGACTTAAAACGGACTACGTATGATCTTTGTCGATCCATCCAAAAAGGTATCTGTCAAAATTCATGTCCGAATAGTGGGGTACATGGTTAATAACATCACCTTCCAAGCCATCCTTGGCAAGGATGCCGTATGGATGTACGTCGGAGGTGTGATATTTTCCATGCAACTCACAAGCTCGTAAGGCCGGAGGCTCTCTAGCTCCGGTCTCGGCCGGAAGTGGTAAGGTGTCTTTCCGTCGTCCATCCTTCCGAAAGTAACCGAGATCCGCTTCATCGGTACTCCCGGTATGCAATGTTTAGCGACATCCGCTTCGTTGCCCTTCGGCATCATGACGGAACCTACCGGTAATGGTATCTTCACCGGCCCTCGGAACTCACCCGGGCTCGTTATCCGGAGGTCGGATCCGAACATGATGTTACACTCGTTCAGGAAAGAAACCGTGCCGAAAGGTCTGACAAAGTCGTGGTGATCTATGTGTGGGGGTATGCAGTCACCCTGCTTGTAAATATTAATAATGCAGCTGTTGGGTATGCAATCTGCTGGCAATACCCTCCATGTTATCAATCTTTTTACCATTCTCTTGATGACTAATGGCATTTGATCCACTTGGCCATGACGGAGTATCCCTGGTGGGTTTCCCTTCCGTCTTCTCGCGAGTTGTAGCAGCATCCACATTGTATTGTAATTCTTCCTTTCCCTGGCATCCATCTCCGGGGTTCCGAGTAGGTGTTTTCTCTTAGGCGGCCCGCTCGGCCCATTCTTTTCAAATCCCGGATGCAATCCACGATTTGTTGTTGTTCATATTCTGAGAATACGTCTGAATGTAGCTCGAGGCCTTCTAAGTATATCGATCATTCCGCCTCCGATTCTCTCGAAGTATTCAAAAGTTTTCTTTTCGACATTCCGCATTCTTTCCAGCTCGTACTCGGAATAATCCGCAAATGGCAGGGCCTGGTGACGTATTGTGGGATATACGGCTCAATCCCTTCACGTTCTCCTGCATACCTCGGCTCCTCGGGGATGATGTCCGTCGGGACATCCTTCGGGGTTGCTTCTGCAACAAGGTTATGCATTACTGGTGGTTCTATCTGGTGGCGTGGTAGCCTTCTTTCTTCTGATCTTCGTGAGATTTCCCTGGTCCCTTCGTTATCCTAGGAGCCGGCCTCCTTTCTTCCGGCACTCGGTGAACCGGCGTCCTCGAAGTGTATGTACTGGCAGTAGCAACTGCCTCGTCGCGCAGGTCCGCTGCTAGTTTGGTTAACATCTTACGGATACGGCGATTCTTATTTCTTCGTTGCGTTGTCGTGAGGGTAGCTCTTCGTACTTCCCGAATTTACGTGGCGCGGCGCCGACAAGCTCGCCCTCTGCCGTAGCGACTACGGACTTGATTTTCTTGTCTTCTTCGGTGTTTGTTTTCCTTTTCTTCGTCGCTCGGATTGGTGGCTTGGGCCACCCACTTTCATTACTCGTCCGACTCGGGCGAGTTCCTCTCGGTCAACCGGGACCCGATCACTTTCCTCATATTGCGAGCCCGCCGGTGCGAAGTCCGAGTCAATCTCGATTATCGCTCCATCTTTCACCCTCTTTTCGTCGAGTGCAAGGCTTACGCCATTTCTAAAGTTCAGGACCAACCGCCCGTTAGACATTTCCCCGCGAAAAGACAAGGAAAAGGATCGAGGGTCGTACTAAGAACAAGAACATTAAGAAAATGTTTATTAAAGACATTTTTTTATATTATTTTTTGTATTTTTAAATTTAACGAGAATGAAGTGTGATAAGATCGGGAAAGAGGTTTTGATGTGGAAGAGAAAACAAGGAAAGCTTTATTATCATGATTTTATTATTTTAGCACATTTTTTATTATTTTTGGGTTCGGACCTGATCATAAGTAATTACTTCGCCCGTGCTTCTAAGGATGAAGAATTCATTCTTTCGAAACATCGAGTAGCGTAATACTTTTTCAAGTATCGTCCGTTGATAGGAAGCATATGTCGTTCGCTCGCAGTTCACCGACTGGTAGAGCCTCCCGAGTAGATCGCCTCAACCACAAACGGCCCTTCCCAAGTGGGTTCAAATTTTCCTCCTATCTTGCGGTGTGCAAGAATAGGTCTTTCGAGAATGAGAACTAAGTCACCAACTTTGAAGGTTCTTAAGCGGACCCGATCCGTCATGGGTCCGAACCATCTTAGCTTGGTATAGTTCTAAATTCTCGTCTGCGCTGCAAGTCTTTTCCCTTCCAGGCTTTCCAATTCCTCTAGTCGTAATTTGGCATTCTCTTCTGTCGTGATTTTGTTTGCAACCGCAATTCTGAGTGAAGGAAGCTGAACCTCTAAAGGTAACACTGCCTCGGACCCATACACCAGAGCGTAAGGTGTAGCTTGAGTAGGAGTTCTGAAGGTTGTCCGGTAGGCCCATAAGGCTTCTAATAACTTCTAGTGCCAATTTCTCTTATTATCGTCCAAGGTTTTCTTTAACATTTGAACGAGAGTTTTATTAAAAGCCTCAGCCAGACCGTTTGCTCTTGGGTAGTAAATTGTTGGATATTGCCAGTCGATTCCGTGTCTCCTGACAAAATTGTTGATTTGTGTGCTTCTGAATGCTGACCCATTATCTGAGATAATCCTGCGCGGTACTCCGAAACGGTAGACAACTTGGTTCTTAAAAAACTGTAGCACGTGGTGTGCTTTCACTTCTCCGAGTGGAACCGCCTCCGCCCACTCGGAAAAGTAATCGTAGCCGCAAGAATGAAGCGATGTCCTTTTGAAGATGGTGGTTCTATTGGGCCCACTATATCCGTGCCCCAACATTCAAATGGCCACGACGCAATTGTCGGATGTAGCACATTTGGAGGTTGGTGTAGAACCACTCGGTGCACTTTGCATTGGTGACAGCTCTTGGCGATTTTCATGCGATCGGTCATCATCGAGGGCCGGTAGTACCCTAGTCTTTTAATTTTCATTTTCATCTTCGGACCCGACCGGTGAGTGCCACGAGTCCCGAATGCACCTCTTTAACAATTTCACGGGCCTCGGAACCGCTTAGGCACCTTAGCCACATTTGATCAAAAGACCTTCGTATAATGTGTTATTTATTAATGCGTAAGACGAGTTCTTTTCTTGATCCGATGGGCTAACGACCTATCGTCCGGTAGTTTTCCTGTTTGCGGTGTAGTTCATTAATGGCCGTCGCCAATCTTCCGTGTTTTCCGTCACTATTGCAACTAATTCTTCTTCTTTTCCTTATTTGTGTATTGTGTCTATGTCGAGTCGTGATAGGACCCGACGTCCGTGAACCGACACTTCCACTCGATTCATCTTGCAAACGAGCAAATTCTTTTGCGAGGCGAGCTAATGCATCTCGCTAAGGCATTTTCTTTTCCGGGAATTTTGTAGATTGTCACATTCGGAATTTGTTCCAACAAATTGTATGGCATACTCGGAAGTATTGCTCGAGTCTTGGTTTTAAAATTCTATACTCGTCCGACGATCCGTTGAATGATTAACTCGCGAATCCCCGTAGATGTTGATGTCTCGTTATCCCTATTTGAATAGTTAATTCCAGTCCCGTTATGAGGGCTTCGTATTCCGCTTCGTTGTTTGTACACGGTTCGTCAAGTGGTAGGAGTATCTTAACATCCCCGGCTCCGTGTTATAAAGATTAATCCGATTCCTCGCCTTACCGGCACTATCACTTGCGATTCTTCGTCTTTGTGTGCTCGAAGATGCTCCGTCGAAATATAATTCCCAACGTCGATCATCGGGGTCTTCTAGGCTCATTATTTGTTCATCCGGCGGATCGTCATCGAGAGGAGATTCGCCGCAAAGGGTGTGCTCGCGAGGAAGTCTGCTAAGACTTGTCCCTTTACGGCACGAAGAGGCACGAAAGTTATATCGAATTGCAATAATATCATCGACCATCCGGCAAGTCTCGCCGAAAGCGTTGGACGGGTCATCAAATATTGCAATGGATTAAATTTCGAGATCGAGTCGACCTTATGAGAAAGCATGTAGTGCCCGAGCTTTTGAGCGGCGAAGATCGTGGCCAAACAATGCTTTTAAATTGCGGGATACCTTATTTCCATCGAAGTAAACGACGGCTTAAGTAGTAAAGAGCATTTTTTTTACCCTCATGATCGACCTAGCTAATGTGGCTCCGAGAGAGTCGTCTAAAGCCGCGGTATAAAGTATCAATGGCCTACCTGAGACTGGGGCTACTAAGACAGGAGGTGCCATTAAATATTGTTTAATGTCTTCAAAGGCCTTCTGGCATTTCTCTTCCCAAATACATTTGGCGTCCTTTTTAACTAGTGCCGAGAAAGGCTGACACCTACTCGACAAGTTCGAGATAAAGCGTCGAAGATATGCCGACTTCCCTTGAAAGGATCGTAGTTGTTTTAAGGTTTCTGGGAGGCGGCATTTCTAAGATAGCTTTAATCTTTTCCGGGTCGATTTCTATTCCACGATGTCGGACAACGAATCCTAAGAATTCCCGGAGGTGACGTCGAAGGAGCATTTTAAGGGATTCATCTTAAGGTTAAATTGTCTTAGTCGTTCGAAAATAATTCTCAAATCATACAAGTGGTTGTCCTTTACTTTGCTTTTGATGACCACATCGTCCACGTAGCATTCGACTTGATTGTGGATGAGATCATCAAAAATTCTTGTCATTGCTCTCCGGTAGGTTGCTCCCGCGTTCTTCGGTCCGAATGGCATCACTCGTGTAGCAATATACTCCGATCGGCGTTCGAATGTTGTAAGTTTTTCATCTTCTGGAGCTATTTTTATTTGGTTGTATCCTGAAGATCCATCCATGAATGAGAATATTTCATGTGTCGAAGCAATGTCGATCATTAATTATGGGATCAGTAGAGGGAATTCATCTTTTGGACATGCCTTGTTTAAATCTCTGAAATCCACACAAATTCTGATCCGACCATTCTTCTTTCCGATCGGCACTACATTGGCTAGCCAAGTTGGGTATTGTTCTTCACGGACAATTTTGGCGTCTATTAGCTTTTTAACTTTGGCTATGACTTGTTGTTCGATTTCTAGACGCATTCTTCTGGTACCTTGTCCGATCGGGACGTAAGTAGGATCCACTCCTAGCTTATGGATCGCGACCTCCGGAGCTAATCCCGGCATCTCATCGTAGCTCCAAGCAAAACGAGTCTTTAAATTCCATTAATAACTTGATTATTTCTTCGGAGTCTTCTTTATTGAGCAAGGAGCTAACAAAGGTAGGTCTAGGCTCTTCGCTAGTACCTAAGTTAACTTCCGTTAACTCATCTATTGTAGATTTGATCTCTTCTTCAAACTCTGGTGGAGCGTCTCCAATTTGTAAATCTTCAAATTCTTCTGTAGTTTCCATGCAGTTTTCATTAGACTCACAAGTGACAACCAAGCAAAATTCAGTATCGTCAACTGATCCTACTATGCCGAATCCGAGACCATGCTTTGAATTAGGTGGACGACCGGAGTTATTCCATAATTTTTCAAAATGTTGTGATTGACCTTTTGTCCATTTTCGAGGTAAGAAACCATGCTGAATTAAATTTTGAACACAGGGAGAGTACCACTCAAAAGGTAATTCCATTAATTCTGATGAAGTGACATCTTCAAATTGTACATTATTTTCAGTTTTGAAGGAAGGAGCTCCACGGTAGAATTTGATTGGCTTTGCACCGCCGCTATGTACCTCTTTGACCACCATACCCTCGACCTTATTAGAATGGATCGGGGTTAGGGTCATAGTATGTACATAGTGGTTAATCTTCTCGTACATTGATTTATATTCTTCATTCTTCTCATCTTCGAGAGAGATCTTGAATTGCGGCTTCTTCCGACTTATTGTCGCTGCTTCTTGCTTGATTTCTTTTTCTTCTTCAGAACTGTCTTCCCAATCAACATTGATGGCTGGCTTCCTTTGTCCAACTATCCTAACGTCTCTACCACGACCTCGTCCCCGGCCTCGACCTCGGATGCGAGTTGTGGAGAAACCTTCACCATCTCGCCGTAAGGGAGTGGTGAGTGACTCGTTGGACTAGAACTTCAAGTTCTTCGTTGTCCCAAACTTTCTTTGCTTCATTTGTTATGGTATCTCTCGGAGAAGATTATTTTCTTCGCAGGTGCATAATAAGCCGCATCTTCATGGATTCCAATTTCGTGTACGGAGAATGGTTGTAAGTCACCTTTGATGCACTCGTTCCCCTCCATCATAGTATTCGATGCTCTGATGTAGAGATGATGGTACCATCCTGTTTTCATGTATCCATGGTCGGCCCAGTAGAGCGTTGAACGACGTTTCTGAATCAATTATGTGAAAATTTGCGGTTGTCTTTGCTAAGTCACAGGTCTTCATTAGTAGCGTTATTGATTTGAGGGCTCTTTCTCCTTTCTGGTTGAATCCTCTTAATAACATTTTGTCCGCTTTGAGCTCGCGAGCATCAATTTCCAAATATGCTAGTTTTCGAAGACTCATTATATTGATTGATGCTCCTGGATCCACCAATACTCTGGAGAGTGTAAACTTTCCAATTGTAACTGAAATGTACAATGGTCGGTTGTGGTCCGTCGTCCCAAGTAAGTAGGTCATTGTCCGTGAAGGTAACGCCTCGTCGTTCCTTTAACGAGCAAACCTCATCTAAGGAATCTCCGGCCATTCGAGCTAAGCAAATTTCCGGATCAAGTAAGGCCTCGATCGAGCTTCTCTCATCTCCTTTGATAAGATGAGAGCGTCGTAGATGCTCGGCTTGGTCGGTAGTTTCCTAAGATGGGCTAGCACGTTGTAGTCCACTTTATTTTCATGTGTCTCGGCTTCTTCCCGAATGGGTATTTCTTCCGCCGGGGTTGGTTCTTCTTGAACAACCACATGCTTTCCTTTGTCCTTTGGACCCATTCTCGGAGGTAGAACTCTTCCACTTCTTAAGTTAACTTCGTAATTTCTTCCGACTCTAGTGTCGAGTTTGCTCGGTGTTTCTTCCGAATCGAATGACAAAGTTCTTCCGAATTAGCTTCGCAGTCTGAAGGCTCTAACTCTATTGTGACTGGAGCTCCTCAAAACTCACAGATAGATTCGTTGCTTGTTGAACTCTCGTAGCCTCCTTGATGGACGTCTTCTTCGTCATCACGATCGTCGAGATTGTGTATGATTTGAGAATTGTCATTGGTATCGAATTCGATGTCCGGATTGTCGCTAGTTACGTAATAGTTAGAAACAGTCAAAACGTAGCCAACGCCATAACCCTTATCATTATAAGATCCCACCGGAGTGAGCAGATAATCATACAGAGTCAGAGGTTCGAGGGATTTCTCCCCCGAATCCGAAACAACTATCCTAGGATAAGCTGCCCCTAGTCCTAGCCTTAGGAGCCTCGGTCTTCTCTTCTTCGTCAATTTTCTTCTTCTCTTCAATTGTCTCCCGTCGAGGTGGTTCTTCTATCGCAAGTGATAGTGCCGACTTGACAGTGTTTCGAACTCGAATTGAAGCTCGCATCGAAGCGGCTTGGATGTCGTCTAAAATCTTTTTGAAGACCTTGTCCAAGCGGTAGTCCATCCATCGTCGGCCGCATAGTGATCTATCGGAACAATGAGATCGGCCGAGACAACATCGACGAAACCTCCTTTCCGGGGTTCCTTCATGTACTCCTTCGGGATTATTATATTCCCTTTCCGAAGGTTGTCGTCGAGCCAACTTTTGAAGGTAATACAATCCTCTATCTTGTGTCCAAGCATCCGGTGGTAAAGGCAAAAGTCGGGATCACCTTTCTTGTTGACTTCTTCTAGTCTCTTAGGCTCGGCAGCTTGGAAATCCGGAGTCTTCATCGACTCGCGGAACATTTTTGGTATCGCCTCATTCTTGAATGGATATTCCCTCGCTCGAAGCTCCCTTAATGTACGTTGCGGACGAGGCGGTTGTTCATACCGTCGAGATGACCGATAGCCGGGTCGGGGTTGTTGATAATTCCGTTGAGGTTGCTCGCGGTCGTTCGGATGATATTTGTATCGGTTGCTTGCCTTTGTCGACTGCTGCAATGATCCCAGATTTCTTTTCAAAAGTTTTCACAGGTTTTTGCTTGTCTGTCTTGTCGGCGAAACTTAATTGCTTCGCCTCCACTTGCGAACTCCCGGCCTTGCTTAACAACTTCTCGAAAGTCTTAATAGTAAATCCCTTGAGGAGAAGTGCTATCGGGCCGTGAATGCTTTTAAGTAAGATGCCGATTGCATGTTGTTCTTGTAGTTGTGGTTCACACTTCATACTTAGGTTCCTCCATCGAAGTATGTAATCCACCAAAGTTTCATTCGGCTTCTGCTTCTCTACCACTAAATCACCTATAGTGATGTGGTGCTGAGCTCCGCAAATCGCTTGATGAAGAGGTTCTCTAGTTCTGAGAATGTCTTCACAAAACCATTCGGTAATTCTGCATACCAATCAAAGGCGATCCCCGATGTGCCGCCGACGAATTGTCGGAAGAGTAATGCATCGCTTCCGCCGCATTGCAACAACCGGCACGAAAATGTGCAACATGCCGTCGGGGGTTCCCGGCTCCATCAAAGGTCTTGAACAGAGGTGGTACGAAGCCTTTCGGATATCGGATGGCGTCAAATTCTTCGTGGTAAGGTCTACCCGTCCGAATGGATGTCCCGCTTTTCGATTGTGCTAAGGCTTCTCGCACTCCATCGTTCTACCAAGCTCTTGATATCCTTTTCGGGAATCATGCTTTGTGTCGCATCTTTCTTTAGCCGATCATCTCCGTTGACGGACGTAATCTCCTTTCCTCCGTCTACAATGTGAATGACCTCTCGGGGGTGTCTCTCTTTGGGGTCGCACTTGACTTTGGAGAGTGGCTAGGGCTGCGCCCATCTCTTCCATCCTCTTCGCCATTCGGGCGATCGTATCATCTTTCTCTTGAAGCTGCCTCCTCATTACTTCCGACTCCTCTCTTTCTGCGGCTGCAGGAGCACCTTGTGAAGCTAACGAAGCTCGTGTTTCGACCATGTTGATTTCTGCATACTCATCATCCATGAATTCTAATGAATCAATCTCATCTCCGAATTTCTCTTCTATTTCTTTTGCTAATCGTCGAATATCAGTCCTAAACTTTTCCATAGCATCCTCTAGCGGTCCTTTCTGTGCATCCTCGCAGTTGTCGTATGATAGCCGTCGGGTTCCCTTCTCACGAGTTCCCTTTACTCGCAAGTAGCACTTTCTTCGCATTCAAGTCTCCCGACGAGACTTTCCTTCTCGGGCCGTTGTTTCAATCTTAATCGTCCGAGTAGTGAGACACCATACCATCCTTCTAGCAGCCAGGTGTCTAGGACCGGATGGTCCGTCGCCCAAATGCCGGAAGGTGGTATCCTCCCTAATCCGTAATCCCGAAACAACGACGAGCGGACTAGCCTTCATCCTTTTATTTGGCTTTTCTGTAACGATGGCGGGTTCTACTCGTGGCCCAAGATGGGATTTGACTGGCACCCACCCTATCCTTCTTAGAATCTCCGATACGGGGCATTTCTCTTTCTTCGCTAGCTTCTCGATCATAGTCTGTAGTCGGGCAAATGGTGTGATCCTAGCCCTTTTCTTTCGTTGTCGTTGTAGTATGCCTGGTCGAGGTAATGTAGAAACAATCCCGCGGACATTTTCCTCGTCACTTGCGGCGGAAAGGGGTGAAATCTACTTCCTTCCAAAAAGGGTGTATCTTCAGGCAATGGTATGTATTCAGGTAGTGGTGTGTACTCAAGGATTTCTGGGATTTCCTCCAGGAAAGCAACTTCTGCAGCTTTGGCCTTCCTGGCAATCTTCCTACTTCTGTTCCTTCTTTGGGTCCATGTTAGTGATGAAATTCTTGAGCTGGACCCGATTTCAAAAACGTAAGGTCTCACGAGAAGGTCCGTACCCTCCACGGTAATAGGTTCACCATAGTTCCGGATTTCCTTCCCCTTTAATTTGGCAAAGCCGGGGTAGGTGCGGAGACAACTGGACCAGTGGGGGTAGCAACAATGATCCACCTACGGACAACGAGACTCCTCTCGATTGAATCTTTTGCAGGGGAGGAAACTCTTGAGTTGACTTAAGGTTGAACTCGATCAACGACTTCTTAGCTTCAGATACTTTGTTTGTCAGCGCGAAAAGGGAAACGTCGGTGATCTTGACATTTGTGTTCTCGAATCCTTGTCCAAACCGGATGATCCCATTGTCGGGCAGCTCATCCTTGTAAACAGCGAATTCCAGTCCAATGGTGAAGGAGAAAATCAACTTTGGGGCTTCCATTTCTGCAGGGTAGATTCTGATTGTCAGTCCCAAGTTATGCTTCTTCTCATCAGGACGAAAAGAAAGGAATCAAAAAGAGTCCGAACACATTCTTGTTCATATATTTATAAGGAGAAGTTATTTGTTAAAAGAGTCATTCATTAGAGGGTTTGTTTATTCAGAACGGAATGTTCAAAGGTGTAGAGAAGGTAATGAATCCGATTCGTAGTTGGAAAGGAAAAGAAAGTCATATGCAAGACTTCTCGACTCGGAGGATCACTCCTAAACTAACACCTATCGAGGGTCCACCCCACCTCGTAAATGAGGTAAAAAGATCTCGGAACCTCTCTATTTAGGGGTGTCTAAACAGTGGCTCCTAAATCCGAGAGAATGTTGGCTATACTTGTTCAAGGTAGAAATGAACATAGTACTCCAACGGAAAGAAGGGTAGCTTGATCCACAAGGGACATGGATACACTACCGATTTTTGAAAGCAGAATTATCTGATTAAAATGGAGAGAGGAATTTTCCCTAGCGGAGTCGCCAGAAATATGTACGGCTTATTTTTTAGGTTGTGTTGTATTTTGAAAAGGGGTCGCCTACAGAAATTGTCGGCGAATTTTTAATTTAATTTAAATAAATAATTTGAAAAGTAGTATTTGATTTTAAAAATAATTTTTAAATTTGAAGATTTTAAGATAAGAAATCAAACCGATCTCACATCCCAAATAGTTTATATAAACGAGCACCGTACCACAAACCGTGTATCTATCCCGAAGAATAGGCACACTGCTTGATGATGGGGTTCGATTAAAAAAACTAGAAGATTCGTGACATCCGTTTGGTCTGCGAACTAATTTTATAAGCCGACAAATTCCCCTGCTTAATATGAAAGCATTAAACAAGGTTTATATTACCTGGGTACTTTAAAATTCCCTATAAGGGCAAGCCCCTATAGTTAATTACATCTTAAGTGACAGGAATCACCTAAGAAAACTCTCGATAATAATCAATAATTCTGCTCTCAAGAATTTCAAAGTTTAAGTTTTTCAAGGGATTGAATTTTGGAATTTCAATAAGGAATGGATCAAATTTGGAATATTTTGTTTTGGGAATTCAAAGGAAGAAAGGTAGGAGAAATCACAGATTCGAAGCGAACTTCGGTAATTCCCCGACTATCCTATTGTTTGGCTTGGATTTAGGAAAGTCCTAATATTTATTTAATGTTTTGATCTTGCCAATTTTAATTAATTAGGACTTACATTTGTATGTTAGAATCACACAAATAGCCTCAAAGATGTGAGGGTTTATATCGTATCAGACGATTACCTCGGAGTCCTAAGACCGGTTAGGGCTTAATTTGTTATGCAAATGCCTAACGAAGAGTTGAGGATTTATGTTGCACTAGGCAAACTACCTCGAAATCCTATGGCTTGGTTATTTAATTCTAGGAGAGGTTTCGTCGAAGTAGACTCAAGTTTTGCCGATGATGATGGCTGTGCTGCCCACCATGCTCCGAGCTCCTTGTTGTTGCAGAGGTTTAGTTATAGAAGTCATAAATCGGAAGATGAGAAAAGTGTTTTGGTTTAGAGAAAATCTTAATTTCCAAGTGTCTTTTTTATATTTTATTTAAAACAAATCTTAAAGTTGATTATAACGACACCGGTTAAGATCCCACGGTTCCATCCTTCCGGCATCGTTATTTTTATCCAATTCACGTGGTCCAGATGAATTTGCTAAACTCAACTGAATGAGTTCCACACTTTCATTTAGACCGTGGGAAATCCCGTTAGCAACACATAGGTTACATCATCCGAGGTATTCCCGATCATCCAACAAGACATTTTAATTTAGTTGTAATTGCAGTTTTGTGTTCGTTTGTGATTAAATTTTGAGTTGTTTTATATTTTGAAATGTTGTGGCGGTGAATTTTATCTTGCAATGACTTTTAATTTAGTTTTGGTTTCAGTTTTAGGGACTATCCTAAAGGTGTGGGTTTTCATGCAACAGTTTGTTTATCATGCAAGAAAAGTAAGTACAATGCGATTAAAGAAATTGCAATAATGTAAGTTTTCAATAAAATAAAAGCGTACCTGGAGGGTCTTCCCGTCATCCCAAGCTGCACTTAAAACACAATTAGAATATTTAAGCAAGTTCCTAGGAAAAGCTAAGGGAAGGGTTATGGTTTTCTACCAAGTTCGTAATCCTATAGCTAGTCATTTCCTATGACGTCTAGGTTCTTGTGTTTTGGTTTGAGGACGATTTTCTTCATCAAAGAATAATTAAGTTCAATTGTTCTTATAAGTATCCTATCATATCGAGGAAGTGCTTAAGAAGAATCTTAAACATCTTTTCAATATTGCTAGAATTGTTTTAAGTCCAAATGAATTTAATTATACAAATGAATTAATCATCCGAGAATTCAAGTTTTGTTATCTTGCTCAGTGAACTAGGATATTTGAATATCCTATAAGTGAAGTAACATTTCATTTAATGTTCTGTTTAGGAGTTATGATAACCAAAGTTTTCGAGGGCAGATTGGTGTTCAAGTGGTTTGTGATTTGGTTTAATTTCAGTTATCGGATTTAAATTTGGAATAGTGTTCAAGTTGCTTTATATTTAATTTCTTTATGTCTTAGGTGATGTTATTTAATTCAATTTAATTTAACTTTAATTTATTTTAATTTGGTTTAGTTTTAATTTTAATTTAATTTTGATTTTTAATTTTAATTTTAATTTTAATTTTAATTTTAATTTTAATTTTATTTGATTTTATTTTAATTTAATTTAATTTAATTTAATTTAATTTAATTTAATATGTTTTAATTTAATTTAATTTATTTTAATTTAATTATTTATTTTTTTAATTTAATTTAATTTAATTTAATTTAATTTATTTGATTTAATTTAATTTAATTTATTTAATTTGTTTGATTTAATTTAATTTAATCTTTAATTTAATTTAATTTTTAATTTTAGTTTAATTGAAAATTTAAGAAGAGTTTAATAATTTAATTTTAATTTAATTTTAATGATTAAGTCTTTTAACATTTTAAAACTTAAATTTGAATTATCATTTTAATTAGAGATTAAATATTATTGAGATGATTAATTTAGGGATTTTTAAATTAAAGAATAAATCTCTTCCTAATAATATCCCTATTTTAATAATTCCAATTTTATTATTCTTCCAAATTTAATCAATTATTTAATTAAGGTTTATTTCAATTATTTTAAATTGTTTAGTAGGTTTCTACCCTTTAATTATTTAAATTTCAATCATCCAAATCAGATTAAGATCAAATATTTTACTTGTTAATTTTATTAAACCTAAAGTTTTAATTAAGGGTTAAAATTTTAATTACCATTTTGCCCTTCAAGCTTAATAATTTCACAACTCACTAAATTGAGCTTAAATGAACTTGAAATTTTTATGTGACTTCACTCATATGCCAATAAAGACATGAGAGGAGAAAATGTGATTTTTCTGTATTTAATTTATTTATGTAATTATTTTTGGTGGAAAATAGGAATTTCCAAGGAAAATTTAATAATATGACCAAGGGAAATTTTCTTCCTTAAGAAAATTATGGGACATTCCTAATGACCAGAGGACCACTTGGACTAATTTTGGTGATTTTTTAAATTATATTATTTTTATTATAATTATTTTAAGTTTTGGAGTATTAATTAATTTAAAAATAAAATAAAGGTTGAAAAATAAAATTTATATTTTTCAAAAATCTCTCTGATATCAAGGAAATCAGAGAATTAATTTTTGCAATTTTCTGATTTTTCTTTGATTTATTAAAATTATTTTAGTGAAAATGCTAGGAAATACATTTTTTTAATTTTAAAATTACTCTAGGGCTTTAAAATTTAATATCTCATTAAATTGACCTAAGAAAAATATGGGATTTGTTCCTAAGTGATTAAAATTCAAAATGTGACATTTTGGTGAATTTTATTATTTTTATGATTTTTATTATTTTTTAATTATTAAAATATTAAAATAATGCAAAAAATTAATTTTTTTAGAAAATTGAAATTTTAATTTCCTTAAATTTCCCTAATATCAGAGAGGCTCCAAAACCAATTTGGTGAATTTTTGAAAGGTATTTTGAAAGTTATGAATTTTTAAAGTTTAAAATGGCTAAATGACTTAATCAACCCATTTAGTAGGGCTAACCAAGTCCAATTGACTTCAAATTTTTATGGTGGGTTCCTCTGATCCTAAAGGTCAGTGGAGAATTGATTTCAAGTCAATTTAATGTATGGTTAGCTCTAATTAATTAAGGAGCTATTTTGGGTGTTTAAGCCAATTAGGGTTATTTTAAATGAACTAATTCAAAACCTATTTTTCCTAGAGTCCTCTGGTCATAAGAGACATCACCAAATTTTCCAAGAATTTATTTCACAACATGCTAATTATTAGATTTAAAATACTCAAAACAGCAACATGAATTTGAAAAATCAATAACTTCTCATAGAGATGGCCTCTGACTTTGGAAAATTCAGGGAATGTTCCCAAATTCAGAGGCTTCAAAAGCCCTATGGTCTCATGCCATGGTGAATTTCCTATATGCATGGAGAATTAAAACAATACAGAAGGGAAATAAATCATTAAAAATAAATTACTTGATGAAATTAAATGATTTCTTTTCCACGTTATTCTCCTCTGTTCACTAAGCAAGTGGGTATTTTTGTTTTATTTTTCTGATTTTTCTATACAAAGTTATGGATTTTTGAAGTTTAGGGAATTAAATAAATAGAAAAATACCCTAATTTTCTATTTATCCACGCGGCACCACGTCAACCTCAGCAGCTCCGAAACGCCACGTGGCACTCTCCAATTCGACGCCGCCATCTGACTCAGCGCTCCGGGGGCCCGCTGTGTCGTTCCATCTCCTGATCCGGCGCGATCCTGGCCGTTCGTCCACGCGTGTATTAAATGAACGGCATCCGTTCATCGTCCCCAGGCGTCCTTACCCGAGAGCCGTCCGTCTTCTAGGCCTAAGATCTCACTCGATACTTGACCAAATTTAAAATCTTATGCTCTATGGATTCGTCTCGAGAAGACGAACACATCCATACGGTTTATGTGGCATGAAATTGACTCAATGAAAATGGAGAATGTTCAGAAGCTCGGGAAGAAGAGTGAGGCCATACCTTCGCTCAGAGAAGTGTGGCTTCGATCTGACGGTTTTGTCACCTTCGATTGGATCCCGACGAAGCTCCGGATGAAGTCTCCGGTCCGGTGAATTTCCTAGCTATGCCGATCACAAAGCTTGGAGGCTGGAGCAACCGGGTGGCTCCGGAGATGGGGCTTTCGGTGGGAAACTTCTCCTCTTGGTCCAATGAAGGTGTAGGACCGATCAATTTGAGGATTGGCTCACTGTGGCAAAGTGTCCTGGTTTTGGGTGAAATTTCGGTTGAGAAATTGGATTCGTTGGTGGTGATTAGGGCAAATTGACACCGGGGATCAACTGCTCACAGGATGGAGAAGGGTTTGGAACAATTTTGACGAGTTTCGGCAAGGTTTGTGCAACTCTCCTCTCATGGCCGTGAGGGGGTCGGGTTTAAATAGAGGTGGCCGGGAGAGCCTCGCGGGGATGGCCGAGGGCGGGATCGATTGCTTTGGTCATGGGAAGAACAGCCATGGTGGCCATTGGGCATGGGGCGGCTCGAGCAAGGTGGAATTCCAAAGTTGGCTCACATGCGAGCTCTCGGGTGTGGTGTTTTCCGGCGACCTGGTGGGTCGCCAGCAGGCATGGGTCACCCTCGGTGGTCGGTGAGGTCGAGCTTGATTCTCGTTAGTTCAATTGATGGTTTCCATGTGTAAAGGTGGTGAATTGAAATGGAATGGGAAAGGGTGATTTTGGCTTGGTTTAGGTCAACCCAAGTATTTTTGCTTGGTTCACCATCCAAGGCTTGACCTTGGGTTGAGGGGGAATCATTTGGGTCAGCGAATTGTGGTAGTGAAGTCCCCATCCATGGTGAGGTGGCTAAACATGGTTTAGAGTGTATCATGCTTAAGGTAAAAAGGGCTTAAAAAGGGTTTAAGAAAGAGACCCCCTCTCTTACCATTAATGGTTTGGTGAGGTGGAAAGTGGATTCCATGGCTCTCATGGCTCCTATGGGGCTCATGCATGGCTTCATGGCTTATCTTTGGCTTGGGGAAAAGCTTGGTCAATTTCATGAAAATGGATCTTAGAAATTTTGGTAATTTGATGGGAATTTGTATGGGGCTCAATTTGGAATCATTTGATGATTGATTTGAACTTAGGGATGATTTTAATTAAGGGTATGTTGAGAAGAATTTGTCATATGGGCTTTAGCATGAAATTTGGGCTTTTAGGAAGGTTTCATGTAAGTGGGCTTTTGGTTTAAAAATAGATTTATGGATGGGAATTTTGTAGAAGTTTGGGCCAAATAATTTTTGGGTAAATCATGTTAGTGTTTTGTTTGTAGGGATGTTAAGGAAGGTTTAGAAAAGATTTGGGGTTAATTGGAGTTGAATTGGGTAAGTTTGGGTTAGGTTTGGGTCATGGGTCCAAATTGGGCCTTAAGGCCAAAAGTGGAATTGGATCCAAATGTCAATCAAATTAAACTTGGATTTGGTCTAGATTGTTGTTGGAAATGTTGAATTGAAGTTTAGAATTGAATTGGACCAGAATTTGGGTCAATTGGGTAGGTTTGGATTGACATTGGGTTCACTTTGGGTTAAAATGGGTCAAATTGGGGGTTTTGACAAAAGTAGGGTAAATTGACAAAATTGGCCCATGGTATAGTTGAACAAAATGAAATTTGGAATATTTGGGATTTTCTGGAATTTTCTAGGAATTTTCTGAATTTTTGGATTTTTGGGTCAAGAGGGGTATTTTGGGTATTTGGAGGGTATTGGGAGGTATTTTTGGAATTTTTGGTATTTTTGGGTATGGATGATCAATTTGAGTAATGTGGGAATGCTTGGGGTTAATTTTGAGGAATTTTGGGTAATTTAGGTGATTTGGGAGGATTTCAAGGGTTTTGGGTAGGCAAGGCGGGTGTAGGGTCTCGGGGGTCAAAAATTGAAAATTTGGGAAATTGAAGATTGGGTGAATGTAAGTGGAATAAAATCATTTTGGTTGAGCTATGAAGCCATATCAAGCCCACATGAGCCATGAAGGGACTCATTCGAGGCATCCACTATGTTGTTCCTAACCCTCTTGCAAGGGCTTAGGGGTTAAGGACCATCCATGTGAATCACCTTCATGATTCAGGAGGTCAAGTTAGGTATGGGTGTGTGAAAGTGTAGTGTATGTGTAAGTCAGCCCCTCACCAGACCAGGCCACCCAGGGCAGTCCTAAGGCCAAAGAGTCTTATAGGAACTCACCCTTTAAACTTCCACATTTGATTTCAACCCTCTAGGTGATTAGGGGTCTATAGTCAAGTTTGTGGAGTTTGCAGGGCGTTAAGAAGTGGTTTGAATTTCTAAGTGGTGGGTCCCAATTCTAATCCTCTAAGATAGTCAAAGGAAAAGCCTAAGGCTAGATCCTAAGTACTAAAAAGAAGAAGAGATGACCTCGTCAAAAATGAGGTCAACAATGGGCTCACTACCGATTTATGAAAGCAAAACCATCTGACCAAAATGGAGAGAGGAACTGTTCCCCAGCGGAGTCGCCAGAAGTTGTCGGCATATTTTTAGGTTGGGTGTTGTATTAGTGAAAAGAGGTCGCCTACAGAAATTGCCGGCGAATTTTTAATTTAGTTTAAATAAATAATTTGAAAAGTAGTATTTGATTTTGAAAATAATTTTAATTTTGTAAATTTTAAGATATGAAATCAAACTGATCTCACATCCCGAATAGATTATATAAACGAGCACCGCACCCCCAACTGTATATCTATCCCGGAGAAATGTTTCTGTCCTTAAGAAAATTATGGGATATTCCTAATGACCAGAGGACCATTTGGACCAATTTTGGTGATTTTTGAATTATATTTTATTTATTAGAATTATTTTGAGTTTTGGAGCATTAATTAATTTTAAAATAAAGTTAAAGTTAAAAAATGGATTTTATGTTTTTCTTAGATCTCTCTGACCTCAAGGAGTTCAGAGAAACAAGTTTTGTATTTTTGTGATTTTTCTTTGATTTATTAGAATTATTTTAGTGAAAAGGATGGAAATTACATTTTTTAATATTAAAAATTACATTAAGCCTTTAAAATTCAATATCTTACCCTAGGGACTTAAGAAAAATATTTGGTTTGTTCCTAAATGATTAGAATTCAAAATGTGACATTTTGGTGATTTTTAATATTTTTATGATTTTTATTATTTTTTAATTATTAAAAATATTAAAATAATGATAAAAATCAACTTTTTTAGAAAATTTTAATTTTAATTTTCCTAAGTTCCTCTGATATCAGAGAAGCTCTAAAACCATTTTTGTAAATTTTTGAAAGTATTTTGTGAGTTATGAATTTTTAAAGTTCAAATTTATTTAAGGGGGTTAATCAACCCATTTGGTGGATCCAACCAAGTCCAATTGGTTTTAAATTTTTATGTGGTGTTCTCCTATCCCTAGAGGACAGTGGAGAATTGTTTTTAAGTTAATTTGATGTGTGGTTAACCCTAATTAATTAAAGTTCAATTTAGGGTATTTAGGCCAATTAGGGTTGTTCCAAGTGAATTAACTCAAAACTTATTTTTCCTAGGTTCCTCTGGTCATAAGAAACATCACCAAATTTTCCTAGAATTTATTTTTCAACATGCTAATTATTGGAATTAAAATACTCAAATCAGTAACATGAACTTGGAAAATTAATAACTTCTCATAGGGATGGCCTCTGACCTTGGAAAATTCAGGGAATGTTCCCAAGTTCAGAGGCTTCAAAAGCCCTATGGTCTCATGCCATGATGAATTGTCTGTGCAAATAGAGAATTAAAACAATGCAGAGAGTAAATAAATCATTAAAAATAAAATACTTAATGAAATTACTTGATTTCTTTTTAACATTATTCTCCTCTATTCACTGAGCAAGAGGGTATTTTTATTTTATTTTTAGAATTTTTCTACACAAAGTTATGAATTTTTAAAGTTCTGGTAATTAAATAAATAGAAAAATACCTTATTTTCCTACTTATCCACGTGGCGCCGTGTCAACCTTAGCCTTTCCGAACGGCCACGCGGCGTCTTCTGGTTCGGCGCCGCCATTCGACTCAGCACTCCAGGGGCCCACGGTTCATGAACCGTTGCGCTGTCCGGCTCGATCCCGACCGTCCGCTCGATACACGCGCGATCCAACGGCTCCCAGTCATCGTCTACGACTGGTGTGAACCCGTGACCGTCGACCTTCTAACCCTAATTTCTCAATCGATTCTCAACGGATTTTTGTGTTCTTAAGCTCTATGGATTCGTCTTGAAGAGACGAACACATCCATATGGTAAACATGCATTGAAATTGACTCACACTAAATGGAGAATCTCCAGAAGCTTGGGAGAAGGAGAGAGCTCATACCTTTGCTCAGAGAAGTGAAGCTTCAATCTGAGGGCTATGTCACCTTTGATTAGGTCCAAGCAAGCTCCAGATGAAATCCCTTGGCCTGGTGAATTACCTAGATACAAAAGTGACCACAGCCGATCACAAAGCTTGGAGGCTGGAAGCAATGGCTGGCCTGGTGAGGGGGCTTTTGCTGGGAAATTTCTCCTCTTAGTCTGGTGAAGGTGTAGAGTCAATAATTTTAAGGATTGACTCACTGTGGTGAAGTGTCCTGGTTTTGGGCTTGGATTTCAACTCTGAAATTGAGCTCACAGAGAGGAAATGGCAGGGGGATTTCAGTGGGGATCAAGTTCTCCAGGTGTGGGGAAGAGTCTGGAATGATTTTGGGAGAGTTTCCTTAAGGTTTGTTTCAGCATCTCCCTCATGGCCGAGAGAGGTGGGGTTTAAATAGAGCTGGCTAGAGGTTCTCCCAGGGGGAGTTAGGGGCTTGGATCAGCTGCTCAGGGGATGAGAAGAACAGCTGCAATGGCCACTGGACATGGGGCAGCTCAGCAAGGGGGAATTTCAATGTTAAGCTCATTCCAAGGTCTCAGCCATGGCATTTTCCGGAGACTGGGGAGGTGGTCCGGCCAGGCATGGGTCACCCTCAAGGTCAAGGAGGTCAGGGGTTGAAGTTGGTGAATTCAATTGAAGCTTGACATGTGTAAAGTGGTTTGATTCAAATGGAATGGGGAGGTGGCTCTTTTGCACTTTGTTTGGTCAACCCATGGAAATGGGCTTGGTTCACCTCCCCATGGCTGATTTGGGCTGAGGGAGGATCATTTGCATCAGCTAGAAAGGGGTAGTGAAGTCCCCATCCAAAGTGATGTGGCTAATCTTGGTTTATTGTGTAGCATGTAAGGGGTTAAAAAGCTTAATGAAGGTTTAAGAAAGAGAGGCCCCCTTTTGTTACTTTGGGTATGGTCACATGTCAAACCCCCCATGGCTTCATGTGGCTTGTGCATGGCTTCAAGGCTTGCTCATGGCTTGGGAATGGCTTGGCTTACTTGCATGAGAAAGGGATTTTGGGATTTTTGGCATTTAGGGGTGATGTGTCATGAGACTTGATTTGGAATCATTTGATGAAGGGATTCGAACTTAGGTAATGACTTTGATTAAATGGATGGCAAGTGAAAATGTCATATGGGCTTTAGGATAGATTTGGGCTTTTGAATTTGGTGGAAGTGGGCTTTTAGGAAGGTTTAAGGGAGTGGGCCTTTATGTTTAACAATGGGCTTTTAGATGAAAAATTTTGCAAAGGGCCATGCCAAATAAATGTTGAGTCTAGTTTAAGGATGTGTCTTGAATGATTTGAAGCAAATTTGAGGTAGTTTGGAATTGAATTAGGTTGAATTTGGGTTCATTTGGTAAATGGGCCAAAGTAGGTCAAATTGGGCTAACTTGGGCCAATGTTGGGCTAGGGTTGAAATTGATGTAAAATTAATGTTGGGAAATGTTTATGGGAGTGTTTTAAAGAGGTTTCAACTTTGGTTGGGTTTTGGTTTTGGAACTTGGGCTTATTTGGGTTAGGTTTAGGTTTAGGTCAAAATTGGGCTTTTTGATTTTGGGTTGAATTTGAGTGGAGTTTGGGTCCAAATTTTGGGCAAACTATGTTAGTGTTTTTTTTTTGGGGATGTTAGGGAAGGTTTAGAAAAGGTTTGGGGTTAATTGGAGTTGAATTGGTTTGGTTTGGGCTAAGTTTGGGTCATGGGTCCAAATTGGGCTTTAAGGTCAAAAGTGAAATTGGATTCAAATGTCAATCAAATTGGACTTGGATTTGGTCTAGATTGATATTGTGGATATTGAATTGAATTTTAGAATTGAATTGGACCAAATTGGGGTCAATTGGGTAGATTTGGTTTGACATTGGGTTCACTTGTGTTAAGAATGGACTAAATTGGGGGTTTTGTTAAAACTGGGGTAAATTGACAAAATTGGCCCATGGTGTTGTTGGACAAAATGAAATTGGAAATATTTGGGATTTTCTGGAAATTTCTGGGAATTTTCTGAATTTTTGTATTTTTGGGTCAAGAGGGGCATTTTGGTAATTTGGAGGGTATTGGGGGATAGTTTTGGAATTTTTGGTATTTTTAGCTATGGATGATCAATTTGATTGGTGAGGAAATGTTCAAGGTTAATTTCGGGGAATTTTGGGTGATTTGGAAATTTTGGAGGATTTGGGCAATTTTAAGGGCTTTTGGTAGGTTTGATAGGTGTAGGGTCCCCGGAGTCAAAAATTGAAATTTTGGAAGAATGAAGATTGATCAAATATGAGTGAAATGGAATCACTTTGGTTGATCCATGAAGTCATATTAAGCCTATATGAACCATGAGAGGACTCATTTGAGGCATTCACTATGTTGTTCCTAACCCTCTTAACTAGGGGCTTAGGGGTTAAGGTCTATCCATATGAATTACCTACATGAGTCAAGGAGTCAAGTTGGGTATGGGTGTAGTTTTAGGATTTGGATTATGTGTGTGAGAGTGTAGAGTATGAGTGTAGTGAGTGTGTAAGTCAACCCTCACCAGACCAAGCCACCCAGGGTGGTCCTAAGGCCAAAGAGTCCCATAGGGAACTCATCCTTTAAACCTTCACTTTTGATTTCAACCCTCTAAGTGATTAGGGGTCTTCAATCAAGTTTGTGGGGTTTGCAGGGAGTCAAGAGGTGTTTAAACTTCTAAAGGGTGGGTTCCACTTCTAGTCCTCTAAGATAATCAAAGGAAAAGCCTAAGGCTAGATCCTAAGTACTAAAGAGATAAGAAAAGACCTCATCAAAAATGAGGTAAACACTTAGTCAACCTGATTACTAACTGAAATTAGGTCGGGTTGACGACGTTAAACCAAGCGCTTTATGGGAGGCAACCCATAGTAGTCTTTTATTTTAAATTATCTACAAATTAGTGAGTCTATATTATTAAAACTAATCTTACTACTCAAATTTTTAATTAGAATCATCACAAATTCGAACCTATATGATGAGATCAGAAAATATTCGGACCAGAGCAAAATTGGGCGATTTTTACGAATCTCACCGACAGCGAGCCCGAGCCCACTGACAGCGAGATCGTGTGTAATGACTTAAGTCAGTTTTATAACTAGCTCGCCGACGGCGAGAAACTTCCCGCCGACGGCGAGGCAGTTGAAATTTTGGTTTCTTAAGAATTTTCGTGCGGTTTTAGACGGATCTAAGCCATTTATTTGTAGGAAATTATTTCAAATCCAATTTTACACTGTTTTCTTCCTTAGAAAGGATAAGAGACCAATCCTTTCAATCCGAAATGGCCACCAAACTCTTAGAAACAACAAAAACTGAAGTTTTCAACCGAAGAAAATTCGTCAGTTCGGAGGCGCAGCGTATCTTCAACAAAGGTTTGATGAAGAAAAGACTTATTAAAGAAAGAGGATTTATCAACAGAGGAGTAGAGAATTCCACCACAAAAATCGAAGAAATGATCGCACAGTGGCATTGGGAGGTATTTTGTTATACGACATCCGCTGTAGTTATTCCAGTAGTTAAAAAATTTTACTCTAATTTACATGCGATCAACAATGGAAATGTCTACGTCAGAGGAAGATGGATAGCATTTACTCCTTTAAGGGTAAATGAATTATTTTCTATAGAGAATTCCTCTGTTTGTCATTATTCCAACTTTGTGCCTTCAAGATACAATATGAACAAGATCTATAGATACCTGACCGACGAACCTGATGATTGGGAGTTACGCGAAGACGGGTATGTCAGTTTTTCCGCATCACTTCTTAATCCTGTCTCGAAGTATTGGCATTTCTTTATATCATCAAAACTATTACCTACTATGAGTGTAAATAAGGTTTCAAAGGAATGCGCTATATTAAACTACTGTATTCAAATTGGACTACCTATCAATGTTGGATCAATAATAGTTAAGTCTGCATTGGGATTGATTGTGCATGGGTCAGTTCATGGACTTGGACACCCATCGACTATATTTGCTTTATGCAGTCAGTACCAAGTTTCTTATGAAGCTTGGGAAAAGGTACTTTTGCCATGGAAACCACTAGATCCTACGGATATGTTTCTAATTTTGGATAATAATGATGAGATTACCATTATTTCTGACTGAGCATCACAGAACAATCCTTTAGCAAGGTCCCTTACTGATAAAACTAATTTCATTCTGAAGAAGATTAAAGGATTGGAGAAAGAATTGCAAAATGTAACGAATTCCATCGATAATATCTCTGATATGTTTGATCACGTTGACTGGAGGATGAAGGAGCACTTTGATCATACTGGACATCTAAAGACTAGTTTTATTCATTTACTAAGATAGAAAGGATGGATTAATGAAGAATCTACTGCAGAATTCCCTTTCAGGCCTTTCTACAATTTATTTGTGCACCTGCGTCGCATCGGGAATATCGTAGAAGATGATAGTTCGGACAATCGAGGAGTAGGAAATATTTCTATCTTATGTCATATATTTGTGTATATATGTGTTGATTTGGATTTAGGTTTTATTATGAGTCGAACTTTGATTTGATCATCTCAGAATTGATGAGATTTTATGTAATTATTATGTCTCAGCATTTAGAGTGTTGTGTGGATTGTGATGCTGAGTATTATGGATTTGAACATTTAAGTTAAGTATGTTGTTAAGTTGTTAGTGTGAAGTTGTAAGTTTCATGGATTTCATATATAAAGTTATATTGTTTGTGTTGTGTGAACTTTTTGTGAATATAAGTATCTAATCTTCATACTATTATTAAATTATGTGATCGGAAGATTGATTAAAGGCAAATCGAGGTTGAAAATGATTGACGAATTTCAAAAATTCAAAAATTTTGGGATTTCGCCGACGGCGAGAATTATCTCGCCGACAGCGAGAAAACCCTCTGATAGCGAGACCGAGCTCGCCGACTGCGGATTTTTCCCGAAAGTTTTGCCTTATCAAATTAATTAACTCGCTGACGGAGAGAAAAATCTCGCCGACAGCGAGATCGAGAAAAGACCTATATTTGACCAGTCAACCGACACTATTCATCATCCCCTTCCTCAAAACTTTGAAAAAACAGACCTAGGGATTGCGAGATCTTGGATTTGAGACGATTTCAATACTTTTTGACACCAGATTTCATCTTCCCTTGGTAAGAGCTTTACTCCTATGCAAAAATTTTTTATTTTCACCATGGATTTCTTCTACATTGGGAAATTTTGAAAATTTTCGAAATGTGAAGAAAATATTTGGAAGAATTTTATGGAAATTGATTTAAATGGATTTTAAATGTTGTAGGAAGCCTTCTTAGTAATATTTTGGAATTTAGTTAAAATTTATGCAAATTTCTCAGATCGAAAATGGCTCCACGACAAAAGTGACGGATAGATTATGACGAAACCTGATTCATAAATGCAAGAGTACAAACTCGATATTTTCAAAACATTCAAGCAAGAAAGTGCATACAAGATTGAGTTTTCAAAAACCCTGGAGGAGAAGTGGAGCGAATCATTAAGGAACGAGGATGGGAAAACTTCTGTTACGTGACCAACAGAGCCGCTGTGGAAGTGGTAAAGAAATTTTATACGAACTTAACACAAGCTGAAGATGCACTGGTTAAGGTTAGAGGATTTTTTGTGGAATTCAACGCTGCTAGAATAAACACTTATTACGAGGTCAGAGACACCTACACCAGCGAGTATGAAACTTTTGGAACTATGGAAGGACCACTGGAAGAGGTGATTGACTTTCTCACTGATGGGAAAGGCGTCTGGAAGATAAAGCAGCGAGAACGAGTAAAATTCCCTCTTTCTATGAGAAACGCAACATCTAAAGCCTGGCATTATTTTATTTGTTCTACTTTGTTACCTACCTACCACCATAGTGAGGTAACAAGAGATGAAAGCGCTTCGAATTTCGTATTCGTAACCAAAAGAGTATTAATGTGGGAAGTATAATTTATAAAAATATATTAGCCACCTCAATAAATGAAAGTGGAGGAGGACTAGGACATCCCGGTCTTATCTATGCACTCGCCAATTATCCGGGGTAGAGGCAAGAGATGATGAGGAATGGGTCGAACCTATGAAACCCATTAATCGTGCTAATATAAAGAAATATGAATCCCACGAAGGATGGAGATCCGAGACAAGGGATTATGTACCTTCTTCAAGTAGAGATATACCCTCTACTAGTTATGAACCCCCTCGCACACCACTCCTACCCTTCAAGATCCGATGAATGAATTAACCCTGAGTAGAAAGAGTTTTGATCTATTTGGAGAAAATATGGAAAGAAGATTTGAGCATATAGACCAAAGGATTGGAGGCTTGGAAAGAAGACATGATTATGATAGCGAATATCTCTAGCGACATTCAGAATATGAAATTGCATACTATGAGGCTGAACGTCGATATAGGAGTGGTGATTTAGATGTTGTCTTTCCTGAGTGCCTCCGCTATTCACAGTACCAGCCTTCTCAGCTTGGAGATCAGGGAGATGATATAGTCTGGGATTTTGATGCAGAAGATTAGAGCCTTTGTTTAGTTTGTTTAATTTGTTTAGATTTGAAAACTTTATTGTTCTGTGTGTAATTATTCTGTATTTTCTGTAGACTGTGGATGTTGGTATATTTGCTTATGCTATGATATTAGACTTCTTATGTGTGTTAAATTAGTTTGCAATTTTTTGTATATATAGGATGTTAGTTTAAGTTTTTATAAGTTATGAATGTTAACATTGTTTAGATTGTTTTAATATGTTTTAAAGTAGATTAGTTGATTGTATGTGTAGAAATAGATTAAGTTTTCATTTGTTATGTTTGATACTTATTTTAAATTTCATCCTTGCACTTTCTATTAAATACTATATGTGGAAGAATACTAACAGTACAGGCTCTGTAAGTAATGAAAAAGCCTGCAAAAATTTCAAAGAAAAGAAATACCTAAAGCTCAAAGGTATGATGAACTTTACTATATACTTTCCCTTTTCACTATTTAGTATAGACAGAAAAATTTAAGTTTGGGGGAAGGTAAAAAATACAAATTTAATTATTAAATTGTTCTCAATTTCTATTTTCAAAAATTATTATCAAATGATTTTCTATAGTAGTTTTTCAATTCAATAAACATGAATTACTTTATTTAATTATTATAGAAAGTTAAATAAAATGTTTCTAGTAATTCAATTAATTAAATGGAATAAGATATTTGGTTAAAAGGAATAAGAATATAGTAAACTATTTAAAGTAAGGAAAACTATATTCTAAAAAATTAAAAGTCTTAAGTATTTAAGTGAAAAAGAAAGGATCGAAACTCAATGAAGTAAAGGCTATGAAATATATATAAGCAAAAAAATATTTTATGTTTCAAATTTAGGAAGAAAAATTGATGTTCAAAATTATTAGCAGGCTATCCAGATATAATAATCCTCACTTGAAAAAAGAAAAAGAAAAAAAAGAAAAGAAAAGAAAAGAAAAGAAAAACATAAGTGAGGAGAAGCTTGAGGAGATGCCTTATCAAAAATTGGCTTCAATGGAATCAACCTGAAGGGTAAAACTTAATTATATTTCTAAACTTATATTTATGAATTAGTATTTTACTAAATAGTGTTTTCTTGAATTTCCTATCTTCTAAATATCTTAAGTAATTTACTCTTTTTAAATATATTCATTCCTGAAATAAATAGAAAGCTAGAAATCTTAAACCTGATAACTAAAGAATCTTATATCTATAAGTTAATTTAATTACTTAGAAATATTTCTATTCAACTTTACTATAATGTTATTTAAATTTAATTCATATTATCTGAATTGAAAAATTCTATTACAGAAATCATTATTTTTATTTAGTATTAAAATTACTTGAGGACAAGTAATAATTAAGTTTGGGGGATTTTGATCACAGAAAAATATATTAAGAAATTCTTATCTATTTTTAATAAAATTGCAGGAATGAAGATTTATAAGTGATGGAAGCAAAAAGCATGAAATGGAGTGAATTTGGATCAAAAAAGAAGAAATTCATGCAAATTGAATTAAGTCGCCGACGGCGAGATCGAGGCCGCCGACGGCGAGATAATGAGGAGAATTTATGAAGGAATTATAACTAGCTCGCCAACAGCGAGCCCGAGCCCGCCGACAGCTAGATCGCTCGGTTTGAAGACCTTCTAGAAGCCCCGCTGACGGCGAGGTCGTTTCCCGCCGACGACGAGACAGTTCAAAATACAAATACATTAAACCTGTACGTTTTTTGAAGAGGTGTTTAAGATCCCTTAGACCTTTGCCTACCTCTATAAATAGAGGACGAATTTTAGTCTTTTGTGTGTCTTTTTTGTGTCATTTGTGTGTGTCTCTGGAGTCTTAAGTGTGTCTATTTAGAGAGTCTTTGTGAATCTTTAGTGAGATTTGAAGTGTGCTGTACTAGAAAGAAAAGTCAAAGGAACTTCAAGGAGTCTGCTTGGGGAGGAAATTAAGATAAGTATATTTGTTTATTGTTGTTGTTAACTTTAAATGAAATCCATGCTTTGTTTTATTCCTATGCATTCTGAGTAGTTTTCTTAGTCTTTCTCCTTGTTTATGAAAATTATGTGAATCGATGAAATTAAATGAAGTACCTAATATATTAAAATAAATTCTGACAATTTTTACTTAAAACTTAATTTACTTTCAATCTGGCCAATTGAGTTATTAAAATATGTTGAATTATCAACTATAGTAAAAATTACATTCAATATTCAGGGAAGTCAAAAACCTTGGATGGAGGGTGCAAATAAATAGGGAAATATTAATAGTCGGACGTAAAATTGGACATTTTAGTGTGACAGACTAAAATATTCAATTTGGTCCTATTGTTTGAGAGCTGAAGTGTAGATGTTAGCCCTTAGGTGAGGGGAACGTGGGAGCTCTGAAGTGGCAGCCAATATCCTCCTGTACCTCAGCCGCGATTCGCAATCAAACAAAGGATTAGTCAATGTTCTTTGCACCTGGACCAAAGGGAAAAGAATAGGATGCTCCTATTTGTCACAATACAATTCAAGAATTCTATTTAAATTCATCATTCACTTAATTTTCTAAAAAATAAGGAGAAGGATACTTTTTCTGAATTATTTAAATCAACTTTATTTCAAGCATTAGTTTACTTTAGTTTGCTTTAGTTACTTTAAATTTCTATTTACTATATTAGTAAGTAATTCCTTTAAATTTAGCTGATACAAATCTATTAAAAACTTCCCTGTGAGATCGATAACCAGAACTCCACTATAGCCCTGTATTACTTGATACAATACGTATACTTACGTAGAATCCACATTATACATTCCATCATAAAATCATATATAAATATATATATTAAAGCAGGATCAAGTTTTTGGTACCGTTACTATTTACTTAATTTGCAAACATATTAAAAGTTGGTCACCGGCTTACAATACGAAGAAAATGATTGGATCCCAGTTGATCGAGAAGAACTTCACAGCCAGAAAGTGTTGAAATGGGTGGCCCGAGCCACCAATCCAGCAAAAAGAAAAGAAAGGCAAACGTCGTGCATGCAACCGAAGAAGATAAGAAAGTTAAGTCCATGGTTGCCACAACAGAGGGTAGGCTTGTCAGCGCCGCGCCCACAGAAATTCAAGGGTTAAGGAGAGCTACTATCATTGCTACCCAGCGAAGAAATAAGAATCGTCGCATTCGCAAAATGTTGACCAAATTAGCAGAAGATCAATATGAACAGACAGTGGATACTGTTAGTGCAAATGCTCCAAGGAGACCGATTCGTCAGGAACCAGAAAGAAGAAAGTCAACTCCAAGAAGGTCGGAACAGATAAAAGAAATATCAAGAAAAGCAGAAATAGAGTCGGTACCTCGACGCTGAGCATATGTACCAGATCCGAAGAGTCTTATTGCTAAAGCAACCCCAGAGGATGTCCCTGCGGAGACTATCCCCGAGGAGCCAAGACATGCAGAAGAACGTACTGGGGTTGAGTCATACATCCCGCAGTATGTTACTAGACACCGAGGACTTCAGATAATCCCAGAATACGAGCTGGAGAAAATGCTACTAGTTGAGAAGAAAACCTTTGAATACTTTGAAAGAATTGGAAACAAGAGGGTCAACATCTTGGAAGGCCTCAAGCTACATACAGATGTTTTCTCAGATTATGAGCAACAACAAATTGTAGATTGCATCCTTGAATTGCAGAAAATGGGTCGAGCTGGCCGCCTAAGAGAAAAGACATATTCAAAACCCCGAAGATGGATGCCAGAAAAGGGAAGAGTTACAATCCAATGTGGATGTTGCTACAATTTTGTCACAGACAGAAAAGGAAATCCACCAGGGATACTCCGTCGCAGTGAGGTGGATCCAATGCCAAGAGTCATTAAGAGAATGATGAAAAGGATGATAACATGGAGGGTACTGCCTGCAAATTGTATACCCAACAGCTGCATTATCAACATCTACAAGGAAGGCGACTGCATACCTCCGCATATAGACCATCATGATTTTGTTAGACCCTTCTGCACAGTGTCATTCGTCAACCTGTGCAACATCATGTTCGGATCTGACCTCCGGATTGCAGGCCCCAGTGAGTTTCGAGGGCCGGTGGAGATACCACTATCGGTAGGTTCCGTCCTGGTGTTAAAAGGAAACGGAGCAGATGTTGCGAAGCATTGCATTCCAGGAGTGCCTGTGGAGCGGATCTCAGTTACTTTTAGAAGAATGGACGACAGAAAAATGCCTTACCACTTTCAGCCAGATCCAAAATTGGAGAGTCTCCGGCCCTACGAGCTGTGAGTTACATGGGAAATAACACACCTCCAATGCACATCCATGCGGCACTCCTACCAAGGGTGGCTTGGAAGGTGATGTTATTGCCCATGTTCCTTACTATTCAGACATGGATATTTGATAGACGCTTTTGAATGAATCAATAAAAGTTTACATAATCCGTTTTGGATTTACATGGATTGTATGAGACATTAAATTTCTGAGGAAAATGTTATCATGACTAGATCAAGTTGTATGATGTATTTTCAGCAAGTTGGAATGAAAACAACTCGTCATATTTTGCCTTCACCTCTTTTTGTGCAAATTGACTGGGAAACGCCATTAGAGTTAAATGAACTTCGAACGAAGAATAGAAAAGAAAAGAAAATAAATGAGAATTTTTACTAAAAATCTGAATATTAAAATGAACTTCAAATTCACATGAACACTAAATAAATAACAAAAATAAAAAAATGGGATCGTTAAAGGACAAACAAAATGAATCTAAATCTCAAATTGAATTCCAATCTGAATCCTTTGATTCGAACCTTTCAGTTCTTCTCTCAATCGAAATCTGTTTGAAACTTCTTTGAAATTTGAATAGTTTCCTCGACTTATTGATAAGTCAAGTCTTTTTAGCTTGGTACCTTTACCAGCTCCTTTCAATTCTCTTGCTGCTATGTCTTAGAGGATCGACTAGTTCTATCGACACGGAGCCATAAACTTTGTTCGATTTGGTTCTGATGGCTTGAGACTGGGTCCCTCTTCATACAGATAAATCTTCGAGATTGGAACCACTTTTCATTTCTCATTAAATTCCGAGACTGGTACCTAAATTTCAGTTCTCTTCCTTCGAGGTCGGTACCTAAATTTCGACTCTCATTCGAGATCGATACCTAAATTTCGATTCTCTTTCGAATTGATACCTAAATTTCAATTCTAAATTTACGAGACTGGTACCTAAATTCCAGTTCTCTTCCTTCGAGGTCGGTACCTAAATTCCGACTCTCATTCGAGATAGATACCTAAATTTCGATTCTCTTTCAAATTGATACCTAAATTTCAATTCTAAATTTCCGAGAGTGGTACCTAAATTCCAGTTCTCTTCCTTCGAGGTCGGTACCTAAATTCCGACTCTCATTCGTGATCGATACCTAAATTTCAATTCTCTTTCGAATTAATACCTAAATTTCAATTCTAAATTTCGAGGCTGGTACCTAAATTCCAGTTCTCTTTCTTCGAGGTCGGTACCTAAATTTCGACTCTCATTTGAGATCGATACCTAAATTTCAATTCTAAATTCCGAGACTGGTACCTAAATTCCAGTTCTCTTCCTTCGAGGTCGGTACCTAAATTCAGACTCTCATTCGAGATCGATACCTAAATTTTGATTCTCTTTCGAATTGATACCTAAATTTCAATTCTAAATTCTGAGGCTGGTACCTAAATTCCAGTTCTCTTCTTTCGAGGTCGGTACCTAAATTTTGACTCTCATTCGAGATCGATACCTAAATTTTGATTCTCTTTCGAATTGATACCTAAATTTCAATTCTAAATTCCGAGGCTGGTACCTAAATTTCAGTTCTCTTCCTTCGAGGTAGGTACCTAAGTTCCGACTCTCATTCGAGATCGATACCTAAATTTCGATTCTCTTTCGGATTGATACCTATATTTCAATTCTAAATTCGGAGGCTGGTACCTAAATTCCAGTTCTCTTCCTTCGAGGTCAGTACCTAAATTCTGACTCTCATTCGAGATCGATACCTAAATTTCGATTTTGTTTCGAATTGATACTTAAATTTAAATTCTAAATTCCGAGACTGGTACCTAAATTCCAGTTCTCTCCCTTCGAGGTCGGCACCTAAATTCTGACTCTCATTCGAGGTCGATACCTATATGTCGATTCTCTTTTAGGTTTGAAACTTAAATTTCAAATCTCACACTCTCGAGATCAGTACCTAAATTCTGATTCTCATCATTTTTTTACGTCGGTACTTAAACTCTAATTCTCACTCCGAGGCTGGTACCTAAATTCCAATTCTCTTCGCAATCCCGAGGTTGAAATCAAGGTTTCAATTCTCATTTCAAATCCAAATTTCAAATTCAAAATTTCCTTAAGTCGATTTTAAGTTAAACTTCAAATCGAAATCCAAACTCACACATTGAAACTTGAAATTTAAAAGTAAACTGAAATCTAAATCAAATTTCCCCAGATCTTGTGATTTGGAGTTCACCTCCTTTTCCATTCCCCAGCGAGAGTTCAGGAATCTCCGGTCTTGGAAATATACCTGATACTCCCCAGCGAAAATTCTTCTACTTCGTCCTAAGTTTGTCACTTGGATATCTGTGTCAGTCTTGTTGATCTCTTCGGTCAATGCCAATACGTGCGGTGTGCTTGGTTAGCACACCACACCTATTGGGGGTCCATTTGTTGACCTCATTTTTGACGAGGTCTTTTGCTTCTCTCTTTAGTACTTAGGATCTAGCCATAGGCTTTTCCTTCGACTAATCTTAGAGGACTAGAAGTGGAACCCACCCTTTAGAAATTCAAACACCTCTTGACTCCCTGCAAACCCCACAAGCTTGATTGTAGACCCCTAATCACCTAGAGGGTTGAAATCAAATGTGGAGGTTGAAATCAAACACTAATTTGATTTGCCCAAAATTTGAACCTAAACTCCACCTAAACCTAACCCAAAACCAAAATCTCTTAAATTGACCTAAGCCCAAGCCTAACCCAAATGGGCCCAAATCCCAAAATCAAAGCCCAACCAAAGTTGAAAACTCTTTGTGACACTCCCTTGAACATTTCTCAATATTAATTTTACATCAAATCCAACTTTAGCCCAACCTTAGCCCAAGTTAGTCCAATTTGGCCCACCTTGGCCCCTTTACCAAAAAAACCCAAATTCAACCCAATTCAATTCAAAATCACTTTAAACTTGTTCCAAACCACTCATGACACATGCCTAAACCAATTGCAACATTTATTTGGCACAACCCTTTACAAAATTTTCATCCCAAATTTATTTTAAATCTAAAAGCCCACTTCCTTAAACCACTTTAAAAGCCCATCCCAAGACAATTTCAAAAGCCCAAAATTGACTCTAAAGCCCATATGACATTTTCATTTGTCATCCATTTAATCAAAATCATTCCCTATGTTCCAATTCCATCATCAAATAAATCTAAATCAAGCCTCATGCCAAAATACCCCTAAATTTCAAAAATCCTAAAATCCCTTTCTCATGCAAGTGAGCTAAGCCATTCCTAAGCCATGAACAAGCCTTGGAGCCATGCACAAGCCACATGAGGCCATGAGAATCTTAGGATTGTCAACAACCCATATGTGGAAAAAGGAGAAAGGCCTTTAAGCACTCCTTAAGAGTCATTAACCATTCCCATGTCTCCCATAACTCATGCTTAAGCCTAATTGTACTTGGATTGTGACTTGACCTCACTAATCAAGCTGATCCAGATGACTTTCTATTCAGCCCAAACCAGCCTTGGGGAGGTGCACCTAGCTTAATCCATGCATTGGTCCAAATTAAGCCAAAATGAATTCTCCCCCATTCCATTTAAATCAAATTCTTTACACATGTACAAAGCCAATTGAACTCACCAAACCCCAGCCCTGACCTCACTAGTCAAGATGGTGACCAATGCCTGGCTGGCCAACCGCCTGGGTCGCTGGAAAACAGAATTTTTAATTCTTCCATGACCGAGAACTCCATGTGAGCCAAAATTTTCAATTCCTCCTTGCTGAGTTGTCCCAGTCCAATTGAACACCATGACTGTTCCTCTCTTGCATAGAGCAGCTGATCCCAAGCATCAAACCCCCCTGGGAAGCCCTCCAACCAAGTCTATTTAAACCCACCACCTCTCGGCCAAATGAGGAGATGAACCAAAACCTTACCAAAACTCTGCTGAAATCATTCCAGACTCCTCTCCAGACATAGAAAACTTGATCCCCACTGAAATCCAGCCCTAAAACCCTCTATGTGAGCTCAATTTCTGAGTTAAAAATCCACCCAAAAAATAGGACACTTCACCACAGTGAGCCAATCTCCAAATTGATTGATCCTACACCTTCACCAGACCAAGAGGAGAAGTTCCCCAACAAAAGCCCCCTCACCGAAGCCGGCCATTGCTTCCAGACCTCCAAGCTTTGTGATCGGCCTTGGTCACTTTCATACCTAGACAATTCCCTAGAGCCAGAGACTTCATCTGGAGCTTGCCTGTACTCAATCGAAGGTGACACAACTCTCAGATTGAAGCTTCACTTCTCTGAGCAAAGGTATGAACTCATTCTTTCCCCCGAGCTTCCAGCAATTATCCATTTTATTTGGGTTAATTTCATAGCTTATAAACCATATGGATGTGTTCGTCTCTTCAAGACGAATCAATAGAGCATAAGAACACAAAAATCCATTGAGAATCGAGTGAGATCTTAGGGTTTTAGTGTGGACGGCCACGGGTGCACACCAGTCGTAGACGATGACCAGGAGCCGTTGGATCGCGCGTGTATCGAGCAGACGGTCGAGATCAAGTCAGACGGCGCAATTGTACGTGAACCGCAAGCCCCTGAAGAGCTGAGCCAGATGGCGGCGCCGAATCACAGCGCGACGCGTGGGCTTTCGAAGCTGCCAAGGTTGACGCGGCGCCGCTGGATAAGTAGGAAATTAGGGTATTTTTGAATTATTTAAATGCCCTGAACTTAAAAAATTCATATCTTTTCATAGAAAAATCACAAAAATAAAATAAAAATACCTTCTTGCTCAGTGAAAAGAGGAGAATAATGTGGAAAAGAAATCAAGTTAATTGGATGAGTATTTTATTTTTAATAATTTATTTACTGTTTTCAATATTAGGATTCTCCATTTGCATAGACAATTCACCATGGCATGAGACCATAGGGCTTTTGAAGCCTCTAATCTTGGAAACATTTCTTGAATTTTTCAAGGTCAGAGGCCATCTCTGTGAAAAGTTATTGAATTTTTAAGTTCATGTCACTGTTTTAGGTATTTTAATTCCAATAATTAGCATGTCCTAGAATAAATTCTAGGAAAATTTGGTGATGTTCCTTAGGACCAGAAAACCCTATGAAAAATATATTTTCAATTAATTCATTCATAATAACCTTAATTGGCCTAAACCCCTAAAATTGATTTTGATTTAATTAGGGTTATCCACACATCAAATTGACTTGAAAACAATTCTCCATTACTCTTTAGGGTCAGAGGAATCTTACATAAAATTTTGAAATCTATTGGACTTGATTAACCCCACCAAATGGGTTGATTAAGCCTCATAAGCAAAATGAAACTTTAAAAATTCATAACTCTAAAAATACTTTTCAAAATTTCACAAAAATAATTTTGGAGCTTCTTTGATATCAGGGGAGTTCAGGAAAATTAAAATTGGAATTTTCTAAAAAAGTTGATTTTTCACAATATTTTAATATTTTAATAATTAAAAATAATAATAAAAATCACAAAAATATTAAAAATCATAAAAATATCAGATTTTGACTCCTAATCACTTAGGAACAAACCAAATATTTTTCCTAAGTCCCTAGGGTAAGATATTGAATTTTAAAGGCTTAATGTAATTTTTAATATTAAAAAATAAGTTTTTAACCTTTTTCACTAAAATAATTCTAATAAATCAAAGAAAAATTAGAAAATTATAAAATTTGTTTTTTTGAACTCCTTGAGGTTAGAGAGATTTATGAAAAATATAAAATCCATTTTTCAACTTTAATTTTATTTTATAATTAATTAATACTCTAAAACTAAAAATAATTATAATAAATAAAATATAATTCAAAAAATCACAAATATTTGTCCAAGTAGTCATCTGGTCATTAGAAGTATTCCATAATTTTCTTAAGGATATAAACCTTTCCTTGATCATGTTGTTGAATTTTCTTTGAAAACTCCTATTTTCTACTAAAAATAATTATATAAATAAATTAAATTCAGAAAAATCACATTTTGTCCTCTAATGTCTTAATTGACATGTGAGTGAGGTGACATAAAAATTTTAAATTAATTTGAAATCAATTTAGTGAGTTATGAAATAAATAAGCCTAAAAGGGCATAAAGTAATTAAAAATTTTAACCCTTAATTAAAACTATAGGTTTAATCAAAATGGAGGGTAAAATATTTGATTTTAACTTTCTCTTGGATGATTGAAACTTAGGGAAATTAAGAGGTAGAAACACTTTAAAAACTTTCAAAATATCAAAATGAAACTTAAATTAATTAAATGATTTAAAATTTGTAAAGAATATATTTAAATTTGGATTATTAAAATAGGGATATTATTAAGAGGATATTTATTCTTTAATTTAAGAATCCCTAAATAAATCACTTTAACAATATTTAGTTGTTAATTAAAAATTAAAATAATAATCCAAATTAACAATTAAAACTAAAATTAAATTAAATTAAATTAAAATTAAATTAAAATTAAAGTAATTTTGAGATAAAAAAATTCACATGAATAAATTTTAAAGGATGCCCTACGGGACAAGTGCTTTAACTTGAGTATTACGCTGAAATTACAAGACACGGGATGTCAGCGACTTAGAATTCTTGATAAGCGAGACCGATGTCTTGCCCGAAGTTGATCTTCTCTTTCGCCACCGGAGAAGGTGTTATCAATAGAGACGAGTTGCACGATGCGCGGTCATTCAGTTTGGACGAAAGGGTTCGACGATGTTGTAGCAATGTTCGGTGATGTCATTGTCTGATGATAGAGAAGTACGAAATAGCGAGTTCGTTAAGCGCATTGTGGAGTTCAACTTGAAGCTTTGTTACGGAATTCTCCCCTCTGGAAAGGATGTCGTTTGGAATGAATTCTTCTTTTCTTGTAAAGATGCGCTACGAAAAATGTTAGGATTGCTCCACAGGTTGTGTACGCACCTAACAGCGGATTCACCACATTTGTACAGTCATTCAGCTAAGCTAAGGAAAAAGAGATTCTACACGAGGGAAAGTCGGCCGGCGTTTATGACCTACCATTTTCCAGATTCGATATTGGGTCCGATTGGCTTCACTCTGTTGACAAAGGCACGAGAAAATGAGACCATCTCTTACGGATAGAGCAACAATGAGTCAACGATTAAACGAGGTATACCGGGATTCGGAAGGTCGAGTGTCGAAGATATTCACTGACTTACTTCTAAGTTCGGAAATCAGAGCTGCACAGGCCGAAGAAACCCGACGAGATCGACGAAAGGACATCCAGTACTGCCCATCCACCACGGGTTCGTTGGACACACCATTAAGGATTGCGCCGGCTTCGAAGTTGGCTTGAGGAGAATTTCGGAAGTAGAAAGGTATCCGGGGAAGAATATTTAAAATAACCTGAAAAAGGTTCGCAAATATGATTTGAGATGATTCGATTGACTACATGCGACGACACCGGTGCTCGGGGAAATAAGTGATGTTTCTCGAAAATCTCAGTTGACCTTAAGATCATCAAAGGAAGAGTCGATTGAGGAGAATTTGTGGAAAAGCAGTAACGTGCACAAACGTAAAGTCCGGAAAAACAACATTGAAGAGGAAGATTACGAACTAGCGATTTCATGGAAGGTGAATTTACAGAAATCGAAAGTCGTCGAGACCCGATCAACATTATGCGAGCGACCTCCGCCTTTTAGTGAAGAAAACATTGCGGAAGGGCCCAGCGAAGAGTAGTACGACAGCGAGATGAACATGTCAATCGTCGGAAAAACAGCTAGAAGAAGTGATGAGCTGTATGGCCACGGTCGAGGAGAGTCGCGATCATAGCGAATAACGCCTCGAGAAACAAACCAGCGAGACCATTAATGTTACGGATGAAGAAGGGGGGTTCACCGAGTCGATGTGTCTGTGAGAGAGGGATTCGGTTCGAGGAGTCCCGTGCAGAAAAGGACATGAAATGGTGGAACGAGGTGAAGAAGCCACGCTCGGTCCCAAGAAGCAGACATCGATTCGAAGGTGAAATATACCACGAAGAGTTTGATCTTTGTCGATATCTAGGAGGGTTTCGTATCACCTCGGTTCGAGATTTTTGATGGTACGGAAACCTAGACGGCATCGTGAGACTTTCGAGCAAATTCTTTGCAACGCGGGGGTAGCGATGCATTGTCTTGATTTGTGAATAGCCTTTCGGGGTTGCATTCGGCGGGGTACGCAGGCTGCTAAATGGTTTGGTGAGAACGTTCGTAGGAATTGGAAGACCTCTTTGTTAAGCGGTTCGGCGGAGGCGAACTTGCCATATCATAGCATCGGTGATCTTGTGGTGGAGCGACGAAGTCGGCGAAACCATTGGTAGACTACATTTTGCGATGGAGAAATTTAAGCTGAAGTGTGAGCCGCAGCTCGGGAGCGGCTTATCACCGATTGAAATTCTCTTAAAGAGCATCCATGGACAGTTGCATTTCTCCTCGAAAGGGTTGTGATAAACGTTCGAAAGCACTTTTGCAAAGGCCCGGGAAGTTTGCAAGAGGAAGCGAAACGGTTGGGTTTTCCGGAAAATTCAAGCTTCAGAGTCGGTCGAGACATTTTAGGAGTACGAGACAATGGCGGTGGTGGATAAAGACAAGCGGCCAATGCGGATCCAGTTGAAGACAGCACCGACGACGATCACCATCGACGATCGTCTCGACGAGTGGTCGCGCTTCGGATGGATGGAAGACGGGGTCCGTCTACGGCCGAAACTAAGTAGAGTATATTCTTTCGAAAGATGAGGCAGTGGAAAAGATGTTTCAGAATTTGATTAAGAAACCCGAGATTCAGTTACTTTTGAGCGAAGAACGGCGGAAGTTAACAGAAGAATCATCCCATTGTGCCCCAATCGCGAGAATGCTTGGGCACACCATTGAAAGGCTGTATCGATTTCAAAGAATGGCTGGAGAAAAACTTGGGGAATGGAAGCGTAACAATCCACGATGAATATTTGAGAGGAACTTGAAATAAGTTATATCGATATGATTTCGGGCGATTTGTTTGCTTCGATTGGTTCCTACGCGGCGACAACGGACGTGACACTTTTTGGTTGCTATTACTTTTATTTGAAAGAAGATATTAGCACGATCAGTATTGGTATGTACACTTTCTTCTTACTTTTGCATTGAATGAATGACAAGGAGTTTGTTTTTGTCCCGGGCGAAGTCGATGTTTGGAAAGCTTAAATTTGGATATTTTGCTAAGACTATGGTTTCGAGGGAAGAATGAAATTAATGCTCTAATAACTAATGTCAGAAAACAGGTTTAAAATGCACCTACCAAATCCTATGTCATAACTTGGTGGGTTTCTATTTGTTTATTTGATAAGGATGACTTTCTTTAGCAAATTATAATAGATCCAGATGCCCTCCAAGATATCCAGAAGATTATGAAGGGGTCCGGAGCAATACCCTGGACATTTCATAACCTTTTGAATTGTCTCGAGTTCATTTAAACTTTTTATACATGCTAAATAATTCTTCCATTTCATACCCTTATGTTTAGTGATCCTTAATGTTTTAATTATCCCAATGAGTAGGGTAACCATCACTTGATATTTCATTTATGAATTATGTGGGTGAAGGCCCCTTAAAGGGAAAATTGACATATCAAGGTTTTAACTAATTTATTTTAGAGTTGGGCTTGTAGTGTTCCAGTGTTTAATTTTGATCATATTTCATTTTCTAAACCTCATTAAGTCGAATCTTAATTAAGCCTAATTCACTTCTAAGCCCTTAAGACTTAATGTGTAAGTTTGTAATTTTAGGAATATTGAGTTATGTGATCTTACTTCTTATCGAAATATTGAAGTATCATTTCATCATTGGCATGGGGTTCTAAGTTGGTAAATTATTATCTTCCAAAGACAAACCCCTCACCTTAGTATCATTTAATTTTAATTATTTTTCAAAACATAATAATTTAGGAAATTGCAATTTTAGCCTTTTAATGGAAAAGTATGAGATTGGCTTCTACCATTAAGTCCCTTGTATTTCAACCATCTAGATATGTCAATTATGATCATTTGTTACCCTTTCCCTTTCATTAAGCCTAAATAATAATTAAGGCTTAAATTCTAAAATAATAATTTTGCCCCTATAAGGTCTTTCACTTCATAAATCATTAAATTTAACTCAAATGACTTTTGAAATTTTTCTTTTAGCCCACTCATGGGTTAACTAAAATATCAGAGGAGAAAAATGTGATTTTTTTATTTTAATTTAATATTTATAATTATTTTAATGCAAAAATAGGGATTTTCAAAGTTAATTCAATAACTTAGCCAAAGTAAAGAGTCAGTCCTTGATAAAATTATTGGAGGTTCTCGATCCATTAAAAAAAATACTTATTTTTATGCCTTGATTTTTATCAAAATTTTAAGGATATTATGCTTTAATGAAAGGTATTTTTGTGTTTTTGGATGTAGGTGATGCAAAAATGTTCAAAAAGGAAAAAGGATGAAATAGGAGAAAAAAGGAGCAAAAATGGAGCCAAAATGCAAAATTGCCAAAAAAATGGGCCTGGCGCCTAAGCGCCAGCTCGATACCAAATCTGTGACGGTTTTTGTAACTACTTCGGGCGGTTATTTTGACCATCTTTAAGATTGGTAGTTATTCTTAGATTATAGGACGTGTGATACATTGTATCTAAATGCTTGGAAACGGTTTAGATCGCGAAGAGGTGCGATCCAAAGTGAAGAGGTGAGAAGAACTGGACGCGTAGTCAGGCGCCTAGGCGCCGGACACACTTTCGTAAGATCTCATCGAACTTCGGACACATTTTGAAGAGATGCTTTAGGCAACCCTTGAAGCCTATAAATAGGAGGCCATTTCTACAGAGAAAAATGCCCAATAAGAAGCCCACCCTAGTCTGCTCCAATCAGAGAGAGAATTAGAGAGAGTTTTAAGGGCCACAATTGTAGTTTACTTTCTTTCATAAATTAGTGAGTTTATTTTATTTAGAGTTTGTATTGAGAGTTTGAAAGAGATGGTGCTTTTGAAGTCTATTTCGCTTTTGAGTCAGAAGGAATCAGAGGTTCAGTTGGAGAAACACTTGAGTTAAGTATTTGTAATTTAATTCAAAATTTTGTTTATATGTTTTGTTATTTAAATTCAATGTGTTCTGAGTAGTTACTTTACTTTCTCTTTTCAATTATGAAAAGATAAATAAGATAATATTAAATTTGTTGGAGAATTAAAAACTAAATATGTTTAAATATTGTGATGATATTAATACCGAATCTTAATTTACTATTTAAATTGGCCATTTAAATTGTTAAAATTTGTTGAAGAATTTTGAGACTTAGAAAGAGATGAATTCTTAACTAGTAGATATCACACGAATCCTTGGGTAATCGAAGGCCTTGTGAGGGTTATTCAAGGTGAAGTGAAAATAAATAGGAAAATATTATTCAATGGGCCTAGAATTGATAAGTTTTTAGAGTGACAAACTAAATTCTTGTAATTTGGTTTATAGAGAGGGAACGGGTCACTAGTAGAGCCGACCATAGCCACCCTTGGACATCTAGTAGTGTGAGCTTAGATTAACCCATTTTACTAACAATACATCCAGACCTGTGTTGACCTCATTTTTGATGAGGTCTTCTCTTCTCTCTTTAGTACTTAGGATCTAGCCTTAGGCTTTTCCTTTGACTATCTTAGAGGACTAGAGATGGAACCTACCCCTTTAGAAACTCAACCACTTCTTAACTCCCCGCAAACTCCACAAACTTGATTGTAGGCCCCTAATCACCTAGAGGGTTGAAATCAAATGTGGAAGTTTAAAGGATGAGTTCCTATAGGACTCTTTGGCCTGTAGACCGCCCCAGGTGGCCCGGTCCGGTGAGGGCCGACTTACACACACACTATACTTATACACTACACTTTCACACATCTCCTAAAACCACACCCATACCCAACTCGACCTCCTCGACTCATGAAGGTGATTCACATGGATGGTCCTTAACCCCTAAGCCCTCGGCTAAGAGGGTTAGGAACAACATAATGAATACACAAAATGAGTCCTCTCATGGCTCATATGGGCTTAATATGGCTTCATGGCTCAACCTAAACGATTCCATGTCACTTAAATTCGATTAATCTTCATTTTTTCAAAATTTCAGTTTTTGGCCCCCGGGACCCGGACCCTCCTAACCTACCAAAAGCCCTGAATAGCTCAAAATCTCCAAAATTCCTAAATCACCCAAAATTCCTCAAAATTGATCCCAAACATTTCCACATCACTCAAATTGATCATCCATACCCAAAAATATCAAAAATTCCAAAAATACCCCCAATACCCTCCAAATTACCAAAATGCCCCTCTTGACCCAAAAATTCAAAAAAAATTCCAAAAATTCCCAGAAAATTTCAGAAAATCCCAAATATTCCCAATTTCATTTTGTTCAACTACACCATGGGCTGATTTTGTCAATTTACCCCACTTTTACCAAAACCCCCAATTTAACCCATTTTAAACCCAAGTGAACCCAATGTCAAACCAAACCTACCCAATTGACCCCAATTTTGGTCCAATTCAATTCTAAACTTCAATTCAACATCCCAAATATCAATCTGGACCAAATTCAAGAATAATTTTATTGACATTTGAATCCAATTTCACTTTTGACCTTAAAGACCAATTTTGACCCATGACTCAAACTTAGCCCAAATTAGCCCAATTTAACTCCAATTTAACCCAAATCTTTTCTAAAATCTTCCTAACATACCCACAAACAAAACTCTAACATAATTTGCCCAAAATTTGGACCCAAACCTCACTCAAATTCAACCCAAACCCAAAATCCCCTAAATGGGCCTACACCCAAACCTAACCCAAATTGGCCCAAACCCCAAAATCAAAACCCAAACAAAGTTGAAACCTCTTTGAAACACCCCCAAAAACATTTTTCAACATTAATTTTACATCAATTTCAACCTTAACCCAACATTTATTTGGCATGGCCCTTTGCAAAATTTTTTATCTAAAAGCCCATTTTGAAACATAAAAGCTCATTCCCTTAAACCATTTTAAAAGCCCACATTTACCAAATTTTAAAAGCCCAAAGTCCATTACCAAGCCCACATGAAACCTTTTCTTCATCATTCCTTTGATAATCCTATTTGACCAAAGTCTTAAACCATCATGAAATCAACCCATTTGTAGCATCATGACAAATCCCATCAATGGAATCCAAAGTTTTCAAAATTCCAAATAACCCTTTTCCATGCAAGTGAGCCAAACTTTTCCCAAGCCATGAGCAAGCCAAATGAAGTCATGGAGCCATGAATAAGTCATATACAAGATATGGGGAGCCCTTTCCACCTCACCATGCCACTTATGGCAAGAAGAGGGGAGCCTTTCCTAAGCCTTCACTAAACCTTTTTAACCCCATTCATGATACACTTTAACCAAAATTGGCCACCTCACCTTGGATGGGGACTTCACCACACATATGAGGCTGACCCAAATGATCTCACATCAGCCCAAATCAAGCCTTGGTGAGTGAACCAAGCCAAAACCATGAATTGACCCAAATTGGACCAAAAATGCTCCTTACACCCATGCCATTTAAATCCTCGACTTTACACATGGCATAACCCAATTGATCGCACCAAGATCAAGCTCAATCATGTGAGGTTTTCTCAGCAAAAAAACCTCGGTGAATGAACCAAGCCAACCCTCATGGCCACCCAAGCTCCACCATAACCTTCCTTATTTAAACCCCACCTCCATGACCAAGGGGAGGAGAAGCAAGATTTACCTTGGGGAGACTATGCCAAATTGTTCCCAAAGCTTCTCCAAGCATTTCTAAGTTCAATCAAATCATTTCCACCGAGGCCTCACTCTCGGACAAAGGTATCAATTTTTTTCTCCTCCAACCGAGCATGTTTTAATTTTCTATACTTATTAACATGTTTTAAGTATATCATCACCATATAGATGTGTGCTACTCAATTAGACGATCATTTTAAAAAAAATTCATTAAATTTCGTTGATAATCGAGGGAGATATCAAGGTTCAAGTCGGACGGTTTTGAGTGAATATAACAAAGACAAGAGGAGCAACAGCCGTCCGATCGTGCATGTATCCCACGGACGGCGCTGATGGAGTTGGACGGCAGCTTTATCCTTGAACAGGCAACCACGCCAGCCAGTAGCAGCGCGACACGTGTCATTTGAGCGGGAAATGCATTTTATTTATTTATTTTTGAACCTAAACTTCAAAAACTCATAACTTTTCATAGAAAACTCAAAAAAATAAAATAAAAATACCCTCTTGCTCACTGAAACGAGGAGAATAATGTGGAAGTGATTTTATATTTATTTGATGCATATTTTATTTTTAATTAATTAAATAGTGTTTTCAATCATTCAATTCTCCATGCATGTATAAAACTCATCATAGCATGAGACCATAGGGCTTTTTAAGCCTTTGATCTTGGGAACATTCCCTGAATTTTTCAAGATCATAGGCCATCTCTATAAAGAGTTATGTATTTTCCAAGTTTATGCCACTGTTTGTGGTATTTTAATTCCAATAATTATCATGTTGTGAAATAAATTCTAAGAAAATTTGGTAATGTTCCTTAGGAATAGAGGACCCTATGAAAAATATATTTTGAGTTAAGTCACTTGGAATGACCCTAATTGGCTTAAACACCCAAAATAGATCCCTAATTAATTAGAGCTAACCATACATCAAATTGACTTGAAATTAATTCTCCACTGACCTTTAGGATCAGAGGAACCCACCATAAAAATTCGAGGCCAATCGACTTGGTTAGCCTCTACTAAATGGGTTGATTAAGCCATTTAGTCAATTTAAACTTTAAAAATTCATAACTTTCAAAATACTTTTTAAAAATTCACCAAATTAGTTTTGGAGCCTCTCTAATATTAGGGAAATTTAAGAAAATTAAAATTTCAATTTTCTAAAAAAATTTGATTTTTTAATATTATTTTAATATTTTAATAATTAAAAAATAATAAAAATCACAAAAATAATAAAATTCACCAAAATGTCACATTTTGAATTTTAATCACTTAGGAACAAACCCCATATTTTTCTTAGGTCTATTTAGTGAGATATTAAATTTTAAAGCCCTAAGGTAATTTTAAAATTAAAAAATGTATTTTCTACCATTTTCACTAAAATAATTATAATAAATCATAGAAAAATCAGAAAATTGTAAAATTTGATTCTCTGATTTCCTTGATATCAGAGAGATTTTTGAAAAATATAAAATTCATTTTTCAACATTTATTTTATTTTTAAATTAATTAACACTCCAAAAATTAAAATAATTATAATAAAAATAATATAATTCAAAAAATCACCAAAATTGGTCTAAGTGGTCCTTCTGGTCATTAGGAATGTTCCCTAATTTTCTTAAGGACAGAAACTTTCCCTTGGTCATGTTATTAAATTTTCCTTGGAAATCTCTATTTTCTACCAAAAATAATTATATAAATAAATTAAGTATAGAAAAATCACATTTTCTCCTCTCATGTCTTTATTGACATATGAGTGAAGTCACATAAAAATTTCAAGTTCATTTGAGTTTAATTTAGTGAGTTATGAAATTATTAAGCTTAAAGGGTAAAGTGGTAATTAAAAATTTTAATCCTTAATTAAAACTTTAGGTTTAATAAAAAATTAACAAGTAAAATATTTGATCCTAATCTGATTTGGATGATTGAAATTTAAATAATTAAAGGGTAGAAACCCATTAAGCAATTTAAAATGATTAAACCTTAATTAAATAATTGATTAAATTTGGAAGAATAATAAAATTGGAATTATTAAAATAGTGGATATTATTAGGAAGAGATTTATTCTTTAATTTAAAAATCCCTAAATTAATCATCTCATTAATATTCAATTCTTAATTAAAATGATAACTCAAATTCAAAATATTAAAAGACTTAATCATTAAACTAAAATTAAATTATTAAACTCTTTCAAAAATTTCAATTAAAATTAAAAATAAAATTAAATTAAAAATTAAATTAAATTAAGTAAATTAAATTGGATTAAATTAAATTAAATTAAATTAAAATTAAAAGTTGAATTAATTTAAAGATTAAATTAAATTAAATTAAATAAACAAATTAAATTAAATTAAATGAATTAAATTAAATTAAATTAAATTAATAAAATCAAATTAAATTAAGTTAAACCAAATTAAAATTAAATTAAATTAAATGAATTAAAATTAAATTAAATTAAATTAAATTAAATTAAATTAAATTAAATTAAATCAAATTAAATTAAAATTAAATCAAATCAAATTAATTTAATGTAACATCAAATCAAACTAAATCGAATTAAATTGAATTAAATTAAATTAAAACTCAATTAAATTAAATTAAATTAAATTAAGTCAATTTAATATAACATCACCAAAGACATAAAGAATTCAAAATAAATCTAAAATAACTCGAACACTATTCCAAATTTAAACCCATTAATGGAAATTAAACTAAATCACAAACCATTTCAACACCAATTTACCCTCAAAAGCTTTAGTTATCATAACTCCTAAACGAATATTAAATGAAATGTTACTTCACCTATAGGATATTCAAATGTCCTAGTTCATCGAGCAAGATAACAAAACTTCGAGATTCTTTGACGATTAATTCATTTGTGTAATTGAATCCATTCGGACTTAAAACAATTCTAGCAATATTAAAAAGATGTTTAAGATTCTTCTTAAACACTTTCTCAATATGATAGGATGTTTATAAGAACAATTGAATTTAATTGTTCTTCGATGAAGAAAATTGTCTTCAAACCAAAACACAAGGAACCTAGACGTCATAGGAAATGACTAGCTATAAGATTAGGAATTCGGCAGTAAAACCATAACCCTTCCCTTAGCTTTACCTAGGAACTTGCTTAAATATTCTAATTGTGTTTTAAGTGCAGCTTGGGATGACGGGAAGACCCTCCGAGTACGCTTTTATTTTATTGTAATTTACTTTCTTGCAATTTACATTATCGCAATTTCATTAATCGCATCGCACTTACTTTTCTGCATGATAAACAACCGTTGCATGAAAACCCACACCTTTAGGATAGTCCCTAAAACCGAAACCAAAACTAAGTTAAAAGTCATCGCAAGATAAAATTCACCGCCACAACATTTCAAAATATAAAACAACTCAAAATTTAATCACAAACGTAACACAAAACTACAATTACAATTAAATTAAAACATCCTGTCGGATGATCGGGAATACTTCGGATGATGTAACCTACGTGTTGCTAACGGATTTCCACTGTCTAAATGAAAGTGTGGAACTCATTCAACTGAGTTTAGCAAATTCATTTGAACTAAGTGAATCCGATAAAAATAATGATGCCTGAAGGATGGAACCGTGGGATCTTAACCGGTGTCGTTATAATCAACTTTAAGATTTGTTTTAATTAAAGTATCGAAAACACTTGGAAATTAAGATTTTCTCTAAACCAAAACACTTTTCTCATCCCCCGATTTATGACTTCTAAAATTGAACCTCCGCAACAACAAGGAGCTCGTGAGCATGATGGGCAAAGACGGCCATCGTCATCGCAAAAACCCGAGTCTACTTCAACAGAAACTTTCCTAGAATTAAATAACAAAGCCATAGGACTTCGAGGTAGCTTCGCTCTAGTGCAACATAAATCCTCAACTCTTCGTTAGGCACTTGCTTTGCAAATTAAGCCCTAACCTGGTCTTAGGATTCCGAGGTAGTCGTCCGATACGACAATAAACCCTCACATCTTCGAGGCTATTTGTTTGATTTTATCATACAAATATAAGCCCTAATTAATTAAAATCGGCAAGATCAAAACATTTAAATAAATATTAGGACTTTCCTAAACTCAAGCCAAACAATAGGATAGTCTGGAAATTACCGAAGTTCTCTTCGAATCTCGTGATTTCTCCTACTTTTCTTCCTTTGGATTCCCAAAACAAAATGTTCCAAATTCGATCCATTCCCTATCGAAATTCCAAAATTCAATCCTTGAAAACTTAAACTTTGAAATCCTTGAGAGCAGAACTATCGATTATTATCGAGAGTTTTCTTAGGTGATTCCCATCACTTAAGATGTAATTAACTATAGTGGGCTTACCCTTATAGGAATTTTAAAAGAACCCAGGTAATATAAACCCTGTTTAATGCTTTCATATTAAGCAGGGGAATTTGTCGGCTTATAAAATTGGTTCGTAGACCAAACGGATGTCACAAATCTTCTAGTTTATTTAATCGAGCCCCACCGTCAAGCAGTGTGTCTATCCTTAGGGATAGATACATCGTTTGTGGTGCGGTGCTTGTTTATATAAACTATTTGGGATGTGAGATCGGTTTAATCTCATATCTTAAAACCTTCAAATTTAAAATTATTTTCAAAATCAAATACTACTTTTCAAAATTATTTATTTAAATTAAATTAAAAATTCGCCGACAACTTCTGTTAGGCGACCCCCTTTTCAAAATAAAACACACAACCTAAAAATATGCCGACAACTTCTGGCGACTCCGCTGGGGAAAAGTTCCTCTCTCCATTTTTGATTAGAGGGTTTTGCTTTCATAAATCGGTAGTGAGTCCATGCCCCTAGTGGACCAAACTACTATTCTTTCCGTTGGCATACCCCGCTCATTTCGTCTTCGAGAGAGTATAATCAACTCCTTTCTGGATTTTTGAGCCACTGTTTAGACACCCTTAAACAGAAAGGTTCCGAAATCCTCCTTTTGTTACCTCTCCAAAGAGGTGAGGTGGACCCCCAATAGGTGTGGTGGGTTATAATTGGTCTATCGAAGTAAATTCGATGAGAAATCAATCCCCCCAAATTTCGGATCCGGTCCTACTCTTCATTCCTCTTCGAGTTTCGACTTTTTTTTGTAAACAAGTTAAACCTAAATCTCGCTCTCACAACATTCCATTTAAATTTCAACTAAAATAAAATTTCTTCAAAATTTCAAAAGCAAAATAAAACTTTTAAAAAAAACACAAGAAATACACTAATAAACAATACACAAAATTTGAAATAAAAATTTACAAGGATGCCCAGTTTACAAGACGAGTGCGTTAACTTCAGTACTTTCACTGAAACTGCAAGACACAGGATGTCACTGACTTCTGGGAATTCTTCAAATGACAGGACAATGTCTTCACCGAAGTTGATCTTCTCTTTCGCCACCGGAGAAGAATTCGCCGTCAATAGAGACGAGTCGCCCGATCCGGCGCTCATTAAGCTCGACAAGGGTTCGACAATGTTGTAGCAATGTTCGCGGATGTGGCTGTCACAATGATGAAGTCCGAAATAAGCAAGTTCGTTAAGCCCGTTGTGGAGTTCAACTCGAAGCCTCGTTACGGAATTCTCCCTCCGGAAAGGATGTCGTTCGGAATGAATTCTTCTTTGTCGTAAGGTCTCGCTACGAAAAATGTTAGGATCGCTCCCGGAGTCGTGTCTCGCTTCTACCGTCGGATTCACCACCGTCGTACCAGCCGCTCCGCTAACTAAAGGAAAAGAGATTCTACACGAGGGAAAGTCACCGGCGTTTATGACCTACCATTTTCCAGCATTCAATATCGGGTCCAATTCAAAGCCCATACAACCGACAAAGGCAATGTAAAAGAAGACCATCTCTTACTGATGAGAGCAACAACGAGTCAACGATTAAACAAGGTATACCCGTTTAAGGAAGAGTCGTTGTCGAATATATTCCATGACTTGCTTCTAAGTTCGTAAATCAGCTACCCGAGCCAAAAAGCCAGAGGAGGTCGGCAAGGAAGATCACCCGATGTATCGCCCATACCACCGGTTGTTCGGCCATACTATAGAAAACCGTTCAGCCTTTAAGGATCGGCTCGAGAAGAATTTCGAAGTGGAAAGATGGTAATACTAGAAGAATACTTAAAAGAACTCCGAAAAAAGTTCCGTAAATATGATTTCAGTATGATTCAATCGACTTCAACTCGACGACACCAAGTCGTCGGGAAATAAGTGATGTTTCTCGAAAATCTCCAATTGACCTTAAAGTCATCAAAGGAAAGTCCATCGAGGAGGTCGTGGAAAAGCTTCGAGCTAACATTGCACAACCGTCTAAAGATCGAAAAACAACATCGAAGAGGAAGATTACGAACTAGCAGATTCCATGGAAGGTGAATTCGTAGAAATCGACGTCGTCGAGACCTAAGCAACATTATCCGCGAGCGACACTCCGCCTTTGGTGAAGAGAACGCCGCAGGATTGGCAAAGGGCCATTCAACAACGAGATGAACATATCAACCATTCGAAGAAGCAACTAGAAGAAGTGATGGCCGCTATGGCCACAATTCAAGGAAAGTCACAATCACCGCGAATAACACCTCCGTAAACAAACCAACTAGAGACCATTAATGTTACAGATGAAAGAAGGGAGTTCACCGTCGATGTACAACGAAGAGGGATTCAGCTCCGTGGTCCGACACCGAACAAGACATTAAGCAAATGGTGGAACAACAGTGAGAGAAGCCCCGGCTCGCCCAAAGAACGAACATCGATTCCGAAGGGTAGACCATACCCCGGAGAGTTTGATGCCGTTCAATATCCCGCAGGTTTCGTATCACCTCGCCTCAAGATTTTTGATGAGTATCGGAAACCCCCGACAAGATGTCGCACACTTTCGAGCAAGTTGCCGCAACGCGGGGGTAGCGATGCATCGTTGTGCCGTCAACTCGTGAATAGCTTTTCGGGGTCGCATTCGACCGGTACGCGTAGCCGCTAAATGGTTCGGTGAGAACGTTCGTAGAATCGGAAGACCTCTTTGTTAAGCGGTTCGCCGGAGCTAGACACCATATCACCATCGGTGATCTTGTGGTGGAGCGACGAAGCCAACCGAAACATTGGTAGCTACATTTTGCGATGGAGAAATTTGAGCTCGAAGTGCGAGCCACTAGCTCCGGAGCAACATGCAATTGAAATTCTCTTAAAGAGCATCCATGGACCAGCTTGCATTTCTCCTCAAAGGATTCACAATCAAAACGTTCGAGAAACTACTTCGCAAAGCCGGAAGTTTGCAAGAGGAAGCCAAACAAATGGGTTTTCCGTAAAATTTCGAAAAGCTAGAGCCTGGCCAAGAGATTCGAGGAGTCCAAGACAATGGCAAGTGGTGGATAAAGGTAAGCAACCAATGCTGATCCGCATTGAATGTCTCAACAACAAGATTATCAAGCAATGTCTCAACAAAGGTCGCTTCGGATGGATGGAAGACGTGGTCCATCTACGCGCCAAGAAACTAAGCAGAGTATATTCTTTCAAAGATGAATCAAGAGAGACGTATGTTCCAGAATTTGATTAAGAAGCCCGAGTTCGATTGCCCGAGGAAAAGAAACCAACGGAAGTTAACAAGAAGAATCATCCCAACTATCGCCCATATCACGTAATGCTTGGGCACACCATCGAAGGCCGTATCAGCTTCAAAGAATGGTCGGAGAAAACTTCAAGAATGGAAGCGTAACAATCCCCGATGAATATTTGAGAGGAACTTGAAATAAGTTATTTCAATATGATTTCATGCGATTTGTTTGCTTCAATTGGTTCCTACGCAATCGACAAACGGACGTGACACTTTTTGGTTGCTATTACTTTCGACGCCGAAAGAAGATATTAGCACGATCGCATTGGTATGTACCTTCCTTCTTACCGCATCGAATGAATTACAAGGAGTTTGTTTTTGTCCGTAATCGCTCAATGTTTGGAAAGCTTAAATTTGGATATTTTGCTAAGACTATGGTTTCAGTGGAAGAATGAAATTAATGCTTTAATAACTCGAGTCGTTTACTTTAAGGAATTTGGACCGGGTCCTAAATTGATTTCAAAATGAAGTAAGTGTGGTCGAAATACGAGTAATCGATTCCGGATATCACGAGCCTTTTAATTTCCCGCCATGTGGCCGGGTCCGGACTTTCGAATAAGTTATAATATCCCGTGATTCATGTTAAGAAACATTTTGGAATTATTAATTAGGGGAGTTTCGACATTCAAAATCTTTAACAAAAATATGCACTCGCCGTATACGTAATTCTTAAAACAAAGGAGCAAAAAAAAAAAAGTTCCCGAGGAGAAGCTTCGAGGTGAGCACACAATCAAAAATTGGTGTCTCAATCAAGACATTCAAAATCTTTAACATGTGCTCCACCGTATATAATAATCCTCAATAAAAAAGGAGAGCGAAAAGCTCAATAAAAAAATGAGAAAGAAAAAGAAAAAGAATGCTCCCCGAGAAGAAGCTTCGAGGCAAGCATATAATCAAAAATCGGTGTCTTAATCCTCCCCGATTAATAAAACTCGAAATACAACCTTAAGAAGTTTCCTCCGATATTATGCTTTGAAAAGAGTCAAGTGATTTTATGTCTTTTGGATGGTCATTAACCGGCTCGTAAATATCTTTGGACGGAGAAAAATATTTTAATCACATGAACATAAATTTTGAAATCTACTTAAGCCTGGGAAGAAAGAATTAAACAAATGACAATGATATTAGCAAGCTAATGTAAATTCAACCCCGAAGTCGTATCCTTCAAGTGCCCAAAGAATACAACTTCAACGTCAGCTCAAAGAACGTCATAGTAATTTCTCGAAGACGAGTGTAACACCCTTTACGAAATCGGTGACAAAATCAAATGACAACTCGCTACTGAACAAAGCTACGGAGTTGCAGCCTCCTAAACCGTGACGTCCTCGTAAATAACACATCTTTATAAATGCTTGAAAGAGTATAAATTTCGATAGCAACTTAAAGAGTGAGTTATTATCTACAACTGATTTCAATCGACTGATGGTACCTCGTAAGTACCGCGCATCGTGATGCATCGTAGACAAATTCTTGTCCTACGAAGCACCGATGTCGCACTTGTCTAAAACTCGGGTCCAAACTCTTAAAACAAATGAAACTAAATAAAACTCGCATCAAACAAAATAAAAGTCAACATTTGAACAAAACAAAAGAACTCTGCACCTCGTGAATTTTCAAAAATCTCTCGCATAAGCATTTCGATAAAATTCAAGCATTTACGTGAACTTCTACAAACATTCTCTCGCACTTTACAATATGTTTTCACAATCTCCGCATTCATAAATCTCAAGCAATATGTTCACTTCGCATTCATAAAACACTCGCATTCCCAAATATCAGCAAAATCTTTCTCAAATCTCAACATAAGCCAAATCTCGCAGAAATTCTTCATAGTCATAAAGATAAATCAAATATCAATAAAATTTTTCACAACCACCGCATAAACCGAATCTCAAGAAAAATTCCCCATGGACCTCAAAGAAATTTCCCTCAATCTCCGCATAAATAAATTTCAATAAAATTCTTCGGCCTCAAAGATAAGTCAAGAAAATTCTTCAATATCTCCGCATTTACAGAATCTCAAGAAGCCAAAGACTTGGGATAGGCTTCCGCCCTACTCCCTTCTCAAGAATCCTCAAGCAATCTCAAGAATTCTCGACAATCCTCAAGCAATCTCAAGAATCCTCAAGAATCTCAAGCAATCCTCAGCAAACTCAGCAATTCTCAGCAATCCTCAGCATATTCTTAGCAATCCTCAACATTCTTAGTAATCTCAAAGAATCCTCAAGAATCTCAAAGAATCCCCAAGAATCTCAAAGAATCTCAAGAATCCTCAAGCAATCTCAAGAATCCTCAAGATATTCTCAGCATTCACAAGAATCCCAAAGAATCCTCAAGAATCTCAAGAATCCTCGCATTCTCAAGAATCTCAAGAATCCTCAAAGCATATTCTTAGCAATCCTCGCATTCTTAGCAATCCTCAAGCAATCTCAAGCAATTCTTAGCATATTCTCGACATTCGGATAAGCTTCCGCCTCATTCCCTTCTCTCAGCTCTCAACACTCGGATAGGCTTCCGCCGTACTCCCATCTCAAGACATTCTCTCGCAATTCTCGCCTCGGATAGCTTCCGCCCTACTCCCTTCTCAAGAATTCTCGCACTTGGAATAGGTTCACTCTACTCCTTTCTCAACGATCTCAAAATTTGATCCTCTCAAAGAAGAAATTGAAATTAAAGCACTTTGCATTTCGGATAAGCTTTGTCCTATTCTTTCTCAAAGATACACATTCGGGATAGACTCAGCCTTAATCCTTCTCAAAGATACACATATGGAATAGGTTCAACTCCGCTTCCTTCTCAAGATACAAATGCGTTCGAGCGGTCTTAACTCTACTCTTTTCTCCGCATAAAACTAAAATCGAAACTCAAATCGAAATTCAAACTCAAAATTAAAACTTGAAATAAAAAAATGAAACGAATCTAAAATCCAATCTCTTAAAATCTTGTGATTTGGAGCTCACCTCCTTTTCTTTTCCCAGCCGAGAGTTCAGTATCTCCAGCTTGGGAACATACCCGATACTCCCCAACGGAAATTCTTTCGCTTCCGTCCCAAGTTTGTCACCCGGACTTCGTGTTGGTTGTGTTGATCTCTTCGGTCAACGCCAATACGCGCGGTGTGCTCCGTCGACACACCACACCTATTCGGGGTCCATTTGTCGACCTCATTTTCGATGAGGTCTTCTCTTCTCTTTAGTACTTGTGGATCTAGCCTCAGCTTTTCCTTTCGACTATCTTAGAGGACTAGAGATGGAACCTACCCCTTTAGAAACTCAACCACTTCTTAACTCCCCGCAAACTCCACAAACTTGATTGTAGGCCCCTAATCACCTAGAGGGTCGAAATCAAATGTGGAAGTTTAAAGGATGAGTTCCTATATGACTCTTTCGCCTTAGACCGCCTCGGGTGGCCTAGCCCGGTGAGGGCCGACTTACACACACACTATACTTATACACTACACTTTCACACATCTCCTAAAACCACACCCATACCCAACTTGACCTCCCGACTCATGAAGGTGATTCACATGGATGGTCCTTAACCCCTAAGCCCTCGGCAAGAGGGTTAGGAACAACATAATGAATACACAAAATGAGTCCTCTCATGGCTCATATGGGCTTAATATGGCTTCATGGCTCATCCTAAACGATTCCATGTCACATAAATTTGATTAATCTTCATTTTTTCAAAATTTCAGCTTTTTGCCCACGGACCCTGACCCTCCTAACCTACCAAAAGCCCCGAATAACTTCAAAATCTCCAAAATTCCTAAATCACCCAAAATTCTCCAAAGTCAATCCCAAACATTTCCACATCACTCAAATTGATCATCCATACCCAAAAATATCAAAAATTCCAAAAATACCCCCAATACCCTCCAAATTACCAAAATGCCCCTCTTGACCCAAAAATTCAAAAAAATTCCAAAAATTCCCAAAAAATTTCAGAAAATCCCAAATATTCCCAATTTCATTTTGTTCAACTACACCATGGTCTGATTTTGTCAATTTACCCCACTTTTACCAAAACCCCCAATTTAACCCATTTTAAACCCAAGTGAACCCAATCTCAAACCAAGCCTATCCAATTGACCCCAATTTTGGTCCAATTCAATTCTAAACTTCAATTCAACATCCCAAATGTCAATCCGGACCAAATTCAAGCCCAATTTTATTGACATTTGAATCCAATTTCACTTTTGACCTTAAAGACCAATTTTGACCCATGACTCAAAATTAGCCCAAATTAGCCCAATTCAACTCCAATTTAACCCAAATCTTTTCTAAAATCTTCCTAACATACCCACAAACAAAAAACTAACATAATTTTCCCAAAATTTGGACCCAAACCTCACTCAAATTCAATCCAAACCCAAAAACCTAACCCAAATGGGCCTACACCCAAACCTAACCCAAATGGGCCCAAACCCCAAAATCAAAACCCAAACAAAGTTGAAATCTCTTTGAAACACCCCCAAAAACATTTTTCAACATTAATTTTACATCAATTTCAACCTTAACCCAACATTTATTTGGCATGGCCCTTTGCAAAATTTTTTATCTAAAAGCCCATTTTGAAACATAAAAGCCCATTCCCTTAAACCATTTTAAAAGCCCACATTTACCAAATTTTAAAAGCCCAAAGTCCATTACCAAGCCCACATGAAACCTTTTCTTCATTATTCCTTTGATAATACTATTTGACCAAAGTCTTAAACCATCATGAAATCAACCCATTTGTAGCATCATGACAAATCCCATCAATGGAATCCAAAGTTTTCAAAATTCCAAATAACCCTTTTCCATGCAAGTGAGCCAACCTTTTCCCAAGCAATGAGCAAGCCAAATGAAGTCATGGAGCCATGAATAAGCCATATGCAAGCTATGGGGAGCCCTTTCCACCTCACCATGCCACTTATGGCAAGAAGAGGGGAGCCTTTCCTAAGCCTTCACTAAACCTTTTTAACCCCATTCATGATACACTTTAACCAAAATTGGCCACCTCAACTTAGATGGGGACTTCACCACACATATGAGGCTGACCCAAATGATCTCACATCAGCCCAAATCAAGCCTCGGTGAGTGAACCAAGCCAAAACCATGAATTGACCCAAATTGGACCAAAAATGCTCCTTACACCCATGCCATTTAAATCCTTGACTTTACACATGGCATAACCCAATTGATTGCACCAAGATCAAGCTCAATCATGTGAGTTTTTCTCAGCAAAAAAACCTTGGTGAATGAACCAAGCCAACCCTCATGGCCACCCAAGCTCCACCATAACCTTCCTTATTTAAACCCCACCTCCATGACCAAGGGGAGGAGATGCAGGATTTACCTCGGGGAGACTATGCCAAATTGTTCCCAAAGCTTCTCCAAGCATTTCTAAGTTCAATCAAATCATTTCCAACTGAGGCCTCACCTCTGGACAAAGGTATCAATTTTTTTCTCCTCCAACCGAGCATGTTTTAATTTTCTGTACTTATTCACATGTTTTAAGTATATCATCACCATATAGATGTGTGCTACTCAATTAGACGATCATTTTAAAAAAAAATTCATTAAATTTCGTCGAGAATCGAGGGAGATATCAAGGTTCGAAGTCGGACTGGCTTTGAGTGAATGAACAAAGAAAGAGGAGCAGCAGCCGTCCGATCGTGCATGTATCCCACGGACGGCGCAGATGGAGTTGGACGGCAGCTTTATCCGTGAACAGGCTACCACGCCAACCAAGATAGCACGCGACACATGTCATTTGAGCGGGAAATGCATTTTTTTTTTATTTATTTTTGAACCTAAACTTCAAAAACTCATAACTTTTCATAGAAAACTCAAAAAAATAAAAATAAAAATACCCTCTTGCTCACTGAAACGAGGAGAATAATGTGGAAGTGATTTTATATTTATTTGATGCATATTTTATTTTTAATTAATTAAATAAGTGTTTTCAATCATTCAATTCTCCATGCATGTATACAACTCATCATAGCATGAGACCATAGGGCTTTTAAGCCTTTGATCTTGGGAACATTCCCCGAATTTTTCAAGATCATAGGCCATCTCTATAAAGAGTTATGTATTTTCCAAGTTTATGTCACTGTTTGTGGTATTTTAATTCCAATAATTATCATGTTATGAAATAAATTCTAAGAAAATTTGGTAATGTTCCTTAGGAACAGAGGACCCTATGAAAAATATATTTTGAGTTAACTCACTTGGAATGACCCTAATTGGCTTAAACACCCAAAATAGATCCCTAATTAATTAGAGCTAACCATACATCAAATTGACTTGAAATCAATTCTCCACTGACCTTTAGGATCAGAGGAACCCACCATAAAAATTTGAGGCCCATTGGACTTGGTTAGCCCTACTAAATGGGTTGATTAAGCCATTTAGTCAATTTAAACTTTAAAAATTCATAACTTTCAAAATACTTTTTAAAAATTCACCAAATTGGTTTTGGAGCCTCTCTGATATTAGGGGAATTTATGAAAATTAAAATTTCAATTTTCTAAAAAAGTTGATTTTTTAATATTATTTTAATATTTTAATAATTAAAAAATAATAAAAATCACAAAAATAATAAAATTCACCAAAATGTCACATTTTGAATTTTAATCACTTAGGAACAAACCCCATATTTTTCTTAGGTCTATTTAGTGAGATATTAAATTTTAAAGCCCTAAGGTAATTTTAAAATTAAAAAATGTATTTTCTACCATTTTCACTAAAATAATTAAAATAAATCATAGAAAAATCAGAAAATTGTAAAATTTGATTCTCTGATTTCCTTGATATCAGAGAGATTTTTGAAAAATATAAAATTCATTTTTCAACATTTATTTTATTTTTAAATTAATTAACACTCCAAAACTTAAAATAATTATAATAAAAATAATATAATTCAAAAAATCACCAAAATTGGTCCAAGTGGTCCTCTAGTCATTAAGAATGTCTCCTAATTTTCTTAAGGACAGAAACTTTCCCTTGGTCATGTTATTAAATTTTCCTTGGAAATCTCTATTTTCTACCAAAAATAATTATATAAATAAATTAAGTACAGAAAAATCACATTTTCTCCTCTCATGTCTTTATTGACATATGAGTGAAGTCACATAAAAATTTCAAGTTCATTTGAGTTCAATTTAGTGAGTTATGAAATTATTAAGCTTAAAGGGTAAAGTGGTAATTAAAATTTTTAATCCTTAATTAAAACTTTAGGTTTAATAAAAAATTAACAAGTAAAATATTTGATCCTAATCTGATTTGGATGATTGAAATTTAAATAATTAAAGGGTAGAAACCCATTAAGCAATTTAAAATGATTAAACCTTAATTAAATAATTGATTAAATTTTGAAGAATAATAAAATTGGAATTATTAAAATAGGGATATTATTAGGAAGAGATTTATTTTTTAATTTAAAAATCCCTAAATTAATCATCTCATTAATATTCAATTCTTAATTAAAATGATAACTCAAATTCAAAATATTAAAAGACTTAATCATTAAACTAAAATTAAATTATTAAACTCTTTCAAAAATTTCAATTAAAATTAAAAATAAAATTAAATTAAAAATTAAATTAAATTAAGTAAATTAAATTGGATTAAATTAAATTAAATTAAATTAAAATTAAAAGTTGAGTTAAATTAAAGATTAAATTAAATTAAATTAAATAAACAAATTAAATTAAATTAAATGAATTAAATTAAATTAAATTAAATTAATAAAATCAAATTAAATTAAGTTAAACCAAATTAAAAATTAAATTAAATTGAATGAGTTAAAATTAAATTAAATTAAATTAAATTAAATTAAATTAAATTAAATTAAATCAAATTAAATTAAAATTAAATCAAATCAAATTAATTTAATGTAACATCAAATCAAACTAAATTGAATTAAATTGAATTAAATTAAATTAAAACTCAATTAAATTAAATTAAATTAAATTAAGTTCAATTAAATATAACATCACCGAAGACATAAAGAATTCAAAATAAATCTAAAATAACTTCAACACTATTCCAAATTTAAACCCATTAATGGAAATTAAACTAAATCACAAACCATTTGAACACCAATTTACCCTCAAAAGCTTTAGTTATCATAACTCCTAAACGTAATATTAAATGAAATGTTACTTCACCTATAGGATATTCAAATGTCCTAGTTCACCGAGCAAGATAACAAAACTCGAGATTCTTCGACGATTAATTCATTTGTGTAATTGAATCCATTTGGACTTAAAACAATTCTAAGCAATATTAAAAAGATGTTTAAGATTCTTCTTAAACACTTTCTCAATATGATAGGATGTTTATAAGAACAATTGAATTTAATTGTTCTTTGATGAAGAAAATTGTCTTCAAACCAAAACACAAGGAACCTAGACGTCAAAGGAAATGAGTAGCTATAGAATTAGGAATTTGGTAGAAAACCATAACCCTTCCCTTAGCTTTACCTAGGAACTTGCTTAAATATTCTAATTATGTTTTAAGTGCAGCTTGGGATGACGGGAAGACCCTCCAGGTACACTTTTATTTTATTGCAATTTACTTTCTTGCAATTTACATTATCGCAATTTCATTAATCGCATCACACTTACTTTTCTCGCATGATAAACAACCGTTGCATGAAAACCCACACCTTTAGGATAGTCCCTAAAACCGAAACCAAAACTAAGTTAAAAGTCATTGCAAGATAAAATTCACCGCCACAACATTTCAAAATATAAAATAACTCAAAATTTAATCACAAATGTAACACAAAACTACAATTACAATTAAATTAAAACGTCCTGTCGGATGATCGGGAATACTTCGATGATGTAACCTACGTGTTGCTAACGGGATTTCCCACGGTCTAAATGAAAATGTGGAACTCATTCAGTTGAGTTTAGCAAATTCATTTGGACTAAGTGAATCCGATAAAAATAATGATGCCGGAAGGATGGAACCGTGTGATCTTAACCGGTGTCGTTATAATCAACTTTAAGATTTGTTTTAATTAAAGTATTGAAAACACTTGGAAATTAAGATTTTCTCTAAACTAAAACACTTTTCTCATCCCCTGATTTATGACTTCTAAAATCGAACCTCCGCAACAACAAGGAGCTCCGGAGCATGGTGGGCAACACGGCCATCGTCATCGCCAGAAACCCGAGTCTACTTCAAAGAAAACTTTCCTAGAATTAAATAACAAAGCCATAGGACTTCGAGGTAGCTTGCCTAAGTACAACATAAATCCTCAACTCTTTGTTAGGCACTTGCATCGCAAATTAAGCCCTAACCGGCTCTTAGGATTCCGAGGTAGTCGTCCGATACGACAATAAACCCTCACATCTTCGAGGCTATTTATTTGATTTTATCATACAAATATAAGCCTTAATTAATTAAAATTGGCAAGATCAAAACATTTAAATAAATATTAGGACTTTCCTAAACTCAAGCCAAACAATAGGATAGCCAGGAAATTACCGAAGTTCGCTTCGAATCCGTGATTTCTCCTACTTTTCTTCCTTTGGATTCCTAAAACAAAATGTTCCAAATTTGATCCATTCCCTATTGAAATTCCAAAATTCAATCCCTTAAAAACTTAAACTTTGAAATCCTCGAGAGCAGAATCATTGATTATTATCGAGAGTTTTCTTAGGTGATTCCCATCACTTAAGATATAATTAACTATAGTGGACTTGCCCTTATAGGGAATTTTAAAAGAACCTGCAGTAATATAAACCCCGTTTAATGCTTTCATATTAAGCTGGGAATTTGTCGGCTTATAAAATTGGTTCGCGTACCAAACGGATGTCACAAATCTTCTAGTTTATTTAATCGAGCCCCACCGTCAAGCAGGTGTGTCTATCCTTAGGGATAAATACACGGCTTGTGGTGCGGTGCTCGTTTATATAAACTATTTGGGATGTGAGATCGGTTTAATCTCATATCTTAAAACTTTCAAATTTAAAATTATTTTCAAAATCAAATACTACTTTTCAAAATTATTTATTTAAATTAAATTAAAAATTCGCCGACAACTTCTGTTAGGCGACCCTCTTTTCAAAATAAAACACACAACCTAAAAATATGCCGACAACCTGATCTATAGATTAGCCAATATTCTTTAAACTATCAAGCGAAGGTAAAGAATATGAATGCTTCTATTTGACACAATACCATAAATTTATATTCTCCACGAATATTATATTATTTAAAAAGTCTTGGATTAATTGAAAGGAAGAAAGTTGTTTGCTTATTATTATTTACATCACTCATTATTTTATTATTGCTTTAATTCCGCATTTAGTAAATTAAATATTAAATTTATAACTTTAAAAGAAATACATAAAAATAAAATTAAAATATTTAAAAATCTATAAACCTCCTCGTGGGATCAATACTCGGGGTCTTTATTTAAAGCTCTATATTACTTGAAATGATACGTATACTTGCGTAGTACCTCTAGTGTGTAAAATATTTTCCATAAAATTATATTTATATACACTGGCCGCTATTATTATTTGGGTCAAAGTATTGGCTATAACATATTTTTGAAAGCATAAATTACTAAGTTGCCCGCGGATCGATGTCAGTTCTCCTAGATCAGAGGACAACTTGAACCAATTTTTATGATTTTTGAGTTTTAATTTTATTATTAGAATTATTTGTTTGTTTGAGTATTAGTTAAATATAAAATATTATTTAAGTGAAAAATTAAGTTTTATATTTTTTTTTAAATTTCTCTAAGTTCAGGGAATTCAGCAAAATAAATTTCAAATTTTTTTAATCTTTATTTTAATTATTACAATTATTTTAATGAAATATTAGGGAAATTCATTTTTAGCCTTTTAAATAATTTTTTAAGCCTTTAAAATTTAATATCTTCACTTAGAAAATTAGGAAAATTATTTTAATTGGTCCCAAGTGATCAAGAAGCCAAATTTCATATTTTGGTGTATTTTTATAATTTAGTGATTTTTATGACTTTTTAATTATTTTCTAATTATTTAAATATTAAAAATAGACTTAAAAGTGAAATATTTATTTTAATTTTAATGTTATTTTTCTCAAGTTCCTCTAGTTAGTAGGAGCTCCCAAATCTAATTTTATGATTTGTTTAACTTATATTTTAATTATTATAATTATTTTAATTCCAAAATACCATTTAACTTGAAATATTCATTTTAGTGGGTAAATTAACTCCAATTAACTTCAAATTTTTATGGGGCACTATTCTGTTTGTTATTTGTAGTGGAAGATTATTTTAATGATTTTTCATTTATATTTTAATTATTTAATTATTTAAGTATTTTAATGACTTAATTACCATTAGTATCATACTTAGTTATTTAAACCAAATTGATATTTTTTTTAGGGTCCTCTGACAACTATGAACCTACCAAAATAAGTTTTACATTTTTCTAATTTATAATTTAAATATTATAATTTTTTATACTAAAATAGAGGGGATTAACTTAATAATTGGGATCTCTGGCTAGAGATGCCCCTTGACCTTGGAAAAATCAGGAAAGATCTATAATCACAGAGCCCTTAAGCCCTCTAAACCTCATGCCATGGTGAAATGTTTAGAGTGAATTATGACCTAAGTATGATATTATGTATTTAATTAAAAAAATAAAACGTAAGTCAAATGACATCAACTTTATTTCCAAATTGTTTCCCGTTGTTCATTGAGCATGAGGGTATTGATACACCTAAAATATATAGTATTTTTTATGCACATATTTATACCTAATTTTCATGATTTTGCACTTTAATGGAAGGTATTTTGTGTTTTTCTTGTAGGTATGATGAATATGAGTGATTATGATGAAAGGAGCAAAATTGGATCAAATTTGGAGCAAAAAAATGAAAAATGAAAAATGAAAATTTGGGCACTGGCTGCTAAGCTCCGCTGGGTCGGCGCTTAGCCGCCACAATTAAATATCGAGATTAACTTGAATTTGGCGCCTTTTTCAAAGGGGATGGGATGCAAATCTTGGTGGTAACTTCCATAACTTCCTTTAGGCAGCAAGTTTGAATGAAGGGGTGCATTCTTTGGTGGATACATCGAATCTGGACACATTTTGAAGAGACACCAAGGCACCTTTTGGTTTAATTTAAAAAGAGAGTCTTAGGAAAGATTAAGGGGCTCTTCCATTGAATTTTGAGGCGCTCTTCCATTGCATTTAAGGGTCTCTTCCATTGCATTTTGAAGAGAGTTTTTACAGAGTTTTTATTGTATTTCATTAGGAGTAGGCGTAGAGAGTAGAAAAGAGAAAAGGGTAGGATTGAAGCCTTCTTCTTCCCACTTCTTTTCTTTCCTTTAGTTTAGTTTTTATTGAAGTCTGAAATCTGTTTCTGAGTCATCGGAGTTGGGAGACTTGCTCTGAGGAGTAGTTTAGTGAGGAGTCAAAGTTTCAGAGGAACAACCTGAGTCTTATGGAGAGGATTTTCATATAAGTATTTACTTTTGTTCTTACATTTAGTTTTAATTAATATTTGTTGTGTTTGTTGTTTTCCTTATGGTTTTTAATTACAAATTAATGTGTTTTTGTATTTTCTCAATGCATTCTGAGTAGTTTACTTTATCTTTATCTTTCTTAAATGAAGAAGTAAGTAATTCATGAAGAATTGTTGTGGAATGTATATGTGTTTAAAGTTGGAAGAAGTTGTGAAGATTGATTCTATAAACTTTATTTAATTCTTAATTTGGCCTATTAAGATGTAAAAGTTGTGGTGAGATTATGTAAGATCCAATGCGGTATTGTCTCATAAAAGTTAGTAAGAATCACATGCAATTATATAGGTGAAAATTGTAGTTCGTATAATTGAATGCAATATATTAGAAGATGTTTTAAAGGGGAGTAAAATTAGAGGATTTTTAGTGTGACAGGCTAAAAGCCCCTAATTTTTTTTGAAGTTTTGAATTTTGTTATGAGAAGTTAGCCCCCAGGTGGAGGGAAATGAGGGAACTCTAGAGTGAGAGCTGGTATCTACCCTGCCTAACCAGCCACCAGTGCCCAAATTTTCATTTTTCATTTTTTTGCTCCAAATTTGATCCAATTTTGCTCTTTCATCATAATCACTCATTTTCATTATACCTGCAAGTAAAAAAACAAAATACCTTCCATTAAAGTGCAATATCATCAAAAATAGGTATAAAAGTGTGCATAAAAAAACTATATATTTTAGGTGTATCAGGTATTTTTATTTTATTTTTGTGAATTTTATACAAAAAGTTATGGATTTTTAAATTTGGAAAAATTAAATAAATTTATTAAATCCTATTTTTCTATTTAAACTACGGGACACCACGTAATCATAGGTAGCTCTGAACTCCCACGTGGTGCGCTCCCATTTGACACCGCCATCCACGTGTGTGCTGACTCAACCCGTGCTTTATACACCACTCTCCCATCTGGTGTAATCAGAGTCGTCCATTAAATACACGCGCGATCCAATAGAATCTGTTCATCGTCCCCAACTGGTTCATCCCGAGAGCCGTCTACCTTCTAGCCTTAAGATCTCAAGCTAGACTCAACTAAATCAGTTCGGATTTATTTCTATAGACTCATTTGAACTAGATGAACCCATCTATACAGCTTATACGATATGAAATACAATGAACATGCATGTAGAATAAAAATAATCTTGGGCTAAGGTGAGAGCTCAATACCTTGGTTTGAGAGGTGAGGCCTCAATCAGACTGGTTCTACACGTTCGTTGTGACCATGTGCAGCTCCTGCAAGCACCAATTTGAGCTCTCCTTGGGTCTACACCTGAACTCGATTAGGAGGTGATTTTGGGTCAAAGGAAAGACTAAGTTGTAGAGGCTCTATGATGAGGCTTCTGTGTGGGATCTTCTTCGTTTAGTGAGGAGATGGTGAGGAGAAAATCAATTTCAAGTTTGAAGCAGTGTGTAGGTGTGGTGGAGTTTGTCCTGCTTTCAGCTGAAAATTTAGTGGGGAAATTGGCTCTAGACAGTGGGGATTAGGGCTGAAGAAAAGTGGGATTGAACTTACAGGAGCTCAGAGAAGCTCTGAAAGGATTTTGGTAGGGCTTCGCTAAGGTGATGGCAGTGTCGTCGTCGCGTCGTAGATTTTCTGAGTGTCGATGTTGATTTGGAGTCGCCCCTCTGCTTATCTATAATATTGCCCTAATCTTTAATAAATCTTATTTTTTTAGATCTTATAAAAGAATCCTTAGATAATAAGAAATTTTAAGAAAATAAGGGCTAATAATATAGAAAACAGTAGAAAAAAAAGATGTCAGTGATAATCCTTAAAATGAAGATTCTAGAATTGTCTTATCCTAGAAATTCTATATAAGGATAATGAAATTTTGGTAACAAGAGATTTCTAGAGATAATATCTATTCTGAGTTCTTTAAATCTTCTATAGGAACAAGCTCCTATAGTTAATTACATCTTGGGAAATTTATTATTATCTAAGAAAACTTCCAATTAATGTTAATCACTTATTTTCTGAAGAGTTTTTTTAAGGAAAGATGTACCAACTATCAATACTAAATGTCATTTTGTTTTATCAATTTTGTTTTATCATATTTTATTTTGTCATGTTATTATGATATTATTTAGTTGAAGATATTAATTTTATCATTTTGTTGTGTTTCATTTTGTTTTGATTTTACGACTATCCTAAAGTTTCAAGTTTTGTGTATATCCTAGAAGTTTTAGTTTTATTTTATCTTAGTTTTGTCAATTTAATGCTGTTTGTTTTGTTTTGTTTTGTGAATGTCATTGTTTTGATGTCACTGTAATTTTGTTTTGTTGTCATTTGTCTTATCTTCGGAATGTCGTTCTTGAAAACAGAGTTAGCACACCCTATAACATGCAAATGAAATCTAGAATGAAATTTATCTTCATCCTGCAAAAGAAAATAGTGTCAGATTTAAAAGAAATAATGTCAGTTTTATTTCTTTAATCTTTTTGTTTAGTTATATTTTTAGATAACCTGGTCAAGATGTCACTGGCTCCGTCGTCCCAGAGTCCTTGGAGGCCTTAATCTACTTAGTCTGAAAGGTTTTTAAACCGGGTCCGGAAAATTTCTGTCAGCAAGCACATTGGGGTTCAAGTTGCAATCGATGATGTTTGTTCATTAAGATTTCATTTAAGTTTCAATGTCTTTTTTCTGATTTTAGGTTGGAAATTTTTAGGTTGTTTAAGATTTCTTAAGATTTTTATGGCATTTTATGTCAAAAATCAAATCAGATTAAAAACATCTTAGATTCATTGTCATTTGAACCTAATGATTTCTAATATGAATTAGATTCTTAAATTTTGATATCTTTTAAACTCAAAGATTCGAGTCTTGAAAGTTTGGATTCGATATCGTTTGAATCCAAAGTTTTAGACTTAAGGATATAGATCCATTGTCAGTTGGATCTAAAGATTTCTGATTTTAATTTGATTAGATTTGAGAAATCAGATTTAATGTCTAATTAGATCTAGAAATTTAGCTTCAATGTTATTTTTGAACCAAAAATTTTATATCCAATATAATTAAGTCATTTGGTTGAAAAGAAATCAAAATTGAGTCTAATATGGGTTAAACTTAAACATAAGTTAGATTTTAAGATTTTAGATCCAATATCATTTAGATCTAAAAAGGAGCATGAAATCTAATATGGATTAGACTTAGATAAAATCTAACATAAGTTAGACTTTATATCTTTAGATTCGATCTTATTTGAATCTAAAAGAAGTTTTAGGTCTAAAATGGATTAGGCTTAGATAAAATCTAACATAAGTTAGACTTTATATTTTTAGATTCGATGTCATTTGAATCTAAAAATATGTTTTAAGTTTAATATGGATTAGACTTATATAAAATCTAACATAATTTAGACTTTATATTTTTAGATACGATGTTATTTTCATCTAAAATATTAAGTCTAACAGAGATTAGACCTAGATGATTAGATTCAATATTGTTTGAATCTAAATAGTTTAATTTTAATCTTAAATCAATTTAGATTGATCTTAAATTTAGTTGAGTTAGGTTCAATATAAGTTGAACCTAATATTTGAATTCAATTTGATTTAGGTCAAATTTTTGAATTGATTTGGGTTGAATTTGATGTTGAATTAAGTTCGATTTGGGTCGAACTTATTATTGAGTCAAGTTCGATTTAAATCAAACTTAATAGTTTTGTCAAAATAATTCAATTTAGATTGAACTTAATGTTGAATTAAGCTCAATTTGGGTCGAACTTAATATTGAGTTAAGTTTGATTTAAATCAAACTTAATATTTTTGTCAAAATAAGTTCAATTTAGATTGAAATTAAAGTTAAATTAAGTTTGATTTGGGTCGAACTTAATATTGAATTAAGTTTAATTTAGTTCAAACTTGATATTTTGTCAAGTTAGATTCAAGTTAAGTTGAACCTAAACTTATAGTTGATTTAAGTTCAATATGGGTTGAACTCAACTTTGATTTACGTTTGAGTTAGGTTAAACCTAGACTTAAGGTTAACTTAAGTTTAATATTGGTTGAACTCAAGTTTTATTTAAGTTTGAATTTATTTAGGTTTAAGTTAAGTTGAACCTAGACTTAAGGTTGACTTAAGTTCAATATGGGTTGAACTTAAGTAGGATTTAAGTTTGAGTTAAGTTAGGTTCAAGTTAGGCTGAACCTAAACTTAAGGTTGACTTAATTTCAATATGGGTTGAACTCAAGTTTGATTTAAGTTTGAGTTAAGTTAGGTTCAAGTTAGGTTAGGTTTAAGGTCGACTTAATTTCAATATGGGTTGAACTCAAGTTTGATTTAAATTGGGTTCAATTTAGGTCAAACTTAAGTTAAATATGTTGAGTTAGGTTCAATATGTGTTGAACCTAATTTTTTATTTAACTTGGGTTAAATTTAGGTCGAACCTAAGTTAGATATGTTGAGTTAGGTTCAGTATGGGTTGAACCTAAGGTCTGAGTTAACTTGGGTTCGATTTAGGTTGAACCTAAGTTAGATATGTTAATTTAGGTTCAGTATCGGTTGAACCTAAGGTTCGAGTTAAGTCTAGTTAAAATAGACTTAATTAAGGTTCAAGTTTTAGTTAAATAGTACTCAAAGGTTGAGTCTAATTAAATTAGACTTAATTAGAATTTAAAGACGATTCAAGTCTTATTTAAGTAAAACTTAAAATTAAACTTAAATAGAATTGGAAATTATTTAAGCCTAATTTAAGTTAGGCTTAAATATTAATTAAGTCTAATAAGTTAGACTTAATTAGAGTATAAGTTTGATCAAACCTTAGTTAGTTAAGATTTAATATTTTATTTAAGTCTAATGTGATAGACTTTAATTATGGTTTAAGATTGATTAAACCTTAGTTGGTTAAGGTTTACTAGTTTAATTAAGTCTAATGTGATAGACTTAATTATGGTTTAGGATTAATTAAACCTTAGTTAGTTAAGGTTTAATAGTTTAACTAAGTCTAATGTGATACACTTAATTATGGTTTAGGATTGATTAAACCTTAGTTGGTTAAGGTTTAATGGTTTAATTAAGTCTAATGTGATACAATTAATTATGGTTTATTCTAATAGGTTTAAGACTAATTAAACCTGATTTGGGCAACATTTAATTTATTAATTAAACTTAATTAGGGTTAAGTCTAATTGGTTTAGGGTTAATTAAACATAATTTGGGTAAGGTTTAATTGATTAATTAGGTTTAATATAGGTTAAACCAAATTAGGATTTAAACGTTACTTAAACCTAATGTAAGTAAGGTTTAAGTTGATTAAATAGGTTTAATATAGGTTAAACCTAATTAAGATTTAGAGGTTACTTAAACCTAATGTAAGTAAGGTTTAGGTTGATTAATTAGGTTTAATATGGGTTAAACCTGATTAAGGTTTATAGGTTACTTAAACCTAATGTAAGTAAGGTTTAAGTTGATTAATTAGGTTTAATATGGGTTAAACCTCGTTAAGGTTTATAGGTTACTTAAACCTAATGTAAGTAAGGTTTAAGTTGATTAATTAGGTTTAATATGGGTTAAACCTGATTAAAGTTTATAGGTTACTTAAACCTAGTGGAAGTAAGGTTTAAGTTGATTAATTAGGTTTAATATAGGTTAAACCTAAGGTTTAAGTTAATTCTAGTTTAATTTTATTTTATTTTTATATTAAATCTATTGTACTTAAGGTTTAATAGGTTAACTAAGTTTAATTTGTCTTTAAACTTAATTAAAATTTAATTTTGTGTTAAACCTAATGTAATTAAGGTTTAATGGGTTAATTAAGTTTAGTGTGTCATTAAACTTAATTAAATTGGTATTATTTAAAATTTGTTCATTTCTTTTTTAGTTTGATATAATTAAGTTTAATTTGACTTTAAGCTTGATTAAGGGTTTGATTGGATGATGATTAAGCCTAATTTGTCATCTTAGACTTAACTAGATTTTGTCATGAGTCTATTGTGAGTTAGACTCATTTTGAACTTAATCTATTATGAAAAATAGGCTAAGTAATAAAAAGGTGATTTTTAGGATTTAAATTTATTAGTTAATAATGGATTTTAAATCCTAAATTTTGAAATATCATTGTTTAATGACTTACGAATCATTGTCTTAGGGTTATTGTCTATTACCATAAAATTTTAAGTCATTTTTCAATTTTATTCTTCTTAATTTTTAATTTTTATAATTATTTATAATTATAAAGTGGCTTAGAAATTATTAAATATCACCCTAGAAAATTTTTCTGTCCTTAAAAAAATCAGGGAATATGTGTTATGATAAGAGGATGATTTTGTGAAAATCTCATAATTTCTAAAATTATAATTAATTTTTAATAATTAAATTACTCTAGAGAGTAATTAATTAATTAAAAATAAAATATAATTCAAAAACTAAAAATTTTAAGTCCACATTATTCTCATTACTGTTCTGAGTTCAGGGTTATTTTTCTCAAAATTTTAGAATTTTTGTGATATGGATTTTTAAAGTTTTTAAGGTTAATCAGGATTTAAATAAATCCTTATTAACCCAAAATATTCTCTGTGCAACACATATCATAAGATACGTCGAAAATGAGTTCAATCCAGTGTGGGACTCAGAACAACGAATTTGGGGAGGTTCAATCATAGCCGTTCATTTTTAAAATATAAAAACAGACGTCATTCGTGCATCTCCCTCCGTCTGGTCTCTCTCTCAGACCGCCCATGATCTAGGAACAAAATCTCACTCAATCCTTGATGGATTTGAGTGATTCTTGTTCCTATAGCTTCATCTAGAGGAGACGATCATATCAATACGGATTTATATGAGTTTTGAATTGGCTAAACCTATTCTAGACCAAGCCCGAGTTCGGTTGGGTGTGAAAAACCATAACTTGGCCACAGTGAGTATAAGCTCAAATTGAATGGTCTGGAAGCTTCGTTTGGTCCTCAGAAGACTTTCCCCCAACTCAATTCAAGGTGGTCAAATTGGGTCCTTGTTTGAGTTTGTTCAAAGGATGGCTCGGCTTGAATGAACTTGGTCGATCAATGGTTTAGAGACTATGGGGATGGCTAAATTCGATTGGGCTTCTCATCACTGAGTCCATAGATGGATTTAGGATGATTAATTTGAAGATTGGAAGGTTTGGTTTCAAACATTCAAAATGTCCTGTTTTGGGCTTATTCGGGTGCACTCGGGTTAGCCAAATTGGGAGGATTGAGAGGGTTTCATGGCTTGGATTGATGAGGGATCAATTGCTTAGGCCATAGAGGACAATTTTGATGTTGAAGGTCTGAGGATTTGAGCAGTGTTTGGGGGTTTCCTATTTTGGTCTCCTCTAATCCATGTGCTCGAGTTTGCCCTATTTATAGCCATGGCAATGGCCATGACTGAGCTTGGCTTGTCTAGGCTTCATCTAGGGGAGTTGCTAACTTCCTTGATAATGTTTGGAGATAGGAGTTTGGCTGTTAGGATGATGTATTGGGGTTTTCCAAGCTTAGCCATCATTAGGACTTAACCATGGTGAAAGTTGGATTCAAGCTTTGTCTTGCTTTGATTGGTTAGTTTGGGAGGTGTAGATATTGGCTAGAATGTCTTAGATTAGCCCTCCCCATATGTATTTTAATGTATTAAAGGGAGGGAAGACACCTTAGCTTCATTCCTTATCCATGTCATAAGTTGGTCGTAATGGGTTTTAACCATGGTGAAGAGGGGGCTCAAGCTTTGTTCTCTTCCTATTTGATGGCCTAGGAGGTGAGTGATGAACTATTAGGATGACCAGCCACCTCACCTTGAGGAGGAGGATGAGTTATGCTTTAAGTTTAAGCGAGAATGACACATAATTCCCTCTCCTTTTTATTTCCAACATTTGGTATATATGATTTCACCTCATGATGTGGGGATGATTTAAGCTAAGGTTTTCTTCATTAGATAGCTTGTGAGGTGAGTGATGACTCATCCATGTTATCCTTTAAGAATTGGTATGGGAATGACACCTCCTTCATGGTGTTATGATGGTGTTTTTAACCATGGTTAAATGATGTGTCATGGGTCATTTAATGTGTTTACTCATATGTAATGGGTCTCATGGGTTATGTGTAACCCATGTGGGGTCATCATGATGTCATTAATGGGTTTGAAAATTCAAAACCATTTATTATGTCATGGGTGATGTCAAGTGTCCAAATTTTATTTTATGGCTTTTTAATTATAATTCCATTTTTAATTAACTACATATATAATCAAAAATTTTGAAAATTATATTATTAGCCAATAAATTAATCAAAATAATTTTGGAATTTATTATTTGATTAATTTTATCATTTTTGGTCCAAAATTGGGTATTCTGACAAAATTTGATACATGTTGACTAAGGTTGACCCATGTTAACCTAAGTTTGACTTAGATTGACCCATTTTGGTTCAAGGGTGACTAATGTAACCTATTCAACCTTTTCATATTGATTTGGCTACAAAATTTATGAGTTTTGCTATTAAAGGTTTAATTTAGTCAAATTGACCAATTTTGGGGTTTAGGTCAATCCAAAGGTCAATGTGGTAATACTTAGATTAAATTTTGGTCACTTTGATCAATGTCAACTTGATTATGTCAATGTCCGCCTTTGAAATTAATTTTGTGGTCAAAGGGGTAGGGGTTAGCCATTTTGACCAATGTTTTACCTATCTAGGTCAAGGGTTGACCAAAATTGTCTTAATGGTCATGGTGATGTCTTTAAGTGGTTAAATGAGTTATTTTTGATCATTTTAGTATCTTGATTGACTTGGTAGTAAATAGTTGGTCACTGGATTAAAAATTGATCAATTTAACTAAATTTGTCTTTTTTGGTCAAAAGTTGACATGTTGGGTCAGTAGGGTTGGTCACTGGGTCAGAAATTGACCAGTTTGACCAAAGTTGACTATTTGGTCAAAGGTTGACCTGTTGGGTCAGTAGGGTTAGTCACTAGGTCAAGAATTGGACAGTTTGACCAAAGTTGACCATTTAGATCAAAAGTTGATCTGTTGGGTCAGTAGAGATTGTCATTAGGCCAGGAAGTGACCAGTTTGACTAAAGTTGACTATTTAGGTCAAACGTTGACTTGTTGGGTCAATAGTTTATCAAATCAGAGTATTGTCATTGTTGATTAGATCATTTAAGAATGTCATTAAAATTTATGTTTAAAAGGTCTTATTAACTTTTTACTCTGGTCATTGGGGTTTATTAACTATCATTGAGATTTAAAGAGTCAATTTCAGTGAACTTCTTACCTTAATATGATTTAGAAATGAACTTCACAAAAGTGAGGTCAACACAAGGTTTGGTGCCTTTTCCCCTTTTGGCTGTGAAGAGGTCCATTTATAGCCATGGTTAAAGGGTGGAGCTCAGGCTGCCATAGCTGGTCTTTGAAAGCTTTGGGTGAGGGCAATTCAGCGCACACATCCAATGGTAGCTTGTTACAGAGGATGGGTTTAATTTAGGTTATAATGGGGGAGAGTTCTTCTCTGATTTGAGTTTTCCGGCGACTAGGCTGGTCGACCAAGTTGGAGCTGGTGGCTAGCTGGCTCAGGGGGCTCAGAGGGACTTAATGGTGATTAATATCAAGGCTTGATGGTTAAGGGTAAGGATCTCCTTTGGTTTAGCTAAAAATGGGAAGAAATCTCCTAATTTAGAGGACATGTGGTCCATGGCCCAAGTATGTTGGGCTATGTGGATCTATGGCTGTTCCTATGGTCCACCTGATGGATGTAGGATACTTGGCTTGGTTAATTTGACTATGCTTGGGTGACATTTGGTTGTTGGTTCAATGTTGGGGACTTTGGGTTCAAGTTGGACTAAGTTAGGTTTGAGTTTGTGTTTGGTCCAATTGATTGTTCAAGTTGGTGTGTATGAATTTCATGAAGAGTTTAGAAAAGGATTGAAGTGATTTTTAATTTGTTTTGAGGGTCAATTTGGTGGAATTTGGATAATTGGTTAACTTGGGCTAACTTGGGTTAGGCTAGAGCTTGGCTAGGGTTCAATTGATGGTTTAATTTGATGTGAATGATTGTCATGAAGGGTTTTGGATAATTGGGTGGAAATTTTGGGGTTAGAACATTCAATTTTATGACATTTGGGCATGTGGCACATTTGGGGAAAATTTGGGGATTTTAGATTAGGTTGGATTTGGTGGAGGTTTGGTCTTAAATTAAGGTAAATTGGTGGATCATATGGTTTGTAGGAATGTTAGAAAGAGTTTAGATTTAGTTTTAGGGAAATGGACTTCGCTAGGGGGTTCAATTTAAGGGATTTTGAGTACATGGTCAAATTTTGGGCTTTTGATTTAGGTTGAAATTGAGCTTGAAAATTGGTTTAATTGGACTTGGATTTGGTTTAGATTGAGTTTAGGCATGGTAAATTTGAGTTTAGGATTGAAATTGGGGAGGATTGGGGTCAATTGGGTAGACATTGGAGATGATCTGGGCATCTTGGGCCTTAAGGGACTATTTGGGGCTTTAGTCAATTTGAGTTAATTTGGTCAAATTAGGCTTAATGAAGTGGTTCAAATTGATTTTGGGATAATTTGGAATAATTTTTGAATTTGTGGGAATTTTTAGAATTTTTGAATTTTGAGTGGCATTTTGTTAATTTGGGTAATTTTTGGGGGTTTTTTTAGGAATTTTGGTTAATTAAAAGTATTTTAAGGTATTTGAGTGGTGGGAGACATTTTGAAATGATTTTTTTGGAGAAAATTGGTTAATTTTGGCAATTTTGGGAATTTGGTCAAAATTAGGGTTGTAAGGGCAATTTGGTAATTTTGGGGAAGTTTAGGGGTCAAAGGGTCAGAGTTGAGATTTTTGGTAAAATTGAGATTAATTGAAGGATGCCAACCTTCTTGATGCATGGACCAAGGGAATTCCCCTTTTTGATCCTCCGACCCATGAAGAAACAGAAGAATTTTGCTAGCATGTTGTTCCCCATCAAATGGGAGAGAATAAGGGTATACATGAGTAAGGAAGAGTAGTTCACCCTCATTAATATGAAGAGTGACTCATATTTAGACTCTCCAGCTACAACATTATATGATTCAACAATTGAGAATGTCCTCTAGTCCTACAACTTTAAAAAATTCATTCGTGAACACAATCTCATAAGCCTATGCCAGCCTATCGACTGGTACTAGCCAATGGCATTTGAAGCCTCACACTTATAATCTACACTTCTATTGCCATCAAAGTGGAGGTAATATAAGGTTGAGAATAAGGTGAAGCTTGTAGAGGATTGAGCAAAGGTTGCTAAACAAATGAGCAGAGGTTGCCGAGAGGCGGGCAAAAATTTCTATGAGTTGGCTAGAGTAGTCAAGGAGGAGGTGCATAGCGCATTAGAGATGTTGTTATTTGCATAGAAGGATAATAAAATATTGAAGAGTGAGATGGAAAAGTTGAAGACGGAAGAAGTATTTTTGGCAGCTAGGCTAAGCACCTTTGGCTTGGGACCAAGTTGGCGATCAACTAGTTTGTGCAATTAAAGCTTGTCAATCCTAGGTGGTTGGAACTGGAATAATTTCCAAGCTCCTCTTTGGCTCGATGCTGTAAGAGAAGGAGAGTGAGGGTGAGTCAAAAGACAAGAGCATTGGGGATGAATGGGATCCTCTAATGCTTGACTTAGCCTTGATTCATTGGTGCTCAAGAATTTTTTCTTTTGTTTGTTTTTAAATAATAGAAAACTTTAAAGGAAAATTATATAAAAACCTTTATTAACGAAATGAAAATAAGTATTAGGTCAAAATTTATATTTTTCATTATGATTTTTACCATTAGCATATTTTGTACGTATGATAAATTTTTATATTGATTGATAGCTCAGTTCTGAGGAAAGACCATTAGTTGGTTTTGCTATGTTATCATCTGTTGACCTCCTTTTTGATGAGGTCTTTTGCTTCTTTCTTTAGTACTTAGGATCTAACCTTAGGCTTTTCCTTTGACTAATCTTAGAGGACTAGAAATGGAACACACAACTTAGAAATTCAAACACCTCTTAACTCCCTGTAAACCCCACAAGCTTGATTGTAGACCCCTAATCACCTAGAGGGTTGAAATCAAATGTGGAGGTTTAAAGGATGAGTTCCCTATAGGACCTTTCTGGCCTTAGGAATACACTAGGTGGCCTGGTCTGGTGAGGGTTGACTTGCACATACACTACACTCTTACACACATTCAAAGTTCTAAAACCACACTCTCACCCAACTTGACTTCCTGACTCATGTAGGTAATTAATATGGATGGTCCTTAACCCCTAAGCTGGCTAAGAGGGTTAGGAACAACATAGTGAATGCCTCAAATGAGTCCTCTCATGGCTTATATGGGCTTAATATGGCTTCATGGCTCAACCAAAGTGATCTCATTTCACTCACATTTGATCAATCTTCTTTTTTTCAAAATTTCAATTTTTAACCCCCGGGGCCCCGGACCCACCAAACCTACCAAATATCATTGAAATGACCCAAAATTTGCAAAATTGCCTAAATTACCCAAGATCCCTCAAAATTAATCCTAAACACTTCCCACCATTCAAATTAACCATATTTGGCCAAAAAATACCAAAATTTCCAAAAATACCCCTAAACCCCCCAAAATTACCAAAATACCCTTTTACCCCAAAAATCCAAAAAAATCAGTAAATTCCCAAAAAATTTCAAAAAATTCCAAATATTCCCAATTTCATTTTGTTCAACTACACATGGGCCAATTTTGCCAATTTACTCCACTTTTATCAAAACCCCCAATTTGACCCATTTTTAACCCAAGTGAACCCAATGTAAAACCAAACCAGCCCAATTGACCTCAATTCTGGTCCAATTCAATTCTAAACTTCAATTTAATATCCTCAACATCAATTTAGACCAAATCTAAGTCCAATTTGATTAACATTTGAGCCCAATTTCAATTTGAAGACTAAGGCCCAATTTTGGCCCATGACCTAAACCTAGCTCAAACCAACCCAATTCAACTCCAATTGGCCCCAAATCTTTTCTAGGCCTTCCTCACGCACCCATAAACAAAAAATAACTTGATTTTCCCAAAATTTGAACCTAAACTCCACCCAAACCTAACCCAAAACCAAAATCCCTTAAATTGACCTAAGCCCAAACCTAACCCAAATGGGCCCAAATCCCAAATTCAAAGCCCAACCAAAGTTGAAAACTCTTTGTGACACTACCATAAACATTTCTCAACATTAATTTTACATCAAATCCAACTTTAGCCCAACCTTAAACCAAGTTAGCCCAATTTGACCCACTTTGGCCCCTTTACTAAAAGACCCACATTAAACCCAATTCAATTCAAAATCACTTCAAATTTATTCCAAATCACTCATGACACATCCCTAAACTAAACCCAACATTTATTTGGCATGGTCCTTCACAAAACTTTCATCCAAAAGACCATTTGAAAATCTAAAAGCCCACTTCCATGAAGCCTTTAAAAGCCCATTTTCACCAAAAATTCAAAAAGCCCAAAATCCATTCCAAAGCCCACATGAGATTTCCTCTCATCATTCCTTTGATTTAAATCATTCCATAAGTTTCAAACTCATCATCAAATTATCCTAAATTAAGCCTCATGCCAATTTCCCCTAAATTCATCAAAAATCCTAAAATCCATTTCCATGTAAATGAGCCAAGCCATCCCTAAGCCAAATGGAGTCCTTGGAGCCATGCACAAGCCACATGAAAGCCATGAGAGCTTTGACTTATCACCACTCCCTAAATGGAAAAAGGAGGAAAACCTTTAATGATTCCCTTAGGAGTGATTAAACACTCCCATGTTTCCCTTAGTCTTGCTTAAGTCTAATTGTACTTGGATTGTGAATTGACCCCACTAATCAAGCTGACCCAAGTGACTTTCTCTTCAGCCCAAACCAGCCTTGGGGAGGTGCACCTAGCCTAAACCATGACTTGAACAAATTGAATCCAAAATGACCTCTCCCCCACTCCATTTAAATCAAACCCTTTACACATGTCAAACCCCAATTGATTGCACCAACTTCCAGCCCTAACCCCACTGAGTCAGATGGTGATCCATGCCTGGCCGGCCAGCCACCACAGTCGCCGGAAAATACCAGGCCGAGAGCCTTATTTGGCTTCAAAAAATTCAAACCCACTGGCTGAGCTGTCCTAACCCAAATGGACACCATGGCTATTCTTCTCCTCCCCTGAGCAGCTGATCCCAGCCTCCACTTGCCCCTGGGAAGCCCTCCAGCCACCCCTATTTAAACCCCACCACCTCTCGGCCAAAGGAGGTGTTGAACAAAAACCTTACCAAAACTCTGCCAAAATCACTCCAGATCCCTCTCCAGACATAAAGAATTTGAGCCCCACTGAAATCCAGCCCTAAAACCCTCTATGTGAGCTCAATTTCTGAGTTGAAAATCCACCCAAAAAACATGACACTTCACCACAGTGAGCCAATCTTCAAATTGATTGACCCTACACATTCACCAGACTAAGAGGAGAAGTTTCCCAGCAAAAGCCCCCTCACTAGGCCAGCCATTGCTTCCAGCCTCCAAGCTTTGTGATCGGCCTTGGTCACTTTCATACTTAGACAATTCCCCAGAGCTAGAGACTTCATCTGGAGCTTGCCTGGACTCAATCGAAGGTGACACAACCCTCAGAACGAAGCTTCACTTCTCTGAGCAAAGGTATGAACTCATTCTTTCCCCCGAGCTTCCAGCAATTCTCCATTTTGTTTGGGTTAATTTCATAGCTTATAAACCATATGGATGTGTTCGTCTCTTCAAGATGAATCGATAGAGTATAAGAACTCGAAAATCCATCGAGAATCGAGAGAGATATTAGTGTTTGAGTGTGGACGGTCACGAGTGCACACCAGTCGTAGACGATGACCAGGAGCCGTTGGATCGCGCGTGTATCGAGCGGACTGTCGAGATCAAGCCAGACAGCGCAATGGTACATAAACCACAGGCCCCTGGAGAGTTGAGTTAGATGGTTGCGCCGAATCACAGCGCAACACGTGGGCTTTCGAAGCTGCCGAGGTTGACGCAGCGCCGCGTGGATAAGTATGAAATTAGGGTATTTTTGAATTATTTAAATGCCCTGAACTTCAAAAATTCATATCTTTGCATAAACAAATCACAAAAATAAAATAAAAATACCCTCTTGCTCAGTGAACAGAGGAGAATATTAAAAATATTAAAAATCATAAAAATATTAAAAATCATAAAAATGTCACATTTTGACTCCTAATCATTTAGGAACAAACCAAATATTTTTCCTAAGTCCCTAGGATAATATATTGAATTTTAAAGGCTTAATGTAATTTTTTAATATTAAAAAAATGAATTTTCAACCTTTTTCACTATAATAATTCTAATAAATAAAAAAAATTCAAAAAATTATAAAATTTATTTCTCTGGACTCCTTGAGGTTAGAGAAAATTAAGAAAAATATAAAATCTATTTTTCAACTTTTATTTTATTTTAAAATTAATTAATACTCTAAAATTCAAAATAATTATAATAAATCAAATTTAATTCAAAAAATCACAAAATTTGGTTCAAGTGGTCCTCTGGTCATTAGGAACACCCCATAATTTTCTTAAGGATAGAAACCTTTTTTTGGTCATGTTGTTGATTTTTCTTTGAAAACCCCTATTTTCTACTAAAAATAATTATTTAAATAAATTAAATTCAGAAAAATCACATTTTCTCCTCTAATGTCTTAATTGACATGTGAGTGAGGTGACATAAAAATTTCAAATTCATTTGAGCTCAATTTAGTGAGTTATGAAATAAATAAGCTTAAAAGGGCATAAAGGTAATTAAAAATTTTAACCCTTAATTAAAACTTTAGGTTTAATCAAAATGGTGGGTAAAATATTTGATTTTAACTTTCTCTTGGATGATTAAAACTTAGGGAAATTAAGGGGTAGAAACCCATTAAACACTTTGAAAATATCAAAATGAAACTTTAATTAATTAAATAATTTAAATTTTGGGAAGAATATATTTAAAATTTGGATTATTAAAATAGGGATATTATTAAGAGGATGTTTATTCTTTAATTTAAAAATCCTTAAATAAGTCACTTTAACAATATTTAGTTCTTAATTAAAAATTAAAATAATAATCCAAATTAACAATTAAAACTAAAATTAAATTAAATTAAATTTAAAATATTGAAACTAAAATTAAAATTAAATTAAATTAAATTAAATTAAAATTAAATTAAAATTAAAGTTAAACTAAAATTTAAATTAAATTAAAAAAAATAAAATTAAATAAAATTTAAATTAAATTAAAATTAAATTGAATTAAATTAAATTAAAATCATTTAACAAAAACCTAAATGAAATCATTAAGAGTTAAATCAAAACATATCAACAATTTCAACACCTCTTTCTATCTAAGTAAATTTAAAACATGAACATCAATTTGAAATACCAAGATAATTGAAAATGTAAAGATTTAAATTAAATCTTAAATAATTTGAACACTATTCTAAACTTAAAATTATTAATTAAGACCTCATAGTTAAATTAAAACACTTTAAACCATTAACTCAAACTTTAGATTAAGAATGATTAAAATTCTCGATAAACCAACTTGCCCTTAAAGGCTTTAGTTATTATAACTATTAAATAGAGCATTAAATGAGATGTCACTTCATTCATTAGGTAATCAAATACCCAAGTTCACTGAGCAAGAGACAAAGTTTAACTAAACTCCTGGATGATTAATTCATATGTGCAATTAAATTTACTTGGACTCAAAATAATCCGAGAAGTATTGAAAGATGTTTAGGACTCGTCCTAAACACTTCCTCAATATGACGGGATGTTTTAGAAGAACAACTGAATCTAATTGTTCTTTGATGAAGAAAATCATCCTTAAACCAAACCAAGAACCTAGACGTCATAGGAGATGACTAGTTATAGGATTAGGAATTTGGTAGACAACCAAAACCCTTCCCTTAGCTTTACCTAGGTATATGTTGAAATATTTAAATGCCTTAACATGTGTTTTAAGTGCAGCTTGGGATGAAGGGAAGACCCTCCAGGTACGCTTTTATTTTACTGCAATTTACTTTATTGCAATTTACTTGCATGCACTGTACTTTACTTTTCTTGCATGTTAAATAAGACTGTTGCATGAAAACCAAAACCTTTTGGATAGTCCCCGAACTGAAACCAAAACTAAATTAAAAGTCATTGCAAGATAAAATTCACCGACACAACATTCCAAAATATAAAATAACTCAAAATTTAATCACAAACAGAACAACAAAACTACAATTGCAACTAAATTAAAAGGTCTCGTTGAATGATCGGGAATACCTCGGATGATGTAACCCACATGTTGCTAACGGGATTTCCCATGGTCTAAATGAAAGTGTGGAACTCATTCAGTTGAGTATAGCAAATTCATCTGGACTAAGTAAATTCAATGAAAATAACGGTTCCGCGATGACGGAACTGTGGGATCTTAATCGGTTCTGTTTAAAGAAACTTTAAGATTTGTTTTAATTAAAATATTAAAATCACTTGGATTTTAAGATTTTCTCTAAACCAAAACACTTCTCTCATCTCCTGATTTATGACTTCTAAAACTAAACCTCTGCAACAACAAGGAGCTCGGAGCATTGTGGGTAGCTCGGCCATCGTCATCAGCAAAACCCAGATCTACTTCAACAAAACTTTCTTAGAATTAAATAACAAAGCCATAGGACTTCGAGGCAGTTTGCCTAGTGCAACATAAATCCTCAACTCTTTGTTAGGGATTTGCATGATCATGTCATGTAAATTAAGCCCTAACCTGTCTTAGGACTCCGAGGTAGTCGTTCGGTATGACATAAACCCTCATATCTTCCAAGTTATTTGTATGATCATGTCATACAAATATAAGTCCTAATTAATTAAAATTGACAGGATTGCAACATTAAATAAATCCTCAAATTGAAGCCAAATAATAGGATAGTTTGGGAAGTTGCCAAGATTTCTTCTTGGATCCTCAGCTTCTCTTACTTTTCTTCCTTTGGACTCCTGAAAATAACTGTTCCAAATTTGATCCACTCCCAATTGAAATTTCCTAAAGTCCAATCCTTTGAAAACCTTAAACTTTGAAATTCTTGAGAGCAAAAACACTAATCATTATCGAGAGTTTTCTTAAATGATTCCCGTCATTTAAGATGTAATTAACTATAGGGGCTTACCCTTATAGGAAACTTTAAGAACCCAGGTAATATAAACCCTGCTTAATTCATTCATATTAAGCATGGGAACTTGTCAGCTTATAAAATTGGTTCGCAGACCAAACAAATGTCACAAATATTCTAGTTTATTTAATCGAGCCCCATCGACAAGCAGTGTGTCTATTCTTCGGGATAGATACACGGTTTGTGATGCGGTGCTCGTTTATATAAACTATTTGGGATGTGAGATCGGTTTGATTTCATATCTTAAAATTTTCAAATTTAAAAATTATTTTCAAAATAAAATGCTACTTTCCAAATTAAATACATATTTAAATTAAATTTAAAACTTGAAAATTCACCGACAATTTCTATAGGCGACTCCTTTTTAAAATACAACACAAACCTAAAAATATGCAGACAACTTCTGGTGACTCCGCTGGGGACTAGTTCCTCCCTCCATTTTTGATTAGATGATTTTGCTTTCATAGATCGATAGTGAGTCCATATCCCTAATGGACCAAAACTACCATTCTTCTGTTGGGATACCCCGTTCATTTCTGTCTTGAACGAGTATAGCTAAATCCCGCCTCGGACCGCGAATAGAGCCTGTTGCTGCCACAGAGAAACCAAAGAAGAAGATAAAAGCCAGTTCACCCGTTGTTGTATTGGGTCTACAAATTAGGGAGGATACCACCTTCCAAAGCATATAGTCGACGGATCATCCGGTCCTAGGCTTCCGTCCGCAAGAAGGATGGTATAGCGACCTACTACTGGCGAGCTAAGACCAAAACAATGTCCTGAGAAGAAAAGTTTCGTCAGAAGACTTGAATAAGAAGAAAGTGCTACTGCAATAAAGGGCACTCCCAGAAAGGAAGTTCAACAACAGTCACGAGACAACTGCGAGACCGTGCGGAAAAGGCCACTAGAGGATGCCATGGACAAGTTAAGGACCGACATCCGACGGTTAGCAAAAGAAAGAGAAGAAAAACTAGAAGATGAAGTTGACTCATCAGAGTTCATGGATGAGGAGTATGCCGAGATCAACATGGTTGAAACGTGAGCATCATCCGCTTCACAAGGTGCTCCAGCAGCTGCAGAGAGAGATGAACCAGAAGTGATGAGAGCACAGCTTCGGGAAAGAGATGACACAATTTCCAAAATGGCAAAAAGGATGGAAGAGATGGCTGCTGCTTTAGCCACTCTCCAGAGTCAGGTACAACCTCAGAAAGAAACACCTCTAGAGATCATCCATATTGCAGATGGAGGAAAAGAGATCACATCTGTCAACAGAGATGAGACACCAAAGAAGGATTCTACATATAGCATGATTCCCGAAAATGACATTAAAAACATGGTAGAACAGCAGATGCGAGAAGTCCTAGCACAATCTAAGAGTGGAGCATCTATTCAGACAGGTAGACCTTACCCCGAAGAGTTCGATGCAGTCCAATACCCGAAAGGCTTCGTACCACCTATGTTTAAGACTTTTGATGGGACGGGAAACCCTCGACAGCATGTCGCACATTTTCGTGCTAGTTGCTGCAATGCCGGTGGGAGTGACACTTTACTCTTCCGTCAGTTTGTCAGCAGTTTGTTAGGGATTGCCTTCAACTAGTACGCAGAATTGCCAAACGGTTCAGTAAAGACCTTTTCAGAACTAGAGAATCTCTTCGTTAAACGATTTGTCGGGGCTCAGCACCACATCACTATCGGTGATCTAGTGGTGGAGCAACAGAAGCTGAACGAGACTTTAGTGGATTAAATACTTCGATGGAGAAACTTAAGCATGAAGTGTGAACCACAGCTTCAAGAACAACATGCGATCAAGCATCCTACTTAAAAGTATCCATGGCCCGATAGCACTTCTCCTTAAAGGATTTACAATCAAGACTTTCGAGAAGTTGCTTAGTAATGCCGGGAGCTTGCAAGAAAAGGCAAAGTAGTTAAGTTTCGTGGACAAGAACGATAAGAAGAAGCCCGTGAAAACATTTGAAAAGAAATCTGGAATCATCGCGGCAGTAGATAAGGGCAAGCAGCCGGTTCAGATACAGCCAGAGCGGCCACAGTCTAGTTACCAACCACCGCAACGGACATACCAAATACCTCAGCAGGGCTATCAACAACCTCGTCTGAGCTATCAGTCACCTCAGCATTATGAACAACCGCCTCGTTCATCGCGTACCTTAAGAGAACTTTTAAATAGAGAATATCCATTCAAAACTGAAGCAGTAGTGAAGATGTTCCGCAGCTTAATGAAGACACTAGATTTTCAGCTGCCATAGCCCAAGAAGCCAGAGGAAGTCAATAAGAAAGATCATCCGAACTATTGCCCTTACCACCAGATGCTCAGACACAAGATAGAGGATTGCATCACTTTTAAGAGTTGGCTTGATGACAATCTCCGGAGAGGGAACATAACGATCCCAAAGGAATACATGAAGGAACCCCAGAAAGGAGGTTCCGTTAACGTTATTTCCATGGATCCCATTGTTCTGATAAACCCATACACGACTAATGATGGATGGAGTACTGTCTGGACAAGATCATCGAAGGAAATTTTGGATCACATCTAGACCGCTTCAGTACGCGCTTCAACTCAGAGTTTGAAACCTGTCGAGCCGACACTATCACTTGCGATTGAAGAACCAACCCGGAAGGAGGAGAAGATCGTGGAAGAAAAGAAGACCGAGGCTCCGAAGGGTAGACTAAGGACTGCTTATCCTAGGATGGTTGTTTCCGATTTAGGGGAGAAATCCCTCGAACTCCTGACTCTGTATGATTATCTGCTCGCTCCGGTGGGATCTTATAATGATAAGGGTTATGGCGTTGGCTACGTTTTAACTGTTTCTAACGATTACGTAACTAACGACAACTGGCTTAATCCGGATCTTGATTCCCATACAAATAAAGATTCTCAAATCATACACAACCTCGACGGCCACGACGAAGAAGATGTTCACAAAGGAGGCTACGAAAGCTCGACAAGCAACGAGTCCATTTATGAATTTCGATTAGCTCCAATCGCGATAGAATTGGAGTTATCAGATTCTGAAGCAACGTCAGAAGAACCAGACATTCCAATTCAAGAGGATACACCGGCAGATTTAACACCAAATTCAGAATAAATAATTGAAGTAAATTTAAGAAGTGGAAAAGTTCTACCCCCGAGAATGGGTCCAAAGGATAAAGGAAAGCAGGTGGTTGCTCAGGAAGAGCCAACCCCAGCAGAAGAATTGCCCATTCGGGAAGAAAATGAGGAACATGGTAATAATGTGGACTACAACGTGCTAGCCCATCTTAGGAAGCTACCTGCCAAACTAAGCATATACGAAACTCTGATCCTGTCAAAGGAGATGAGGGAGGCTCTGATTAAGGCTTTACTTGATCCAGAGATTTGTTTAACTCAAATGGCCGGTAATTATTTGGACGAGATTTGCTCGTTAAGAGAACAGCGAGGTGTTACCTTCACGAACAATGATCTATTACTGGGAACAGCTGATCACAACCGACCATCATACATTTCAGTCACTATTAGAAGGTTTACGCTCTCCAGATTGTTAGTTGATCCGGGAGCATCAATCAACATAATGAATCTTCGGACGCTAGCATATTTGGAAATTGATGCTCGCGAGCTTGAGGCGTACAAGATGCTATTAAGAGGCTTCAATCAAAAAGGAGAAAGAGCTCTTGGATCGATAACACTACTAATGAAGACCGGTGATTTAGCAAAGACAACCGCAAAATTCCACATAATTGATTCTGAGACATCGTTCAACGCTCTACTGGGTCAGCCATGGATCCATGAAAACTGGATGGTACCGTCATCTTTGCAGCAGTGCATAAAGTATTACGAAGAAGGGGAACCGTGCATCAAAGGTGATTTGCAACCGTTCTCTGTGCACGAAATTGGAATTCATGAAGATGCGGCCTACTACGCACCCTCGAAGAAAACAATCTTTTCCAGAAATACCATACCAAATGAAGCAAAAGAAATTCGAGACGATGAAGAACCTGAAGTTCTAGTCCAACAGTTACTCACCACTCCCTTACGGCGAGATGGTGAAGATTTCTCCAGAACTCGCACCCGAGGTCGAGGCCGGGGACGGGGACGTGGAAGAAACGTTGGAACAGTTGGACAGAAGAAACATGTCATCGATGTTGATTGGGAGAACAGTTCTGAAGAAGAAGAAGAAATTGAGAAAGAAGCAGCAACAATAAGTCAGAAGAAACCCCAGTTCAAGATCTCTCACAAAGATGAAAGGAATGAAGAATACAAATCAATGTGCAAGAAGATTAACCATTATGTACATACTATGACCCTTACCCCAATCCATTCTAATAAGATCGAAGGTATGGTGGTCAAGGAAGTGCATGGTGTTGGTACTAAACCAATCAAGTTTTACAGTGGTGCTTCTTCTTCCAATACTAAAAAAGATGTACAATTTGAAGATGTTACTTCATCTGAATTAATGGAATTACCTTTTGAGTGGTACTCTCCCTGTGTTCAAAATTTTATTCAACATGGTGTCTTACCTCGACAATGGACAAAAGGTCAATCACAACATTTTGAAAAATTATGGAATAATGCCGGTCGGCCTCCCAATTCAAACATGGTCTCGGATTCGGCACAGTAGGGTCAGTTGATGATACGGGAATTTGATTGGTTACCACTTGCGAACCTAATAAAGAGTGCTTGGAAGCTTCAGAAGATCTTGAGGATCTACCAATCGGTGACGCTCCACCAGAATTCGAGGAAGAAATCAAATCTACAATAGACGAGTTAATGAAAGTTAACTTAGGTACTAGCGAAGAGCCTAGGCCTACCTTTGTTAGCTCCTTACTCAATAAAGAAGACTCCGAAGACATAATCAAGCTACTAATGAAATTCAAGGACTGTTTCGCTTGGAGCTATGACGAAATGCCAGGATTAGCTCTAAAAGTCGCAGTTCACAGGCTAGGAGTGGATCCTACTTCCGTTCCAGTCAGATAAGCTCCCAGAAGAATGCGTATAAAAATTGAGCAACAAGTAATAGCCGAAGTTAAGAAGCTAATAGACGCTAAATTTGTCCATGAAGAACAATATCTAACTTGGTTAGCCAATGTGGTACCAGTCAGAAAGAAGAATGGTTAGATCAGAATCTGCGTAGACTTCAGAGATTTAAATAAAGCATGTCCAAAGGATGAATTCCCGTTACCAATTCCAGAATTGATGATCGACATCGCTTCAACACATGAAATCTTCTCTTTCATGGATGGATCTTCGGGATACAACCAGATAAAGATGGCACCAGAAGATGAAAAGCTTACAGCCTTCAGAACGCCGATCAGAGTGTATTGCTCCACAGTAATGCCATTCAGACTAAAAAACTTAGGAGCAACATACCAAAGAGCGATGACTAAGATTTTTGATGATCTCATTCACAACCAAGTCGAGTGCTACATGGATGATGTGGTTATCAAAAGTAAACTGAAGAAAGATCACCTGTATGATTTGAGAATTGTTTTCGAGCGACTAAGACAATTTAACCTTAAGATGAATCCCTTAAAATGCGCATTCGGCGTCACCTCCGGGAAATTCTTAGGATTTGTTGTCCGACATCGCGGGATTGAAATCGATCCGAAAAGATTAAAGCTATTTTAGAAATGCCTCCTCCCAAAACTTTGAAACAACTACGATCCTTTCAAGGGAAGTTGGCATATCTTCGACGCTTTATCTCGAACTTGTCAGGTAGGTGTTAGCCCTTCTCAGCATTAGTTAAAAAGGACGCCAAATTCGTTTGGGATGAGAAATGCCAGCGGGCTTTCAAGGACGTTAAATAATATTTAATGACACCTCCTGTCTTAGCAGCCCCAGTCTCAGGTAGACCGTTGATACTTTATACTCGCGGCTTTAGATGACTCCTCGGAGCCTCGCTAGCCTGTGTCAATGATGAGGGAAAAGAAATTGCTCTCTACTACTTAAGTCGTCGTCTAATTCCGACGAAAATAAAGTATCCTCCTATTGAGAAGCACTGCTTGGCCCTGATCTTCGCCGCACAGAAGCTCAGGCATTACATGCTTTCTCATAAAGTCAACTTTATTTCGAGAGTTAATCCGTTGCAATACTTGATGACCCGACCAATGCTTTCTGGCAGACTTGCCAGGTGGTCGATGATACTATTCAAGTTTGACATAACTTTCGTTCCTCTTCGCGCCGTAAAGGGAAAAGTCCTAGCAGACTTCCTCGCAGCACACCCTTTACCGGCGGATTCGCCTCTCGACGATGATTTGCCTGACAAGCAGACAATGAGCCTAGAAGACCTTGATGATCGACGTTGGGAACTATACTTCGACGGTGTGTCCTCAGCACAAAAGAACAAAGAATTACAAACGATAGTGCCTGGTAAGGCAGGAATCAGACTAATCTTTATAAAACGGAGTGGGGGATGTTAAAATACTCCTACCACTTAACAGAACCGTGTACAAACAATGAGGCAGAATACGAATCCCTTATAACCGGATTAGAATTAACCATTCAGATGGGAATAATGGACATCAACATCTACAGAAATTCTCAGTTGATCATTCAACAGGTCGCCGGATAGTATAGAATTTTAAAGCCAAGACTCGAGCAGTACTTTCAGTATGTCATGAAACTGTTGGAGCAAATTCCAAACGTAACAATCTACAAGGTTCCCAGAAAAGAAAATGCTCTCACTGATGCGTTAGCCCTCCTTGTAAAGGAATTTGCCTGCTTGCAGGATGAGTCAGCTGAAGTGTTAGTTCAAGGACGACAGGTCCTATCATAGCTCGACATGGATACACAAATCAGAAAGAGCAGAAGAAACAATTGCAGCAGTGACAGAAAATACAGAAGATTGGTGGCAGCCATTAATAGACTACTTGCAGACAGGAAACCTACCGGACGATAAGTCGATAGCCCATCAAATCAAGAAAAGAACTCTGTCTTACACATTAATAATCAATACATTATACATAAGGTCTTTTGATCAGATGTGGCTAAGATGCCTAAGCGGGCCCAAGGCTTGTGAAATATTTAAAGAAGTACATTCAGAACTTTGTGGCGCTCATCAGTCGGGTCCGAAAATGAAAATGAAGATTAAAAGACTAGGGTACTACTGGCCCTCGATGATGTCCGACTGCATGAAGGTCGCCAAAAGTTGTCACCAGTGCCAAGTGCACGAAGTGGTTCTACACCAACCTCCAAATGTGCTACATCTGACAATCACGTCGTGGCCATTTGAGTGTTGGGGCATAGATATAGTGGGTACGATAGAACCACCTTCTTCAAGAGGACATCGCTTCATTCTTGCAGCTACAGACTACTTTTCTAAATGGGTAGAAGCTATACCACTCAGAGAAGTGAAGGCACACCATGTGCTACAGTTTTTCAAGAACCAAGTCGTCTACCGTTTTGGGGTACCGCATAGGATCATTTCAGATAATGGGTCTGCATTCAGAAGTACAAAGATCAACAATTTTGTCAGAAGACACGGGATCGATTGGCGATACTCAACGATCTACTACCCAAGAGCGAACGGCTTGGCCGAGGCTTTTAATAAAACTCTCGTCCAAATTCTAAAGAAAACTTTGGACGACAACAAGAGAAATTGGCACGAGAAGTTGTTAGAAGCCTTATGGGCCTGCAGGACGACTTTTAGGACTCCTTCTCAGTTTATGCCTTACGCTTTAGTGTACGGGTCCGAGGCCATCTTTCCCCTGGAAGTTCAGCTTCTGTCACTCCGAATTGCAGTTGCAGAAAAGATCACTACAGAAGAAAATGCCAGACTACGACTGGAAGAATTGGAAAGCTTGGAAGGGAAAGACTTTCCGCACAGCGAGATTTGGAACTGTATCAAGCCAAGATGATCCAGGCCCATGATAAACTGGTCCGCCTTAGAACATTCAAAGTCGGTGACTTAGTTCTTGTTCTCAGAAGACCTATTCTTGCACATCGCAAGATAGGTGGCAAATTTGAACCAACATGGGAAGGGCCATTCGTGGTCGAGGCAGTCTACTCAGGAGGTTCCTACCAGCTTGTGAATTGCCGTGGAGAACGACCCATGCTTCCAATCAATGGACGGTGTTTAAAGAAGTATTACGCGACCTGATGTTTCGAAGGGTGGCCTCTAAAGTAGAATCTTATCCCTAGAAACACGGGTGAAGTAATCACTTTGTGACTGATTTTGAACCCAAAACAAAATAAAATAGATGATAGAAAAAATCTCATCAACGAAAATGTTAAAAAGAAAACATGGGAAATCGTAATAATAAAATGTCAATCTTTCCTTTTAAATCCATTCATTCCTGATATTTTCTCATCTCTTCCTACTTCCTTTAAATTTAAAAGAAGTGAATAAAAATTTTTAAGTGATTTTTCTTATTGTTCTTGTTCTTAGTACAACCCCTGATCCTTTCCTTATTTTTTCGCAGGGAAATGTTGAACGGGCGGTTGGTTCTAAACTTTAGAAATGGCGTGAGTCCAGCACTTGATGAAAAGAGGGTGAGGGAGGAGCAGTGATAGAGATTGAATCAGAGTTCACACCAGCCGGCTTACAATACGAAGAAAATGATTGGATCCCAGTTGATCAATAAGAACTTCACAGCCAGACAGTGATGAGAATGGGTGGCCCGAGCCACCAATCCAGGAACAAGAAAAGAAAAGCGAACGCCGCGCATGCAACCGGAGAAGATAAGAAAGTTAAGTCCGTGGTCGCCACAGCAGAAGGTAGCCTTGTCAGTGCCGCGCCCGCAGAAACTCAAGGGGTAAGGAGAGCTACTCTCACTGCTACCCAGCGAAGAAATAAGAATCGTCGCATTCGTAAAATGTTGACGAAGTTAGCAGAAGATCAACATAAATAGACAGTGGATACCGTTAGTGCAAATGCTCCAAGGAGACCGGTTCGTCAGGAACTAGAAAGAAGAAAGTCAACTCCAAGAAAGTCGGAACAGATAAAAGAAATACCAAGAAAAGCAGAAATAGAGTTGGTACCTTGACACCGAGCATATGTACCAGATCCGAAGAGTCTTGTTGCGACAGCAACCCTGGAGGATGTCCCTACGGAGACTATCCCCGAGGAGCCGAGACATGCAGAAGAACGTGCTGGGGATGAGCCATACATCCCGCAGTATGTTACTAGACACCGAGGACTTCAGATAATCCTGGAATACGAGCTGGAGAAAATGCAACTAGTCGAGAAGAAAACCTTTGAATACTTTGAAAGAATCGGAAACAAGAGGGTCAACATCTTGGAAGGCCTCGAGAAGCATACAGATGTTTTCTTAGATTATGAGCAACAACATATTGTAGATTGCATCCTTGAATTGCAAAAAATGGGTCGAGCTGGCCGCCTGAGAGAAAAGACATATTCAGAACCCCGAAGATGGATGCCAGGAAAGGGAAGAGTTACAATCCAATGCGGATGTTGCTACGATTTTGTCACAGACAGAAAAGGAAATCCACTAGGGATACTCCCTCACAGTGAGGTGGATCTGATGCTAAGAATCATCAAGAGAATGGTGAAAAGGATGATAGCATGGAGGGTATTGCCTGCAGATTGCATACCCAACAACTGCATTATTAACATCTACATGGAAGGCGACTGCATACCTCCACATATAGACCATCATGACTTTGTTAGACCCTTCTGCACAGTGTCATTCGTCAACCGAGGCAACATCATGTTTGGATCTAACCTCCGGATTGCGAGCCTCGGTGAATTCCGAGGGCCGGTGGAGATACCACCGCCGGTAGGTTCCGTCCCGGTGTTAAAAGGAAATGGAGCGGACGTTGCGAAGCATTGCATTCCGGGAGTGCTCGTGGAGCGGATCTCGGCTACTTTTAGAAGAATGGACGACAGAAAAATGCCTTACCACTTTCAGTCAGATCCAGGATTGGAGAGTCTCCGGCCCTATGAGCTGTGAGTTACATGGGAAATAACACACCTCCAATGCACATCCATGTGGCATTCCTGCCAAGGATGGCTTGGAAGGTGATGTTATTGCCCATGTTTCTTACAATTCAGACATGGATTTTATGACAGACGCTTTTGAATGGATCAGCAAGAAGTTTACACAGTCTGTTTTGGATTTACATGGATTGTATAAGACATTAAATTTCTGAGGAAAATGTCATCATGACTAGATCAAATTGTATGATGTACTTTCAGCAAGTTGGAATGAAAATGACTACGTCATATTTTGCCTTCACCTCTTTTTGTGAAAATTGACTGGGAAACGCCATTAGAGTTAAACGAACTTTGAACGAAGAACAGAAAAGAAAAGAAAATAAATGAGAATTTTCCCTAAAAATCTAAATATTAAAATGAACTTCAAATTCACATGAACACTAAATAAACAACAAAAAATAAAAAAATGGGATTGTTAAAGGACAAACAAAACGAATCTAAATCTTAAATTGAATTCTGATCTGAACCCTCTGATTCGAACCTTTCAGTTCTTTCCTCAATCGAAATCAGTTTGAAACTCTTTTGAAATTTGAATATTCTCTTTGACTTGTCATTAAGTCAAGTTTTTTCAGCTTGGTACCCTTACCAGTTCCTTTCAATTCTCTCGCTACTGTGTCTTAGAGGATCGACTAGTTCTATTGACACAGAGCCCCAAACTTTGTTCGATTTGGTTCTGATGGCATGGGATTGGGTCCCTCTTCATACAGATAAATCTTCGAGATTGGAACCCGTTTCCATTACTCATTAAAATCCGAGACTGGTACCTAAATTCCAGTTCTCTTCCTTCGAGGTCGGTACCTAAATTCCGACTCTCATTCGAGATCGATACTTAAATTTCGATTCTCTTTCGAATTGATATCTAAATTTCAATTCTAAATTCTGAGACTGGTACCTAAATTACAGTTCTCTCTCTTTGAGGTCGGTACCTAAATTCCGACTCTCATTCGAGATCTATACTTAAATTTCGATTCTCTTTCGAATTGATACCTAAATTTCAATTCTAAATTCCGAGACTAGTACCTAAATTCCAGTTTTCTTCCTTTGAGGTCGGTACCTAAATTCCGACTCTCATTCGAGATCGACACCTAAATTTCGATTCTCTTTCGAATTGATACCTAAATTTCAATTCTAAATTTCTGAGACTAGTACTTAAATTCCAGCTCTCTTCCTTCGAGGTCGGTACCTAAATTCCGACTCTCATTCAAGATCGATACCTAAATTTCGATTTTCTTTCGAATTGCTACCTAAATTTCAATTCTAAATTCTGAGACTGGTACCTAAATTCCAGTTCTCTTCCTCCGAGGTCGGTACCTAAATTCCAACCCTCATTCGACATTGATACCTAAATTTCGATTCTCTTTCGAATTGATACCTAAATTTCAATTCTAAATTTCTGAGACTGGCACCCTAAATTCCAGTTCTCTTCTTTCGAGATCGATACCTAAATTTCGATTCTCTTTCGAATTGATGCCTAAATTTCAATTATAAATTCCGAGTCTGGTACCTAAATTCCAGTTCTCTTCCTTCAAGGTCAGTACCTAAATTCCGACTCTCATCCGAGATCGATACCTAAATTTCAATTCTCTTTCAGGTTTGATACTTAAATTTAAAATCTCACTCTCTCGAGATCAGTACCTAAATTCTGATTCTCACCCTTTTTCCGTCGATGCTTAAACTCTGATTCTCACTCCGAGGCTGGTACCTAAATTCCAGTTCTCTTCACAATCCCGAGGTTGAAACCCAAGTTTCAATTCTCATTTCAAATCCAAATTTCAAATTCAAAATTTCCTTAAATTGATTTTAAATTAAACTTCAATCGAAATTGAAACTCAGAACAAATCGAAATCTAAAATCATACATTGAAACTTAAAATTTAAAAGTAAACTAAAATCTAAATTGAATTCCCCATATCTTGTGATTTGGAGTTTACCTCCTTTTCCATTCCCCAGCGAGAGTTCAAAAATCTCCAGTCTTGGAAATATACCTGATACTCCCCAACGGAAAATCTTCTACTTCGGCCTAAGTTTGTCACTTGGACATCTGTGTTGGTTTTGTTGATCTCTTTGGTCAATGCCAATACGCGCGGTGTGCTTGGTTAGCACACTACACCTATTGGGGGTCCATTTGTTGACCTCATTTTTGATGAGGTCTTTTGCTTCTCTCTTTAGTACTTAGGATCTAGCCTTAGGATTTTCCTTTGACTAATCTTAAAGAACTAGAAATGGAACCCACCACTTAGAAATTCAAACACCTCTTAACTCCCTGCAAACCCCACAAGCTTGATTGTAGAACCCTAATCACCTAGAGGGTTGAAATCAAATTTGGAGGTTTAAAGGATGAGTTCCCTATAGGACTATTCTGGCCTTAGGAATACCCTAGGTGGCCTGGCCTGGTGAGGGTTGAATTGCACATACACTACACTCTCACACACATTCCAAGTCCTAAAACCACACTCTCACCCAACTTGACTTCCTGACTCATGTAGGTAATTCATATGGATTGTCCTTAACCCCTAAGCCCACGGCTAAGAGGGTTAGGAACAACATAGTGAATGCCTCAAATGAGTCCTCTCATGGCTTATATGGGCTTAATATGGCTTCATGACTCAATCAAAGTGATCCCATCTCACATTCGATCAATATTCTTTTTTTCAAAATTTCAATTTTTGACCCTCGGGGCCCCGGACCCACCAAACCTACCAAATGTCCTTGAAATGACCCAAAATTTGCAAAATTGCCTAAATTACCCAAGATCCCTCAAAATCAATCCTAAACACTTCCCACCATTAAAATTGACCATATTTGGCCAAAAAATACCAAAATATCCAAAAATACCACTAAACCCCCCCAAAATTACCAAAATACCCTTTTACCCCAAAAATCCAAAAAATTTAGAAAACTCCCAAAAAATTCCAGAAAATCCCAAATATTCCTAATTGTATTTTGTTCAACTACACCATAGGCCAATTTGGCCAATTTACCCCACTTTTACTAAAACCCCCAATTTGACTCATTTTTAACCTAAGTGAACCCAATGTCAAACCAAACCACCCCAATTGATCTCAATTCTGGTCCAATTCAATTCAAAACTTCAATTCAATATCCTCAACATCAATTTAGAAAAAATACAAGTCCAATTTGGTTGACATTTGAGCCCAATTTCAATTTAAACCCTAAGGCCCAATTTTGGCCCATGACCTAAACCTAGCTCAAACCAACCCAATTCAACTCCAATTGGCCCCAAATCTTTTCTAAGGCCTTCCTAACACCCCCATAAACAAAAAGCTAACTTTATTTGCCCAAAATTTGAACCTAAACTCCACCCAAACCTAACCCAAAACCAAAATCCCTTAAATTGACCTAAGCCCAAACCTAACCCAAATGGTCCCAAATCCCAAAATCAAAGCCCAACAAAAGTTGAAAATTGTTTGTGACACTCCCATAAACATTTCTCAACATTAATTTTACATCAAATCCAACTTTAGCCCAAACTTAAACCAAGTTAGCCCAATTTGACCCAGTTTGGCCCCTTTACTAAAAGACCCACATTAAACCCAATTCAATTCAAAATCACTTCAAATTTGTTCCAAATCACTCATGACACATCCTTAAACTAAACCCAACATTTATTTGTCATGGTCCTTCACAAAACATTCATCCAAAAGCCCGTTTTAAAATCTAAAAGCCCACTTCCATGAAGCCTTTAAAAGCCCATTTTCACCAAAATTCAAAAAGCCCAAAATTCATTCCAAAGCCCACATGAGATTTCTTCTCATCATCCCTTTGATTTAAATCATTACCTAAGTTTCAAACTCATCATCAAATTATCCCAAATTAAGCCTCATGCCAATTTTCCCTAATTTCATCAAAAATCCCAAAATCCATTTCCATGTAAATGAGCCAAGCCATCCCTAAGCCAAATGGAGTCCTTGTAGCCATGCACAAGCCACATGAAAGCCATGAGAGCTTTGACTTATCACCACTCCCTAAATGGAAAAAGGAGGAAACCCTTTAATGATTCCCTTAGGAGTGATTAAACACTCCCATGTATCCCCTAATCTTGCTTAAGCCTAGTTGTACTTGGATTGTGACTTGACCCTACTAATCAAGCTGACCCAAGTGACTTTCTCTTCAGCCCAAACCAGCCTTGGGGAGGTGCACCTAGCCTAAACCTTGACTTGACCAAATTGAATCCAAAATGACCTCTCCCCCAGACCATTTAAATCAAACCCTTTACACAAGTCAAACCCCAATTGATTGCACCAACTTCCAGCCCTGACCCCACTGAGTCAGATGGTGACCCATGCCTGGCCGGCCAGCCACCACAGCTGCCGGAAAACACCTGGCTTAGAGCCTTATTTGGCTTCAAAAAAATTCAAACCCACTGGCTGAGCTGTCCCAATCTAAATGGACACCATGGCTATTCTTCTCCTCCCCTGAGCAGCTGATCCCAGCCTCCAATTGCCCCTGGGAAGCCCTCCATCCACCTTTATTTAAACACCACCACCTCTCGGCCAAAGGAGGTCTTGAAAAAAAAAACCTTACCAAAACTCTTCCAAAATCACTCCAAATCCCTCTCCAGACATAGAGAACTTAATCCCCACTGAAATCTAGCCCTAAAACCCTCTCTGTGAGCTCAATTTTTGAGTTGAAAATCCACCCAAAAAACAGGACACTTCACCACAGTGAGCCAATCTTCAAATTGATTGACCCTACACCTTCACTAGACCAAGAGGAGAAGTTTCCCAACAAAAGCCCCCTCACCAGGCCAGCCATTGCTTCTAGCCTCCAAGCTTTGTGATCGGCCTTGGTCACTTTCATACTTAGACAATTCCCCAGAGCCAGAGACTTCATCTGGAGCTTTCCTGGACTCAATCGAAGGTGACACAACCCTCAGATCGAAGCTTCACTTCTCTGAGCAAAGGTATGAACTCATTCTTCCTCCCGAGCTTCCAGCAATTCTCCATTTTGTTTGGGTTAATTTTAAAGCTTATAAACCGTATGGATGTGTTCGTCTCTTCAAGATGAATCGATAGAGTATAAGAACTCGAAAATCCATTGAGAATCGAGAGAGATATGAGGGTTTGAGTGTGGACAGTCACGGGTGCACACCAGTCGTAGATGATGACCAGGAGCCGTTAGATCGCGCATGTATCGAGTGGACGGTCTAGATCAAGCCGGACAGCTCAATGGTACGTGAACTGCGGGCCCATGGAGAGCTGAGTCAGATGGAGGCGCCAAATCACAGCGCGACGCGTGGGCTTTCGAAGCTACCGAGGTTGACGCAGCGCCGCGTGGATAAGTAGAAAATTAGGGTATTTTTGAATTATTTAAATGCTCTGAACTTCAAAAATTTATATCTTTGCATAGAAAAATCACAAAAAAAAAAATAAAAATACCCTCTTGCTCAGTGAATAAAGGAGAATAATGTGAAAAAAAAATCAAGTTAATTGGATGAGTATTTTATTTTTAATAATTTATTTAAATGCTCTGAACTTCAAAAATTTATATCTTTGCATAGAAAAATCACAAAAAAAAATAAAAATACCCTCTTGCTCAGTGAATACAGGAGAATAATGTGAAAAAGAAATCAAGGTAATTGGATGAGTATTTTATTTTTAATAATTTATTTACTGTTTCCAATATTTTTAATCTCCATTTGCATAGATAATTCACCATGGCATGAGACCATAGGGCTTTTGAAGCCTCTGATCATGGGAACATTCCCTAAATTTTTTAAGGTCAGAGGCCACCTCTGTGAAAAGTTATTGATTTTTCAAGTTCATGTCACTATTTTAGGTATTTTAATTACAATAATTATCATGTTGTAAAATAAATTCTAGGAAAATTTGGTGATGTTTCTTAGGATCAGGGGACCCTATAAAAAATATATTTTGAGTTAATTCATTCATAATAACCTTAATTGGCCTAAACCCCTAAAATTGAATTTGAATTAAATAGGGTTAACCACACATCAAATTGACCTGAAAACATTCTCCATTACTCTTTAGGGTCAGAGGAACCTTACATAAAATTTTGAAATCAATTGGACTTGATTAACCCCACCAAATGGATTGATTAAGCCTCATAAGCAAAATGGAACTTTAAAAATTCATAACTCCAAAATAACTTTTCAAAAATTCACAAAAATGGTTTTGGAGCTTCTCTGATATCAGGGGAGTTCAGGAAAATTAAAATTGGAATTTTCTAAAAAAGTTGATTTTTCACAATATTTTAATATTTTAATAATAAAAAAAATAATAAAAATCATAAAAAATATTAATAATCATAAAGATGTCACATTTTGACTCATAATCATTTAGGAACAAACCAAATATTTTTCCTAAGTCCCTAGGATAAGATATTGAATTTTAAAGGCTTAATGTAATTTTTTAATATTAAAAAATGAATTTTCAACCTTTTTCACTAAAATAATTATTATAAATCAAAGAAAAATCAGAAAATTATAAAATTTGTTTCTCTGGACTCCTTGAGTGCAGAGAAATTTAAGAAAGATATAAAATCTATTTTTCAACTTTTATTTTATATTAAAATTAATTAATACTCTAACACTTAAAATAATTATAATTAATAAAATATAATTCAAAAAATCACAAAATTTGGTCCAAGTGGTCCTCTAATCATTAGAAACACCCCATAATTGTTTTAAGGACAGAAACCTTTCCTTGGTCATGTTGTTGAATTTTCTTTGAAAACCCCTATTTTCTACTAAAAATAATTATATAAATAAATTAAATTCAGAAAAATCACATTTTCTCCTCTAATGTCTTAATTGACATGTGAGTGAGGTGGCTTAAAAATTTCAAATTCATTTGAGCTCAAGTTAGTGAGTTATGAAATAAATAAGCTTAAAAGGGCATAAAGGTAATTAAAATTTTAACCCTTAATTAAAACTTTAGGTTTAATCAAAATGGGGGGTAAAATATTTGATTTTAACTTTCTCTTGGATGATTGAAACTTAGGGAAATTAAGGGGTAGAAACCCATTAAACACTTTGAAAATATCAAAATGAAACTTTAATGAATTAAATAATTTAAATTTTGGGAAGAATATATTTAAAATTTGGATTATTAAAATAGGGATATTATTAAGAGGATATTTATTCTTTAATTTAAAAATCCTTAAATAAGTCACTTTAACAATATTTAGTTCTTAATTAAAAATTAAAATAATAATCCAAATTAACAATTAAAACTAAAATTAAATTAAATTAAATTTAAAATATTGAAACTAAAATTAAAATTAAAATTAAAATTAAATTAAATTAAATTAAAATTAAATTAAAATTAAATTAAAATTAAAGTTAAACTAAAATTAAAATTAAATTAAAATTAAATTAAATTAAATTAAATTAAATTTAAATTAAATTAAAATCAAATTGAATTAAATTAAATTAAAATCATTTAACAAAAAACCTAAATGAAATCATTAAGAGTTAAATCAAAACATATCAATAATTTCAACACCTCTTTCTATCTAAGTAAATTTAAAACATGAACATCAATTTGAAATACCAAGATAATTGAAAATGTAAAGAGTTAAATTAAATCTTAAATAATTTGAACACTATTCTAAACTTAAAATTATTAATTAAAACCTCATAGTTAAATTAAAACACTTTAAACCATTAACTCAAACTTTAGATTAAGAATGATTAAAATTCTCGATAAACCAACTTGCCCTTAAAGGCTTTAATTATTATAACTATTAAATAGAGCATTAAATGAGATGTCACTTCATTCATTAGGTAATCAAATACCCAAGTTCACTGAGCAAGAGACAAAGTTTAACTAAACTCCTGGATGATTAATTCATATGTGCAATTAAATTTACTTGGACTCAAAATAATCCCAGAAGTATTGAAAAGATGTTTAAGACTCATCCTAAACACTTCCTCAATATGACGGGATGTTTTAGAAGAATAATTGAATCTAATTGTTCTTTGATGAAGAAAATCATCCTTAAACCAAACCAAGAACCTAGACGTCATAGGAGAAGACTAGTTATAGGATTAGGAATTTGGTAGACAACCAAAACCCTTCCCTTAGCTTTACCTGAGTATCTCGTTGAAATATTTAAATGCCTTAACATGTGTTTTAAGTGCAGCTTGGGATGAAGGGAAGACCCTCCAGTGCACGCTTTTATTTTATCGCAATTTACTTTATTGCAATTTACTTACATGCACCGTACTTTACTTTTCTTGCATGTTAAATAAGACCGTTGCATGAAAACCAAAACCTTTAGGATAGTCCCCGAACCGAAACCAAAACTAAATTAAAAGTCATTGCAAGATAAAATTTACCGCCACAACATTCCAAAATATAAAACAACTCAAAATTTAATCACAAACGTAACAACAAAACTACAATTGCAACTAAATTAAAACGTCTCGTTGAATGATCGGGAATACCTCGGATGATGTAACCCACGTGTTGCTAACGGGATTTCCACGGTCTAAATGAAAGTGTGGAACTCATTCAGTTGAGTTTAGTAAATTCATCCGGACTAAGTGAATTCAATGAAAATAACGGTCTTTGGGATGACGGAACCGTGGGATCTTAATCGGTTCTGTTTAAACAAACTTTAAGATTTGTTTTAATTAAAATATTAAAAACACTTGGATTTTAAGATTTTCTCTAAACCAAAACACTTCTCTCATCTCCTAATTTATGACTTCTAAAACTAAACCTCTGCAACAACAAGGAGCTAGGAGCATGGTGGGCAGCTCAACCGTCGTCATCAACAAAACCCGGATCTACTTCAGCAAAACTTTCTTAGAATTAAATAACAAATCCATAGGACTTCGAGGTAGTTTGACTAGTGCAACATAAATCCTCAACTCTTAGTTAGGCATTTGCATGATCATGTCATGTAAATTAATCCCTAACCATTCTTAGGACTCCGAGGTAGTCGTTCGGTACGACATAAACCCTCATATCTTCCAGGTTAGTTGTATGATCATGTTATACAAATATAAGTCCTAATTAATTAAAATTGACAGAATTACAACATTAAATAAATCCTCAAATTGAAGCCAAACAATAGTATCGTTTGGGAAGTTGCCAAGATTTCTTCTTGGATCCTCAGCTTCTCCTACTTCTCTTCCTTTGGACTCCTAAAAATAACTGTTCCAAATTTGATCCACTCCCAATTGAAATTTCCTAAAATCCAATCCTTTGAAAACCTTAAACTTTGAAGTTCTTGAGAGGAAAACCATTAATCATTATCGAGAGTTTTCTTAAATTATTCCCGTCATTTAAGATATAATTGACTATAAGGGCTTACCCTTATAGGGAACTTTAAGAACCCAGGTAATATAAACCCTGCTTAATTCATTTATATTAAGCAGGGGAACTTGTCGGTTTATAAAATTAGTTCACAGACTAAACAAATGCCACAAATCTTCTAGTTTATTTAATCGAGCCCCATCGTCAAGCAGTGTGTCTATTCTTCGGGAGAGATACACAGTTTGTGATGCGATGCTCGTTTATATAAACTATTTAGGATGTGAGATCGTTTTGATTTCATATCTTAAAATTTTCAAATTTAAAAATTATTTTCAAAATCAAATGCTACTTTCCAAATTAAATACATATTTAAATTAAATTTAAAACATGAAAATTCGCCGACAATTTCTGTAGGCGACTCCTTTTTAAAATACAACACAAACCTAATAATATGCTGACATCATCCGATGCAAGTCTTATGCTTCCTATGCCTTCATTTCTCGAGGTTCATTGCCTTGAATTGGCTTTTGCTTGACATATTAAGCTAATCTTGTCACTTCCTTCACTGGAGTAACTAATGAGACTTGCAACTATGGTGATATATTAGCCATTCACCATGGGTCTTATTGCTAATGGGTAGGGAACCACCTCTAAAGCTTAATTTTGGCCGAGTTAAGGATCATAGGTTTTTTTACTTGGGTGTTGAGGGTTTGTTTTTGTGAACAATACCAATCAAACATTAGTCGTCATTGTGGATCATTAGTCGGCAAGCTTTTTTGATCGGACACTGTACGTCACTATCAGTTTTTATGTTAATATTTACTGATCAGGCATCAAGCATCGTTGTCGGGTATGCTAGGTTGGGTTCGAGTTCCCAGAGTGTTAGCTAGATATTGACAATATTTTGTATAAAATCTTTAAATTCTTTGAACCTAAGATTTAATTATTTTGTGCAATTAACAAAAATACAATATTTAGAATGAAAACTACTTCGTATTTTACTTATGATGTTACAAAGATTTTTTAAGAGAAAAAATTCTTCAAGTCATCTTCATTTCATGTTTGAGGGACTCCTTTTCCTGTGTAGGTCATAAATTTGCATTCTCTGAGGACAACTCATTATTTTTGATGAACGATCTGATCCAGTAATCCAACTGCATGTTCTTGTGAGGCTGAGTTAGAATTTTTCAACAGAAAATCTAGGAAAGTGAAGGTATTCTCTTAGACATGTTTGTTGTAGTATGATCCTCGATTACAATATACAAGAGTTTAATCCTTTAATTTTTTGTTTAAATTTCTTCCTTTACAAAGATGCCAAAAACTTGACTCCAAAGTAAAGTAAGATTTCAATTATGTCTTCAAACAGTAGGGATATTACACAAGTATACGTATCATTATCAACTAATATATAGCTTTCTGATTAAGCCTCGAATATCAATCCCACAGAGATCATGGTTAATCACGGTGGCTTTCAAGAGAAGTTCTAGTCTACAATAACACTCCTTAGCTTGGAAGGTCAATAAAAGTTTGGTTTTAATTATATCTAACAATTATCACTACAATTCTACTTCTACTCCTAATATAAAATACGTAGAGAAAATTATAAAGTGGGATTTATATATATTAAAAGTACTCTTCCTCATACACTGAAATTAGTGACATGTGTAAAAGTAAAGCAAGTAGCGAGAGAGATTGTGACAAATAGGAGCAATTATATTCTTTACCCTTAATTGGTTCTATAAAGAACATAGGTTAATTTGATGATTTGAAATCTTCAAGATGGGTTAGGCAGGGAATATACTAGTTCTCACTCTAGAGTTTCATCTTCTCCCTCCACCTGGGGGCTAACATCTTATAACAAAACTTTCACATCAAACTAAATTAGGGACTTTAGCCTCTCACCCTAAAGTCCTCTAATTTTACACCTCTTAAACATGAATATCTCACTATTTATTTGCACTCAACCATATGGACTACATTCTCACCCATATAATCTCATGTGATTTTTACCAATAGTTGACTGAGAAAATACCACATTGGTTCTTATAGGTTCTCACAACAGATTTTAACATGCAAGTTGATCAAGTTTACATGTAAATGAAGATCAAAGTAAAATCATCACAATATATTCTAATTATACTCAATTCTATATCCTACACATGCATACTAATTCATTGTAAGAGGGAAGAGTAAAGAAAACTACTCACTACACATGGAGAAACAACAACAACTTTTCATTGAATAACACTTGGAATCCATACAAACAAAGTACCAAATTCAAACCAAAATACAATGAAAATACTTATCTTTGATGGAAATCAAACTCTCATTGTATAGAAAAGCAATATCCTTCCAATCCTCTCTAAGAACAAAGTGAAAAGAAAAGAAGAAATTCTCACACTCTCTCTTTCTCTCTCACCTTGTCGCTCCACTTGGGGCTAACGCCCAAGCCTTCTTCTCCTTCTCTCAGCCTTCTTCTCCTCTTCTAATCTTCTCCCAATCATTTATTCTCCAATTGTTCAAGAGTGCTTTTATAATTTTTGAAGAGATGCTTAAGTGTCTCTTCAAAAAGATTCCACATTCAATGAATCTTCCAAAGGGTGCCTTAAGTTCCTTCTCACTCCAAGTGACACATCGCTTCCATAATAACTCCTTCTAACAGACCTAAGACTTCTAGAAAGTTTATTTTATCATTCCCAATGAATTACCCATGAGTCACACTTCACAACGATTTGAAAATCGTCCAAATCATATGTTTCTTCTAGAAGTTATGCCAAAAACCGTCACTGGTGGCTATGCACTGACTATTTGGCGCATAGGTACCATTGCCTGGTGGTTATGCGCCAACTGGTGGCACTTAGGCGCAAGACATAGGTACAATAGTGTCTGATTTGACCCGTTTTGCTCCAGTATGCTCCGGTTCGACCTGTTTTACTCCGGTATGCTCCATTTTGGTCCATTTTTGTTCCTTTTGCTTCAATCACTCCAAATTCTTCAGATGTACCTACAACCAAAAACACAAAAAAACATATATTTAAAGTGCAATATCATTATAAAGTTTAGCATAAAAAGTAGTATATTTTTAGGTTGATCAAAATCCCATAAACTTAAACATTATTTGTCCTCAAGTAATACTACACTTTTAAAATAATTTTTGTAGATTAGAGTTAATGGGTCACCCTTTATAATTTTTGTGCTAAAATTTTGTTTGATAAGTGATTTCTGTGCTACGCCATAAAACTAAAGCCTCCCTGTGGGATTGATATCCAGGACTCCACTAGAGCCATGTATTACTTGAGTGATACTTATACTTACGTTTAATTGCTTGACTCATTATAAAACTAAATTAATATATATCTAAATCTGAGTTCTTAAATTTTGATAATTTAAATAAGTTGCACCAAGTTTTTGGAGCAGTTGTAAGGGAGGTACAATAAAAAAAGGTGTAACTGTTAAAATTTAATTTTGTAGTATTTGAAATATTATATTTGAATTGCAAGTCATAATTGTGTGTGTCTATTTATTGTTAGTGTGCTTATTGTGTTTGTATCCGTAGTATCATATCTATAAGTTTAGTACCTTACGATTCTGAATTAGAGCGTACTATTAGAAAAATTCAAAAACAATAAAAATAATCTGCAAATCCTCACAAGATGACAAACAATTTAAACAATCAAAATGAAAATATACCAAGACCTTTAAGAGATTATGCTAATCCAACAGCAGATGAAATTCACATAACTATCCAAAACCCTGATGTTGCTGCTAATTCATTTGAGCTTAAAACTGCTATTATCCAAATGGTACAGAATAATCAATTTTTAGGAACACCTAATGAAGATCCTAACTTACATCTCACTAGTTTTATACAACTGTGTGCTACATTTAAATATGATGGAGTGTCAAATGATGTTGTTAGGCTTAGAATTTTTCCTTTTTCACTAAGGGATAAAGCTAAGGCGTGGTTAAATTTGTTAGCACCTAGATCTAAATTTGTTAGCACCTAGAATTTTTCCTTTTTCACTTAGAATTTTTCCTTTTTAACTAAGGGATAAAGCTAAGGCTTAGAATTTTTCCTTTTTCACATAATCTGTCAAAATATTTACCTCCTTCCAAAACTGCTAAGCTGAGGAATGATATCACATCTTTTAGTCAGTTTGATGGAGAATCCATATATGAAGCTTGGGAAAGACTTTAAAGATCTTCTGAGGAAGTGTCCACACCATGCTTTACCAGATTGGTTAATTATTCAAACCTTTTATAATGGATTAGTGAGACTTTGAGAACGATTATCGATGCTGCTGCTGGTGGATCATTAATGTCAAAACCTTTTGATGAAGCATATTCGTTAATTGAAGAGATGACTACTAAAAATTTTCAATGGCCCTCTGAGCGGGTAAATCCTAAGAAAGTAGCTAGTATTCATGATTCTGATTCTCAAATTGCTGCACTTTCAAAAAAAATAAATCAATATGGAATGAATTATTCTCCAACACCCCCAGTGTTAGATGAAAATTCATCAGGACAGATGATAGACTCCCAAATGTCTTATGAAATATTGAATGCCACAAATAACAAAGCCAATAATCCTAGTTGGAGAAATCACCCGAACTTCAACTGGAATAACACCATTACTGTTGTTAACCCATAATGGGCAAACAATCCTATGAATCTAGTTGGAAATCTGAACAACTAAGGAAATACCAATTATAGACCTTCTTATCCTCCTAGTTTTAAGTAATAAACAATTTAAGAAAAATTAGTCATCTACCAAAGAAATGATTATGAATATGGGTAATCAAATTCAAGCTCAAAATGTTGCGATGAAGAACATTGAGAATCAATTGGGACATATCTTTACTGCGCTTATTAATAGACTTTCTTGAAATCTTCCTAGCAATGTTGAGATCAACCTAAAAGATCAAAACAAGGAGCAAATTAAGGCTATTTAATTAAGGAGTGGAAAAGAATTGAATCCAAGAGGTCAAAAAGAAGTCGAAGTTGAAAGAAAGGAAGTGAACATTAAGAAAGGTTCTAATAAAATATATCCAGACGAATATTCGGTAGAACCAATGAAGATAACTATTGAAAAACTATCTCCTCTTTTTCCTCAAAGACTAAAGAAACAGAATAAGGATAATAGATTTGTAAAATTTTTTGAAATTCTTAAGAAATTAACGATTAATATTCCCTTTGTTGAAGCATTAGAGAAGATGCCTGATTATGCAAATTTTATGAAGGATATTCTTAAAAAGAAAAGAAATTTTAAAGACCACGAGACTATTGCACTTAGCGGTGAGTGTAGGGAAATTATTCAGAAGAAGCTTCCTGAAAAATGTAAAGACCCAAGTAGTTTCACTATTCCGTGTGCTATAGGTGAGAAATTTTTCAGAAGAGCTTTATATGATCTTGGAGCTAATATTAATCTTATGCATTTATCAAATTTCAAAAGATTGGGAATACGAGAAATTTCACCTACATCTGTGACTCTTCAACTGGCTGATCGTTCTATCACTTATTCTAAAGGAGTTGTGGAAGATGTATTAGTAAAGGTGAATAAATTTATCTTTCCTGTGGATTTTATTGTATTATATATGGAGGAAGATAAAGAAATTTTAATTATTTTGGGAAGACCATTCCTTGCCACTGGGAGAGCTATGATTGATGTTCAAAAAGGAGAATTAACTATGAGAATTCATGACCAAGAGGTAACTTTCAATATTCTGAAATCTATGAAATACCCTTCAACTGAAAAAGTTGATGAGTGCTTTCGAATGGAATCTACCATTATTTGAGAGAGGATCATTTTAAAGAAGTATTTGTAGAAAATCTGGAATGTGAGGATGAATACGAAAGTGAAAATGAAGATGATTTGGATGATGTGACAAATGAAATTTTGAATTTGTTCAAGAAAAAATTGAAAGATTGGATAGTATGGAAAATAGAGATAAAAGTATAATTCCATCTATCATTAAACCCCCTGAACTTGAGCTGAAAATTCTCCATAATCATTTGAAGTATATTTTTTTAGAAGAATCATCTACTTTACCAGTCATTGTATCTTTGGATTTAAATGAATATCAAGAACAAAAATTATTGAACAACTTAAAAAGGTACAAAAAGGCTTTTGGTTGGTCCATAGCTGATATTAAAGGAATCAGTCCATCGATCTGTATGCACAGAATTTTATTGAATGAACAACACAAACCAAAAGTTTATCCACAAAGGAGACTGAACCTAATAATGAAAGAAGTGATTAAAAAGAGATTTTAAAGTGGTTAGATACCGAAATTATATATCCTATTTCTGATAGTGTTTGAGTAAGCCCAATTCATTGTATTCTTAAGAAAGGAGGAGTGATTGTTGATGTAAATGACTGAAATGAAATTATACCAATAAGACAAGTCACTGGTTGGCGAATATGTATTGATTATAGAAAATTAAATGCCGCCACCAGAAAAGATCACTTTCCTTTACCATTTTTAGACCAAATACTACACAGACTTGCTAGACACAAGTACTATTGATTTTTTGATGGATATACCGGTTGTCACCAAATACCTATTGCTCCTGAGGATCAAGAGAAGATTACATTTACTAGCCCTTATGGAACTTTTGCTTTTAGAAGAATGCCCTTTGGATTATGTAATGCACCTGCAACATTTCAAAGATGTATGACGTCCATATTTAGAAAATTAATTGATGATGGAATAGAAGTGTTTATGGATGATTTCTCAATATTTGGAGATTCATTTGACGCATGCCTATGCAACATAGAAAATGTTTTAGAGGTATGCGAAAGAACAAATTTAGTCCTAAACTAGGAAAAGTGTCAATTTATGGTTGTAGGAGGAATTGTGCTTGGGCATAAAATATCTAAATATGACAAGGAAGTTGATCCTGCGAAGATTCAAACTATAGAAAAATTACCACCTCCAATAACTGTGAGAGGGGTAAGAAGCCTTTTGGGACATGAAGGATTCTACAGGAGATATATTAAAGACTTTTAAAAAATTACTAAGCCTCTATACCAACTTTTGGAAAAAGATAGAAAGTTTGATTTTAACGATGAATGCTTAAAAGCTTTCAATCTATTAAAGAAAAAATTAATTGAGGCACCTATAATAGTTTCACGTGACTGGGAGAAACTATTTGACTTAATGTGCGATGCTAGCGAATATGCTATTGGAGTTGTTTTAGGGCAAATACATGACAAAATGTTTAAAGTTATATATACTACACTAGTAAGACTCTTACTGATGCTCAAATTAATTACACCACTACCGAAAGAGAGTTATTAGCAATCATTTATGCCTTTGAAAAATTTAGATCTCACTTAATTGGAACTAAATGCACAGTGCATACTGATCATTCAGCTATTAAATATTTAATGCAAAAGAAAGATGCAAAACCAAAACTGATTCGATTGATCTTTTAAATGCAAGAAATTGATTTCAAGATCGTTAATATAAAAGGGGTCGATAAATAAATAGATGATCATTTATCTAGACTTGAACAACCTAATTTGGATGACTTTGAAAAGAAATCATTAAAACTTTTTTGATGAGCAATTATATAATATTATCGAAAGAAATTTACTGTGGTATGCTGATGTTGTGAACTACATCGTTAGTAATATTTTACTTCCTGACCTAACGATGCAACAACATAAAAAATTTAAGCATGATGCTAAATTTTTTTAGGACGATCCTTATCTGTACAAGCAATGTAAAAATCTTATTATTAGGAGATATGTGCCTTATGAAGAAACTAAAAGAATTATTTGAGAATGTCATGATTCTGAATTTGGAGGACATTTCGAAATTGATAGAACTGCACAAGATTTTGCAATCTGGATTTTATTGGCCAACACTTTTTAGAGATGTTTATAAATTTATCAAAACTTGTGATCGATGTCAAAGAATAGACAATATATCTAGAAGAAATGAAATGCCTCTTAATTTTACTTTGGAAATTGAAATTTTTTATCCATGGGGATTAGATTTTATGGGACCATTTATACCTTCATTTGGAAATATATATATACTGATTGATGTTGATTATGTATCAAAATGGATTAAGGCAATAGCTTTACCTAGGTGTGATGCTAGAAGTGTTTCGAGGTTTTTGATGAAAAATATTTTCACAAGATATAGAATGCCTAGAGCAATCATCACTAATGGAGGATCCAATTTTTAGAATAATCTGATTCAGAGATTGGTGGAAAAATATAATATTATGTATAGAATCTCTACAGCTTATCATCCTCCAACTATTAGTTTAGTAGAGGTATCTAATCGTGAAATTAAATGAATTTTGGAGAAAGTCATTAATCATGAGAAATTGGATTGGTCTGCTAGATTAGATACTGCTTTATGGGCATACAAAGCTGCTTATAAAACTTCTATAGGAATGTCCCCTTATAGATTACTCTTTGGAAAAACCTGTCACCTGCCAGTTGAATTAGAATATAAAGCCTATTGGGCGATAAGGAAATTGGATTTTAATTTGAAAGATTCTGGTGAGAAGAGACTGTTACAGTTGAATGAATTGGAAGAAATCAGAAATGAATCATATGATAATGAAAGAATATATAAGGAAAGAAGAAAAATATGGCATGATAGGAAGATTATCAAAAAGAAATTTGAACCAGGACAAAAAGTTTTATTATACAATAAAAGATTGAAATTATTTCCTAGGAAACTGAAATCTAGATGGACAGGACCTTTCATTGTCGTAAAAATATATCAGTTTGGAGCTGTGATTATTGATGCAACAAACATATATACGGTTTTTACTATATAATTTTACCTAATTTTTGGTGATATTGCACTTTAAATAAAAGTATTTTTCATGATTTGTTGCAGGTATGATTGGAGTGAAAAGAAGCAAAAAGGAACGAATTCAGAGCAAAAAGGAGTAAAAAGGAGAAATATGGTGGAAAAAGGCTTCTGGCCCCGCCGGTGCCTAAATCTAGAGACTCCAGAAAATATTGGCAGGATAGATTGGCGCCCTATCTGGTGCCGCCAGCGCCCGAAGTCGGTGGAATTCAAATTTAAAGAGTTTTAGAAACTTTTTAAAGGGTTGCCTACGGAAACTCTTGGGATTTCGTCCCTATCTTATAAGTAACTATTTTTTGATGAAAAGTAGTGTGTGTCTTGTGTCTTTTAGAGTAGTTTTAGTGAGTGTTAAGTGTTAGGGTTTAGAAGAAGTGAGTGTAGAGTGAGGATTTGAGAGGAATTCTTCTCTAAGGAGTGAAGGAGAAAGAGTAAAGTGAGAGATTGCTTCTTCCTTTCCATTCTAAAGAGAGAATCAAGTGTTGTAAAGAAAAGAGAGAAGAGGATTCAATGGAACTTCAAGGGAATTGCATTGAGGATGAGAAAGAGATAAGTTGTATTTCCTTTTGTGGTTTGTATGAATTTTATTTTATATATAAAATCCATGTTTTATTGTATCTTCTCCATGAATTTTGAGTAGTCTCCCTTGTCTTTCTTTTTATATAGAGATGTGATGAAGGATTGATGTGGATTTAATGTGCTTTTAATGTAATGAAGAAATTGTGATGGTTTTTCATTTTGAACTTAATTTACTTTTAAATTTGGCCAATTGAAATGTTAAAATATGTTGTTGAAATTAAGTTTGAAAGGATTTAATGTCCTACAACAATAATGAAAGATCCATTCAATTTCTATGGATGAATTGCATAGTTCATGGGAACTGAGTGCAAATAAATAAGGAAATATGCTTTGATGGACTTCAATATGAAGATTTCAGGGTGACAGGCTGAAATCCCCAAATTGGTTCTATGATTAGTAACTAATATCAAAGGTTACCCTTCGGGTGAAGGGTGAGTGGGAGCTCTTAAGTGAGAGCCGGTATCCTCCCAGCCTAGCCTTAGATTTAGTAACTAAACTTAGGATATGTCAATGTTCTTTTCTTGCTTAGAAGAGGGGGTACTCTTTTAAGGGTAAAGAATCATCTATGCTCCTATTTGGCACAATAACATAGATAATTGTTCCATATCAATCCACACATCATATTCTCATTGGTAGAGGAAAGATACTTTTGTCATATATCAAAAACCTTTCAAATACTTATTTTAGTGTGTCTGTAAGTTAATTCTGTTTTTAAAGTTGTTAGAAGTAATTGTATTTTAGTTAATTGTTACTGTTTTCTGCATAGTGTTAGTAGGAGTATGTGTTAAACCTTAAGTGCTATTTAAATATCGGATTTTAGTGCTATATTTTTTATAATTTTAACGCTTTGTTATACTTCGAACTTCTCTGTGGGATAGATAACCAGGACTCCATTAGAGCCCAGTATTACATGATATGATACATATACTTGCGTTGAATGCTCGGACTTAACAAAATCATTATAAATATATAAATTTGAGTTCATAAATTCTTGCAAAATATAAGTCCTGTGCATCAATTATCGAAGACCCTAAATCTGAAAGAATATTCAAAGTTAATGGTCAGAGATTGAAACCATATTTTGAAGGCAATATACCTAATTTTAAAGAGGTTTTATTATTGGATCAACATTAATAACTAAAAGTTATGTCGGGCTGACGACGTTAAACCAAGCGCCATGTGGGAGGCAACCAACAAATATTGAGTGTTTGCTTTTTTTGATGTGTTATTTGTGTTTGTTTGTTACTTAATTAAGTCTTATTCTTCCTTAAATATCATTAACAACATTTAAGAAATGAATCGAATCGAAATTTGGAAAGAATTTGGACAAAGTGAAGTTTAGTGAAATTTGAACTAGTGCTAAACGGTGCTGTTATCAGCACCGGACAGCGCTGCTATTCAGAAAACTGTTTCTTGTCTTTAAATTTGAGTTTTGGCGGTTCTAGGCAGCAAATCCTCCATTAGAACTCCCAAAAACAGCCCTTAGACGCAAGAACTACCAAAGGAACGAAGAGGAAGATACCAAATCTTGTCCAAATGGATTTTGACTCCATGGAAACTTCACGATTTAAAGTATTCAACTGTAGAAAGTTCAACAATTTTGAGGCGTAACGTCTTGTTGACCTCATTTTTTATGAGGTCTTCTCTTCTTCCCTTTAGTACTTAGGATCTAGCCTTAGGCTTTTCCTTCGACTATCTTAGAGGACTAGAATTGGGACCCACCTTTTAGAAATTCAAACCACTTCTTAACTCCTTGCAAACTCCACAAACTTGACTGTAGACCCCTAATCACCTAGAGGGTTGAAATCAAATGTGGAAGTTTAAAGGATGAGTTCCTATAGGACTCTTTGGCCTTAGGACTGCCCTGGGTGGCCTGGTCTGGTGAAGGGGCTGACTTACACACACACTACACCCATACACTACACTTTCACACACCTATACCTAACTTGACCTCCTGACTCATGTAGGTGATTCACATGGATGGTCCTTAACCCTAAGCCCTTGGCTAAGAGGGTTAGGAACAACATAGTGGATGCCTCAAATGAGTCCCTTCATGGCTCATGTGGGCTTGATGTGGCTTCATGGCTCAACCAAAATGATTTCATTCCACTCAAATTTACCCAATGTTCAATTTTCCAAATGTTCAATTTTCCAAATGTTCAATTTTCCAAATTTTCAATTTTCCAAATTTTCAATTTTCCAAATTTTCAATTTTCCAAATTTTCAATTTTCCAAATTTTCAATTTTCCAAATTTTCAATTTTCCAAATTTTCAATTTTTGACCCCGGGACCCTACACCCGCTTAGCCTACCCAAAACCCTTAAAATTACTCAAATTTCTCAAAAATTTCTAAATAACCCAAAATTCCCCAAAATCAATCCCAAACATTTCCACATCACTCAAATTGATCATCCATACCCAAAAATATCAAAAATTCCAAAAATACCTCCCAATACCCTCCAAATACCCAAAATACCCCCTTGACCCAAAAATTCAAAAATTCAGAAAATTCCCAGAAAATTCCAAAAAATCCCAAATATTCCCAATTTCATTTTGTTCAACTACACCATGGGCAAATTTTGTCAATTTACCCCACTTTTGTCAAAACCCCCAATTTGACCCATTTTAACCCAAAGTGAACCCAATGTCAAACCAAACCTATCCAATTGACCCAAATTTTGGTCCAGTTCAATTCTAAACTTCAATTCAACATTCCCAACACCAATCTAGATCAAATCCAAGTCCAATTTGATTGACATTTGAATCCAATTTCACTTTTGGCATTAAAGCCCAATTTGGACCCATGACCCAAACTTAACCCAAACTCACCCAATTCAACTCCAATTAACCCCAAATATTTTCTAAATCTTCCTTAGAATCCCCACAAGCAAAACACTAACATGATTTTCCCAAAATCTATACCCAAACCCCACTCAAATTCAACCCAAAGCTAAAAGGCCCAATTTTGACCTAAACCCAAACCTAACCCAAATGAGCCCAAATCCCAAAATCAAAGCCCAACCAAAGTCAAAACCTCTTTGAAACACTCCCATAAACATTTTTCAATATTAATTTTACATCAATTTCAACCCTAGCCCAACATTGGCCCAACTTGGCCCACTTTGACCTATATTGACCCATTCACCAAAAGAGCCCAAATTCAACCCAAATCACCCTCAATTTGCTTCAAGTCACTCATGACACATCCATGAGCTAAACCCAACAATTATTTGGCCCAACCTCTTTACAAAATTCCCATCCATAAATTCATTTTTAAACTTAAAGGCCCATTCCTTAAACCATTTTAAAAGCCCATCTTTTACCACATCCAAAGGCCCAAAATTGGTCTCAAAGCCCATATGACATTTCCCCTCATCATACTTTCAATTAAACTCAATACCTAAGTCCTAAATTCATCATCAAATCATTCCAAATCAAGTTTCATACAAATTTCCATCAAATTACCAAAAAATTCCTAAAATCCATTTTCATGAAATTGACCAAGCTTTCCCCAAGCCAAAGACAAGCCATGCAAGCCATGGACAAGCCACATGAAGCCATGGAGGGTTCGACATGTGATCAAGCCATTAATGGAAAAAGGAGGACCCCCTTTCCTAATCCTTCTTAAGCCTTTTTTACCTTAAGCATGTCACACTCTAAACCATGCTTTGCCACCTAATCCTTGATGGAGACTCCACCACACATGGGAGATTGACCCACCCGACCTCCTCGGCCCAAAACCAGGTCTTGGGAGGTGCACCCAACCCATTTGCATGGGTTGACCAAAATAGGCTAAAATGGCCCCTTCCCCTTTCTACTTTGATTCAACCACTTTACACATGTCAAACCTCGATTGAATGCACCAAACCCCAGCCCCGACCCACCCGAACAAGATGGTGACCAATGCCCGGCCGGCCGACCACCGTGTCGCCGGAAAACACCATGGCCGAGAGCTCACATGTGAGCCAACTTTGGAATTCTCCCTCGCCGAGCCGCCCCATCCCCGAGTGGCCATTGTAGCCGTTCCGCCCTTGACCTAGCGGTCGATCCCAAGCCCTAACTCTCCCTGCGAGGCCCTCCACCCTCTCCTATTTAAACACCACCCCTCTCGGCCATGAGAGGTGCTGAAAAAACCTTAAGGAAACTCGCCAAAATTGTTCCGGACTCCTCTCCATACACGGAGCACTTGATCCCCACCGAGATCCCCCTGCCATTTCTTCTCGCGAGCTCAATTTCAGAGTTGAAACCTAGGCCCAAAACTAGGACACTTCTCCACAGTGAGCCAATCCCCAAATTGATTGGTTCTACACCTTCACCAGACCAAGGGAAGGTGTCCACCAGCAAAAGCCCCATCTCCAGGCAACCCAGTTGCTCCAGCCTCCAAGATTTGTGATCGGGCTTGGTCGAAATCCTACCTAGACAATTCACCAGACCAGGAGACTTCATCTGGAGCTTGCCGGGATCCAATCGAAGGTGCAACAACCCTCGGATCGAAGCCACACTTCTCCGAGCAAAGGTATGAGCTAATTCTTCATCCCGAGCTTCTGGAGATTCTCCATTTCAAATGCTTTAATTTCAATGCATGATCACCGTATAGATGTGTTCGTCTCTTCAAGACGAATCCATAGAGCATAAGAACATGAAAATCCATTGAGTATTGAGTGAGATATTAGGGATTTAGTGTGGACGGCTCTCGGGTGAGGACACTTGGGGACGATGAACGGATGCCGTCCATTCAATACACGCGCGGACGGATGGCCAGGATCGCGTCGGATCAGGAGATGGTACGAGAACCGCGGGGCCCGGGCTGCTGACTCAGATGGCGGCGTCGAATGGGAGCGCGACGCGTGTGCGTTCGGAGCTGCCGAGGTTGACGCGGCGCCGCGTGGATAAAAGGAAAATTAGGGATTTTTCTGATTTATTTAATTCCCTAAACTTCAAAAATTCATAACTTTGTGTAGAAAAATCAGAAAAATAAAATAAAAATACCCTCTTGCTCAGTGAACAGAGGAAAATAATGTGGAAAAGAAATTATTTAATTTTATCAAGTATTTTATTTTTAATAATTTATTTACTCTCTGCATATTTTTAATTCTCCATGCATGTATACAATTCACCATGGCATGAGACCATATGGCTTTTGAAGCCTCTGAATTTGGGAACATTCCCTGAATTTTCCAAAGTCAGAGGCCATCCCTATGAAAAGTTATTGATTTTTCAAATTCATGTTACTGTTTTGAGTATTTTAATTCCAATAAATAGCATGTTGTGAAATAAATTCTAGGAAAATTTGGTGATGTTCCTTATGACCAGAGGACCCTAGGAAAAATAGGTTTTGAGTTAGTTCATTTAAAACAACCCTAATTGGCTTAAACACCCAAAATGGATCTCTAATTAATTAGAGCTAACCATACATCAAATTGACATGAAATCAATTCTCTACTGACCTTTAGGATTAGAGGAACCCACCAAAAAAATTTGAGGTCAATTGGACTTGGTTAGCCCTACTAATTTGGTTGATTAAGCCATTTAGTCATTTTAAATTTTAAAAATTCATAACTTTCAAAATACTTTTTAAAAATTCACCAAATTGGTTTTGGAGCCTCTCTGATATCAGGGGAATTTAAAAAAATTAAAATTTCAATTTTCTAAAAAAGTTGATTTTTAATATTATTTTAATATTTTAATAATTAAAAAATAATAAAAATCACAAAAATAATAAAATTCACAAAAATGTCACATTTTGAATTTTAATCACTTAGGAACAAATCCCATATTTTTCTTAGGTCTATTTAGTGAGATATTAAATTTTAAAGCTCTAGGGTAATTTTAAAATTAAAAAAATGTATTTTCTAGCATTTTCACTAAAATAATTATAATAAATCATAAAAAAATCAGAAAATTGTAAAATTTGATTCACTGATTTCCTTGATATTAGAGAGATTTTTGAAAAATATAAAATTCATTTTTCAACATTTATGTTATTTTTAAATTAATTAACACTCCAAAACTTAAAATAATTATAATAAAAATAATATAATTCAAAAAATCATCAAAATTGGTCCAAGTGGTCCTCTGGTCATTAGGAATATCCCCAAATTTTCTTAAGGACAGAAACTTTCCCTTGGTCATGTTATTAAATTTTCCTTGGAAATCTCTATTTTCTACCAAAAATAATTATATAAATAAATTAAATACAGAAAAATCACATTTTCTCCTCTCATGTCTTTATTGACATATGAGTGAAGTCACATAAAAATTTCAAGTTCATTTGAGTTCAATCTAGTGAGTTATGAAATTATTAAGCCTAAAGGGTAAAGTGGTAATTAAAATTTTAATCCTTAATTAAAACTTTAGGTTTAATAAAAAAATTAATAAGTAAAATATTTGATCCTAATCTGCTTTGGATGATTGAAATTTAAATAATTAAAGGGTAGAAATCCATTAAGCAATTTAAAATAATTAAACCTTAATTAAATAATTGATTAAATTTGGAAGAATAATAAAATTGGAATTATTAAAATAGGGATATTATTAGGAAGATATTTATTCTTTAATTTAAAAATCCCTAAATTAATTATCTCATTAATATTCAATTCTTAATTAAAATGATAACTCAAATTCAAAATATTAAAAGACTTAATCATTAAACTAAAATCAAATTATTAAACTCTTTCAAAAATTTCAATTAAAATTAAAAATAAAATTAAATTAAAAATTAAATTAAATTAAGTAGATTAAATTGAATTAAATTAAATTAAATTAAATTAAAATTAAAAGTTGAATTAAATTAAAGTAAATTAAATTAAATTAAATTAAAATTAAATTAAATTAAGTAAATTGAATTGAATTAAATTAAATTAAATTAAATTAAATAAATAAAATCAAATTAAATTAAGTTAAATCAAATTAAAGATTAAATTAAATGAATAAGTTAAATTAAAGTAAATTAAATTAAATTAAATTAAATTAAATTAAATTAAATTAAGTTGAATTAAATATAACACCACCAAAGACATAAAGAATTCAAAATAAATCTAAAATAACTTGGACACTATTCCAAATTTAAACCCTTTAATTGAAATTAAACTAAATCACAAACCATTTGAACACCAATTTACCCTCGAAAGCTTTAGTTATCATAACTCCTAAACGTAATATTAAATGAAATATTACTTCACTTATAGGACATTCAAACATCCTAGCTCACCGAGTAAGATAATAACAAAACTTAACTAAACCTCTGACGATTAATTCATTTGTGTAATTGAATTCATTTGGACTTAAAACAATCCTAGAAGTATTGAAAAGATGTTTAAGATTCTTCTTAAGCACTTCCTCAATATGATGAGATATTTATAAGAACAATTGAACTCAATTGTTCTTTGATGAAGAAAATCGTCTTCAAACCAAAACACAAGGAACCTAGACGTCATAGGAAATGACTAGCTATAGGATTAGGAACTTGGTAGAAAACCATAACCCTTACCTTATCTTTACCTAGGAACTTGCTTAAATATTCTAATTGTGTTTTAAGTGCAGCTTGGGATGACGGGAAGACCCTTCAGGTACGCTTTTATTTTATTGCAATTTACTTTCTTGCAATTTATATTATTGCAATTTCATTAATCGCATCGCACTTACTTTTCTTGCATGATAAACAACTCGTTGCATGAAAACCCACACCTTTAGGATAGTCCCTAAAACTGAAACCAAAACTAAGTTAAAAGTCATTGCAAGATAAAATTCACCGCCACAACATTTCAAAATATAAAACGACTCAAAATTTAATCACAAACGTAACACAAAACTACAATTACAATTAAATTAAAACATCCCGTTGGATGATCGGGAATACCTCGGATGATGTAACCTACGTGTTGCTAACGGGATTTCCCACGTGTCTAAATGAAATTGTGGAACTCATTCAGATTGAGTTTAGCAAATTCATTTGGACTAAGTGAATCCGATAAAAATAATGATGCCGGAAGGATGGAACCGTGGGATCTTAACCGGTGTCGTTATAATCAACTTTAAGATTTGTTTTAATTAAAGTATTGAAAACACTTGGAAATTAAGATTTTCTCTAAACCAAAACACTTTTCTCATCCCCTGATTTATGACTTCTAAAATTGAACATCTGCAACAACAAGGAGCTCGGAGCATGGTGGGCAAGCACGGCCATCGTCATCGGCGAAACCCGAGTCCACTTCGACAAAACTTTCCTAGAACTAAATAACAAAGCCATAGGACTTCGAGGTAGTTTGCCTAGTGCAACATAAATCCTCAGCTCTTCGTTAGGCAATTGCATTACAAATTAAGCCCTAACCGGTCTTAGGATTCCGAGGTAGTGGTCCGGTACGACAATAAACCCTCACATCTTCGAGGCTATTTGTTTGATTTTATCATACAAATATAAGCCCTAATTAATTAAAATTGGCAAGATCAAAACATTTAAATAAATATTAGGACTTTCCTAAACTCAAACCAAACAATAGGATAGGCGGAAATTACCGAAGTTCGCTTCGAATCCGTGATTTCTCCTACTTTTCTTCCTTTGGATTCCCAAAACAAAATGTTCCAAATTTGATCCATTCCCTATTGAAATTCCAAAATTCAATCCCTTGAAAACTTAAACTTTGAAATCCTTGAGAGCAGAATTATTGATTATTATTGAGAGTTTTCTTAGGTGATTCCCATCACTTAAAGATGTAATTAACTATAGGGGCTTGCCCTTATAGGGAATTTTAAAAGAACCCAGGTAATATAAACCCCGTTTAATGTTTTCATATTAAGCGTGGGAATTTGTCGGCTTATAAAATTGGTTCGCGAGACCAAACGGAAGTCACAAATCTTCTAGTTTATTTAATCGAGCCCCACTGTCAGAGCGGTGTCTATCCTTAGGGATAGATACACGGTTTGTGGTGCGGTGCTCGTTTATATAAACTATTTGGGATGTGAGATCAGTTTAATCTCATATCTTAAAACCTTCAAATTTAAAATTATTTTCAAAATCAAATACTACTTTTCAAAATTATTTATTTAAATTAAATTAAAAATTCGCCGACAACTTCTGTTAGGCGACCCCTTTTCAAAATAAAACACACAACCTAAAAATATGTCGACCATTTCTGGCGACTCCGCTGGGGAAAATTCCTCTCTCCATTATAATCAGATAATTCTGCTTTCAAAAATCGGTAGTATATCCATGTCCTTAATGGGTCTAACTACCCTTCTTTCCGTTGGAATACTATGTTCATTCCTACCTTGGACAAGTATAGCCAACATTCTCTCGGATTTAGGAGCCACTGTTTAGACACCCATAAACAGAGAGGTTCCGAGATCCTTTTACCTCATTTTCGAGGTGGGGTGGACCCCGATAGGTGTTAGTTTAGGAGTGATCCTTCGAGTCGAGAAGTCTTGCATAAGACCTTCTTTTCCTTTCCAACTCGAATCGGATTCCTTACCTTCTCTACACCTTTGAACATTCCGTTCTAAATAAACGAACCCTCTAATAAATGATTCTTTTAACAAATGATTCCTTCTTATAAATACATGAACAAGAATGAGTTCGGACTCTTTTTCAATTCCTTTCTTTTCGTCCTAAAGAAAAGAAGCATAACTCGGGACCGACAAACCGAATCTACCCCGTAAATGGAAGCCCAAAGCCGATTTTCTCCTTCACCAACGGACCGGACTTCGCTGTCTATAAGGATGAGCCGCCCGACAATGGGATCATCCGATTTGGACAAGGATTTGAAAACACGAATGTCAAGATCACCGACGTCTCCCTCTTTGCACCGACGAACAAGGTATCCGAAGCCGAGAAGCCGCCGCTCGAATTCAACCTTAGGTCGACCCAAGAGTTTCCTCCCCGCAAAGGATCCCGACCGAGAGGAATACTCGTTGTCCGCAGGAGGACCTGTTCTTACTACCCCCACCGGTCTAGTTGTTTCCGCACCTACCCCGACTTTTGCCAAATTAAAGGGGAAAGAAATCCGGAATTATGGTGAACTCGTTACCGTGGAGGGTACGGATCTTCTTGTAAGACCTTCGTTTTGAAATCGGGTCCAGTTCAAAGATTCCATCACTGACAAGGACCCAAAGAAGAAACAGAAGCAGAAGGATCACTAGAGAAGCCAGAGCTGCTGAAATTGCTTTCCTGGAGGAAATCCTAGAGCTGCCAGAATATACACCGCTGCCAGAATATACACCGCTGCCTGAATACATACCACTTTTGGGAGGAAGGAGGTTCCATCCCCTCTCTGCCGCAGAGGACGAGGAAAATGTTCGCAAGATTGCTGCCGCATTACCTCAGCCCGCATATTACAACGATAGCCGCAAGAAAAGGACCAGAACTACGCCGTTTGCTCGACTGCAAACTTTGGTAGAAAAGTTAGCAAAGAAGGAAAACTGCCCCGTATCGGAGATTCTACGAAGGATAGGGTGAGTGCCAGTCAAATCCCGTCTTGGGCCCCGAGAAGAACCCGCCATCATGACAGAAAGGTCAAGTAAAAGAATGAAGGCTAGTCCGCCTGTCGTCGTCTCAGGATTACAGATTAGGGAGGATACCACCTTCCAGCATTTGGCTGACGGACCATCTGGTCCTAGACCTTCTGCTGCTAGAAGGATGGTATGGCGTCCCACTACTGGGCAGTTGAGATTGAAACAACAGCCCAAGAAAGAAAGTCTCGCCAGGAGACTTGAATCTGAAGAAAGTGCTACTGCGATAAAGGGGACCCGGCAGCTATCGCATGACAACCGCGAAGACACACAGAAAGCCCCGCTAGAAGATGCCATGGAAAAGTTGAGAACCGATATCCGACGATTGGCAAAAGAAAGAGAAGAAAAGTTCGGAGACGAGATTGATTCATCGGAATTCATGGACGACGAATATGCAGAAATCAACATGGTCGAAACACGAGCTTCATCAGCTTCGCAAGGTGCTCCTGCAGCCGCAGAAAGAGAGGAGCCAGAACTGATGAGAAGGCAGCTTCAGGAGAAAGACGACACGATCGCTCAAATGGCGAAAAGGATGGAAGAGATGGCTGTAGCTCTGGCCACTCTCCAGAGTCAAGTGCAACCACAAAGAGAGACACCCCCAGAGGTCATTCACATTATAGACGGAGGAAAGGAGATTACATCCGTCAACGGGGATGATCAGCTGAAAAAGGATACAACACAAAGTATGATCCCTGAAAAGGATATCAAGAACTTGGTGGAACAGCAGGTGCGAGAAGCCTTAGCACAATCGAAGAGCGGGACATCCATTCGGACGGGTAGGCCTTACCCAGAAGAATTCGACGCTGTCCAATACCCGAAAGGCTTCGTACCACCTCTGTTAAAGACCTTCGACGGAACCGGAAACACCCGACAGCATGTTGCACACTTTCGTGCCAGTTGTTGTAATGCCGGCGGGAGCGATGCATTACTCTTCCGACAGTTCGTCAGCAGCCTATCAGGAATCGCCTTCGACTGGTATGCAGAATTACCAAATGGTTCGGTGAAGACGTTCTCAGAGCTAGAGAACCTCTTCATCAAGCGATTCGCCGGAGCTCAGCACCACATCACTATAGGTGATTTAGTGGTAGAGAAACAAAGGCCGAACGAAACTTTGGTGGATTACATACTTCGATGGAGGAACTTAAGCATGAAGTGTGAACCACAACTACAAGAACAACATGCAATCGGCATCTTGCTTAAAAGCATTCACGGCCCGATAGCACTTCTCCTCAAAGGATTCACTATTAAGACTTTCGAGAAGTTGTTAAGCAAGGCCGGAAGCTTGCAAGAAGAGGCGAAGCAATTACGTTTCGCCGACAAGACGGACAAGCAAAAGCCTGTGAAGACTTTTGAAAAGAAATCCGGGATCGTTGCAGCAGTTGACAAAGGCAAGCAACCGATGCAAATACCACCAGAACGGCCACAGCAACCCCGACCCAGCTATCAGTCATCTCCACAGTATGAACAACCGCCTCGTCCGCAACGTACATTAAGGGAGCTTCTGAGCAGGGAATATCTGTTCAAGAATGAAGCAGTGCCGAAAATGTTCCGTAGTCTGATGAAGACTCCAGATTTCCAGCTGCCAGAGCCTAAAAGACCAGAGGAAGTCAACAAGAAAGGTGATCCTAACTTTTGCCCCTACCACCGGATGCTTGGGCACAAGATAGAAGATTGCATTACCTTCAAAAGTTAGCTTAACGACAACCGTCGAAAAGGCAATATAACGATCCCGAAGGAGTACATGAAGGAACCCCAGAAAGGAGGTTCCGTCAATGTTATCTCAACTGATCCCATCATTCCGATAGATCCCTATATGACTGAAGATGGATGGACTACCGCCTGGACGAGGTCTTCGAAAAAGATTTTAGACAGCATCCAGACCGCCTCGGTCCAAGCTTCAATTCAGAGTTAGAAACCTGTTAAGCCGGTACTATCACTTGCGATAGAAGAACCACCTCAACAGGAGGCGATTGAAGAGAAGAAGAAAATCGACGAAGAAGAGAGGACCGAGACTCCTAAGGCTAGACTAGGGGCCGCTATCCTAGGATAGTTGTTTCCGATTCGGGGAGAAATCCCTCGAACCTCCGATTTTGTATGATTATCCGCTCACTTCGTGGGATCATATAATGATAAGGGTGATGGCGTTGGCTACGTTTTGATCGTTTCTAACGATTACGTAACTAGCGACAATCCGGATATCGATTTAGACATCAACGACAATTCTCAAATCATACACGATCTCGACGAGCAAAATAACGAAGAAGGCATCCATAAAGGAGGCTACGAAAGTTCAACAAGCAACGAATCTATCTGCGAGTTTCGAGGAGCTTCAGTCACGATAGAGTTAGAGCCTTCAGATTCTGAGGATAATCCGGAAGAGCCTGTTATTCCGATTCAGAAGGAGACACCGACATGCTCAACACTAGATTCAGAAGAAATTACAGAAGTCAACTTAAGAAGTGGAAGAGTTCTACCTCCGAGAATGGGTCCAAAAGACAAAGGAAAGCGTGTGGTTGTTCAAGAAGAACCAACCCCAGCAGAAGAAATACCCATTTGAGAAGAAGCCGAGACACATGGAAACAAAGTGGACTACAACGTGCTAGCCAATCTTAGGAAACTACCGGCCAAACTGAGCATTTACGATGCTCTCATCTTATCAAAGGAGATGAGAGAAGCTCTGATCAAGGCCTTACTCGACCCGGAAATTTGCTTAGCTCAAATGGCCGGAGATTCCTTAGATGAGGTTTGCTCGTTAAAGGAACGACGAGGTATTACCTTCACGGACAATGACCTACTACTGGGGACAGTCGGATCACAACCGACCATTGTACATTTCAGTAACAATTGGGAAGTTTACACTCTCCAGAGTATTGGTGGATCCAGGAGCATCAATCAATATAATGAGTCTTCAAACACTAGCATACTTGGAAATTGATGCTCGTGAGCTCGAGGCCGACAAAATGTTACTAAGAGGATTCAACCAGAAAGGGGAAAGAGCCCTCGGATCAATAACACTGCTAATGAAAACCGGTGATTTAGCAAAGACAACCGCAAAATTTCACATAATTGATTCAGAAACGTCGTTCAACACTCTACTGGGCCGACCATGGATACATGAAAACAGGATGGTACCATCATCTCTACATTAGTGCATCAAATACTACGATGGAGGGGAACGATGCATCAAAGGTGACTTACAACCATTCTCCGTACATGAGATTGGAATCCATGAAGACGCGGCTTATTATGCACCTCCAAAGAAAACAATCTTCTCCGGAGATACCGTAACAAATGAAGCAAAGAAAGTTCGGGACAACGAAGAACCCGAAGTTCTAGTCCAACGCTCACTCACCATTCCCTTCCGGCGAGATGGTGAAGGTTTCTCCACAACTCGCATCCGAGGTCGAGGCCGGGGACGAGGCCGTGGTAGAGACGCTAGGATAGTTGGACGGAGGAAACCAGCCATCAATGTTGATTGGGAAGATAGTTCGAAGAAGAAAAAGAAATCAAACAAGAAGCAGCGACAATAAGTCGAAGAAGCCGCAATTCAAGATCTCTCTCGAAGATGAGAAGAACGAAGAATACAAATCAATGTACGAAAAGATTAACCACTACGTACATACTATGACCCTAACCCCGATCCATTCTAACAAGATCGAGGGTATGGTGGCCAAAGAGGTACGTAACGACGGTGCAAGGCCAATCAAGTTCTACCGTTGTGCTTCTTCCTCCAAAACTGAAAATAATGTACAATTCGAAGATGTCACTTCATCAGAATTAATGGAATTACCTTTTGAGTGGTACTCTCCCTGTGTTCAAAATTTAATTCAACGTGGTTTCTTACCTCGACAATGGATAAAAGGCCAATCACAACATTTTGAAAAATTATGGAATAATTCCGGTCGTCCACCCAATCAAAGCATGGTCTCGGATTCGGCACAGTAGGGTCAGTTGAAGATACTGAATTTTGCTTGGTTGTCACTTGCGAGTCCAATGAAAACTGCATGGAAACTACAGACGAACTCGAAGATTTACAAATTGGAGACGCTCCACCAGAATTCGAAGAAGAAATCAAATCTATAATAGATGAGTTAACGGAAGTTAACTTAGGTACTAACGAAGAGCCTAGACCTACCTTTGTTAGCTCCTTACTCAATAAAGAAGACTCCGAAGAAATAATCAAATTATTAATGGAATTTAAAGACTCGTTTTGCTTGGAACTATGACGAGATGCCGGGATTAGCTCCGGAGGTTGCAGTCCATAAGCTAGGAGTGGATCCTACTTCGTCCCGGTCGGACAAGGTCCCGGAAGAATGCGTCTAGAAATCGAACAACAAGTCATAGCCGAAGTTAAAAAGCTAATAGACGCCGGATTTGTTCGTGAAGAACAATACCCGACTTGGTTAGCCTAATGTGGTGCCGGTCGAAAGAAGAATGGTCGGATCGGAATCTGTGTGGACTTCGGAGATTTAAACAAGGCATGTCCAAAGGATGAATTCCCTCTACCGATCCCGGAACCGATGATCGACATTGCTTCGACACATGAGATATTCTCATTCATGGATGGATCTTCGGGATACAACCGGATAAAAATGGCTCCGAAGATGAAAAGCTTACAATATTCGGAACGCCGATCGGAGTATTTTGCTACACGAGTGATGCCATTCGGATCGAAGAACGCAGGAGCAACCTACCGGAGAGAAATGACAAGAATTTTTGATGATCTCATCCACAATCAAGTCGAATGCTACGTGGACGATGTGGTCATCAAAAGCAAAGTAAAGGAAAACCACCTGTATGATTTGAGAATTATTTTCGAACGATTAAGACAATTTAATCTTAAGATGAATCCCTTAAAATGCGCCTTCGGTGTCACCTCCGGTAAATTCTTAGGATTCGTTGTCCGACATCGTGGAATTGAAATCGACCCGGAAAAGATTAAAGCTATCTTAGAAATGCCGCCTCCCAAAACCTTAAAACAACTACGATCTTTTCAAGGGAAGTTGGCATATCTTCGACGGTTTATCTCAAACTTGTCAGGTAGGTGTCAGCCTCTCTCGACACTAGTTAAAAAGGACGCCAAATTTATTTGGGAAGAGAAATGCCAGAAGGCCTTCGAGGACATTAAACAATATTTAATGACACCTCCTGTCTTAGCTAGCCCTGGTCTCGGGTAGACCGCGGATACTTTACACCGCGGCTTTAGACGACTCTCTCTGAGCCCCGTTAGCCGAGTCGATGATGAGGGTCAAGAGAATGCTCTTTACTATTTAAGCCGTTGTTTACTTCCGACGGAAATAAGGTATCCCGCAATTGAAAAGCATTGTTTGGCCCTGATCTTCGCCGCTCAAAAGCTCAGGCACTACATGCTTTCTCATAAGGTCAACCTGATCTCGAAATTTAATCCATTGCAATACTTGATGACTCGTCCGACACTTTCCCGTGACTTGCCAGATTGTCAATGATATTATTGCAATTCGACATAACTTTCGTGCCTCTTCGTGCCGTAAAGGGACAAGTCTTAGCAGACTTCCTCGCAGCACACCCTTTGCCGGCCGAATCTCCTCTCAATGACGATCTGCCAGATGAACAAATAATGAATCTAGAAGACCTTGATGATCGACGTTGGGAATTATATTTCGACGGAGCATCTTCAGCGCACAAAGATGAAGAATCGCAAGTGATAGTGCCCGGTAAGGCAGGAATCGGGCTAATCTTTATAACGCCGGAGCGGGGGATGTTAAGATACTCCTACCACTTGACAGAACCGTGTACAAACAATGAAGCAGAATACGAAGCCATCATAACGGGACTGGAATTAACCATTCAAATGGGGATAACAGACATCAACATCTACGGGGATTCACGGTTAATCATTCAACGGATCGCCGGACGATACAGAATTTTAAAGCCAAGACTCGAACAATACTTACAAGTATGCCATACGAACTGTTGGAACAGATTCCAAATGTGACGATCTACAAAATTCCCGTAAAAGAAAATGCTTTAGCAGATGCTTTAGCCCGTCTCGCAAAAGAATTTGCCCGTTTGCAAGATGAATCGGCAGAAGTGTCGGCTCACGGACGTCGTGTCCTATCACGACTCGCATAGACACAATACACAAATCACAAAAAGAAAAAGAATCGGCTAGCGGCAGTGATGAAAAACACGGAAGATTGGCGACGACCATTGATGGACTACCTGCAAATAGGAAAGCTACCGGATGATAGGTCGCTAGCCATCGGATCAAGAAAAGAACTCCGTCCTACGCATTAATAAACAACACATTGTACGAAGGTCTTTTGATCAAATGTGGCTAAGGTGCCTAAGCGGGTCCGAAGCCCGTGAAATTGTTAAGGAGGTGCATTCGAGACTCGTGGCGCTCACCAGTCGGGTCCGAAGATGAAAATGAAAATTAAAAGACTAGGGTACTACTGGCCCTCGATGATGACCGACTGCATAAAAATCGTCAAGAGCTGTCACCAATGCAAAGTGCACGGAGTGGTTCTACACCAACCTCCAAATGTGCTACATCCGACAATTGCGTCGTGGCCATTTGAATGTTGGGGCACAGATATAGTGGGTCCGATAGAACCACCATCTTCAAAAGGACATCGCTTCATTCTTGCGGCTACAGATTACTTTTCCAAGTGGGCAGAGGCGGCTCCACTTAGAGAAGTGAAAGCACACCACGTGCTACGGTTTTTAAGAACCAAGTCGTCTACCGTTTCGGAGTGCCACGCGAGATCATCTCGGATAATGGGTCGGCATTCGAAGCACACAAATCAACAATTTTGTCGGGAGACACGGAATCGACCGGCGATACTCAACAATTTACTACCCAAGGGCAAACGGCCTCGCTGAGGCTTTTAATAAAACTCTCGTTCAAATCTTAAAGAAAACCTTGGACGATAATAAGAGAAATTGGCACGAGAAGTTGTTAGAAGCCTTATGGGCCTACCGGACAACCTTCGTAACTCCAACTCAAGCTACACCTTACGCTCCGGTGTATGGGTCCGAGGCGAGTGTTACCTTTAGAGGTTCAGCCTTCCTTCACTCGTAATTGCGAGTCGCAAATAAGATCACGACGGAAGAGAACGCCAAATTACGACTCGAAGAGTTAGAAAGCCCGGAAGGGAAAAGGCTTGCAGCGCAACGGAATTTAGAACTATACCAAGCTAAGATGGTTCAAGCCCATGACAAGCCAGGTCCGCCCAAGAACCTTCAAAGTTGGTGACTTAGTTCTCGTTCTTAAGAGACCTATTCTTGTACACCGCAAGATAGGAGGAAAATTTGAACCCACTTGGGAAGGACCGTTTGTGGTTGAAGCAGTATACTCAGGAGGTACCTACCAGCTAGTGAATTGCCAGGGAGAATGACATATGCTTCCGATCAACGGACGATATTTGAAAAAGTATTACGCTACCTGATGTTTTGAAGGAATGGATTCTTCATCCCTAAGAAACACGGGCGAAGTAATTACTTATGATTGGGTCCGAACCCAAAAATAATAAAATGTGCTAAAATAAATAAAATCATGATAATAAAGTTTTCCTTATTTTCTTTTCCACATCAAAATCTCTTCCCTGATCTTATCCTACTTCATTCCTGTTAAATTTAAAAATATAAAAAAAAAATATAAAAAAAATATGTATTTAATAAACATTTTCTTAATGTTCTTGTTCTTAGTACAGCCCCTGATCCTTTTCCTTGTCTTTTCGCAGGGAAATGTCGAACGGGCGGTTGGTCCCGAACTTTAAGAATGGCGTAAGCCTCGCACTCGATGAAAGGAGGGTGAAAGATGGAGCGATAATCGAGATTGACTCGGATTTCGCACCAGCGAGGCCTACGAGTACGAGGAAAGTGACCGGGTCCCAGCTGGTCGAGAAGAACTGCCCGGCGGACAGTGATGAAAGTGGGTGGCCCAAGCCACCAATCCAATAGCAAGAAAAGAAAAGCAAACACTGAAGAAGACAAGAAAATGAAGTTTGTAGTTGCTACAGCAGAGGGCAGGCTTGTCAGCGCCGCGCCCACAGAGATTCAAGAAGTTCGAAGGGCTACTCTCACAGCAACGCAATGAAGAAATAAGAATCGCCATATCCGTAAGATGTTAACCAAACTAGTCGCGGACCGGCGCGACGAGACAATTGCTAATGCCAAGTACATACACTTCAAAGACACCGGTTCACCGGGAACCCGAAGAAAGGAGGCCGGCTCCCGGGATAACGTAAAGGACCGTGGAAATCTCACGAAGATCGAAGAAAGAAGGCTACCACGCCACCGGATAGAACCACCGAGTGATGCATGACCTTGTTGCGGAAGCAACCCCGGGGATGTCCCGACGGACATCATCCCGGAGGATCCGAGGTATGCGGGAGAACGTGAAGGGATTGAACCGTATATCCCACAATATGTCACCGGGCCTCTCCATCCGCAGATCATTCCGAATACGAGCCGGAGAGAATGCGGAATGTTGAAAAGAAAACCTTTGAATACTTCGAGAGAATTAAAGGCGGAAGAATCAATATACTAGAGGGCCTCGAGCTACATACGTACGTATTCTCGTAGTATGAACAACGAAGAAATCGTGGATTGCATCCGGGATTTGAAAAGAATGGGCCAAGCGAGCCGCCCGAGGGAAAACACATACTCGTAACCCCGGAGATGGATGCCGTGGAAGAGAAGAATCACAATACAATGCGGATGCTCGCTACAACTTTGCGGAAGACGAGGAAGGGAAACCCACCGGAATACTTCGTCATGGGCAAGTGGATCCGATGCCATTAGTCATCAAGAGAATGGTAAAGAGATTGATAACATGGAGGGTACCGCCAGCGAGATTGCATACCCAATAGCCGCATTATTAACATCTACAAGCGGAGGTGACCGCATACCCCCGCACATAGATCACCACGACTTTGTCGGACCTTCTGCACAGCTCTCTTTCCGAACGAGTGTAACATCATGTTCGGATCCGACCTCCGGATAACGAGCCTGGGTGAGTTCCGCGGGCCAGTGAAGATACCATTACCGGTAGGTTCCGTCATGATACTGAAGGGCAACGAAATGATATCGCTAAGCATTGCATACCAGGAGTACCAGTGAAGCGGATCTCAGTTACTTTCAGAAGGATAGATGACAGGAAGACACCTTACCATTTCCAACTGGACCCGGAGCTAGAGAGCCTCCGGCCTTACGAGCTGTGAGTTACATGGAAAATATCACACCTCCAATGTACATCCATACGGCATCCTTGCCAAGGATGGCTTGGAAGGTGATGTTATTGACCATGTACCCCACTATTCAGACATGGATTTTTGACAGATGCTTCTTTGGATGGATCAACAAAGATCATACATAGTCCGTTTTGAGTCTACATGGATTGTATGAAATGTATTCCAGATCGAGTTGTATGATGTATCTTCAACATGATTGGAATGAAAGTGACCATGTCACATTTTTTGGCCTTCACCTCTTTTGTGCAAATTGACTGGGAAACGCCATTAAAGTTAAATGAACTTCGAACAAAGAACAGAAAAGAAAGAAAAAGAATAAAAGAAAACTTTCCTAAAAAAAAAATCTTAAAAATGACGAACACCAAATTCACATGAACATTAAATAAACGATAAAATAAAATTTGAATCATTAGAAGATAAACAAAATCAACATAAATGTTAAATCAAATCACAAATCAAATTTTCAATAAAATTTCAAGTCCAATCTCGATCAAATTTCAAATTTGATCTTCCAAATTTAAAATCAAATTTAAATCAAATCTCAAATTCAATCTTTCCAGATTTCAAATCTCAATCAAATTTCGAATTCGATCTTCCAGATCTCAAATCAAATCTCAATCAAATTCAAACTTTTGGGTCGAGAATTTTACATCCAAGACCGCATTGCTTTAGGATCCTTTCCCTATCGCAATGAAGTACATCAAATTCAAACTTTTGGGTCGAGGATTTTACATCCAAGACCGCATTGCTTTAGGATTCTTTCCCTATCGCAATGAAGTACATCAAATTCAAACTTTTGGGTCGAGGATTTTACATCCAAGATCGCATTGCTTTAGGATCCTTTCCCTATCGCAATGAAGTACATCAAATTCAAACTTTTGGGTCGAGGATTTTACATCCAAGACCGCATTGCTTTAGGATTCTTTCCCTATCGCAATGAAGTACATCAAATTCAAACTTTTGGGTCGAGGATTTTACATCCAAGACCGCATTGCTTTAGGATTCTTTCCCTATCGCAATGAAGTACATCAAATTCAAACTTTTGGGTCGAGGATTTTACATCCAAGACCGCATTGCTTTAGGATCCTTTCCCTATCGCAATGAAGTACATCAAATTCAAACTTTTGGGTCGAGGATTTTACATCCAAGACTGCATTGCTTTAGGATCCTTTCCCTATCGCAATGAAGTACATCAAATTCAAACTTTTGAGTCGAGGATTTTACATCCAAGACTGCATTGCTTTAGGATCCTTTCCCTATCGAAATGAAATACATCAAATTCAAACTTTTGGGTCGAGGATTTTACATCCAAGACCGCATTGCTAGGATCCTTTCCCTATCACAATGAAGTACATCAAATTCAAACTTTTGGGTCGAGGATTTTACATCCAAGACTGTATTGCTTTAGGATCCTTTCCCTATTGCAATGAAATACATCAAATTCAAACTTTTGGGTCGAGGATTTTACATCCAAGACTGCATTGCTTTAGGATCCTTTCCCTATCGCAATGAAGTACATCGAATTCAAACTTTTGGGTCGAGGATTTTACATCTAAGACTGCATTGCTTTAGGATCCTTTCCTATCGCAATGAAATACATCAAATTCAAACTTTTGGGTCGAGGATTTTACATCCAAGACAGCATTGCTTTAGGATCCTTTCCCTATCGCAATGAAGTACATCAAATTCAAACTTTTGGGTCGAGGATTTTACATCCAAGACTGCATTGCTTTAGGATCCTTTCCCTATCGCAATGAAATACATCAAATTCAAACTTTTGGGTCGAGGATTTTACATCCAAGACTGCATTGCTTTAGGATTCTTTCCCTATCGCAAAGAAATACATCAAATCAAATTCCTGGGGTTAAGGATTTTACATCCGAGACCGCATCGCTTTAGGATTCTTTCCCTACAGCAATGAAATACATCAAAATCAAACTCTTAGGGTTAAGAATTTTACATCCAATACCACATTACTCTGAGATCTTTCCTCATTGTAATGATCCAATCCAATCGATTCGATCTTCTTTTGGGGTTGAAGATGTTACATCTAAAACCTCAAAATTCCAATTTTCATTTCAAATCAAATCCCTTCAAATTAATTTTGACAAACTTCAATCTAAATTAAAACTCAAAATCTAAACTCGCACATCGAAACTTAAATTGAAACAAAATAAAGTCTAAATTGAAATTCCCCCAGATCATGTGATTTGGGATTTACCTCCTTTTCCTTTCCCCAGCAAGAGTTCAGGAATCTCCGGTTTCAGAGATATGCTTGACGCTCCCCAGCGGAAACTCTTCTACATCGTCTTAAGTTTGTCACTTGGACATATGTGTTGGTTTTGCTGATCGCTTCGGTCAACGCCAATACGCGCGGTGTGCTCCGTCAGCTCACCACACCTATTGGGGGTCCTTTTGTTGACCTCATTTTTGATGAGGTCTTCTCTTCTTCCCTTTAGTACTTAGGATCTAGCCTTAGGCTTTTCCTTTGACTATCTTAGAGGACTAGAATTGGGACCCACCTTTTAGAAATTCAAACCACTTCTTAACTCCCTGCAAACTCCACAAACTTGACTGTAGACCCCTAATCACTTAGAGGGTTGAAATCAAATGTGGAGGTTTAAAGGATGAGTTCCTATAGGACTCTTTGGCCTTAGGACTGCCCTGGGTGGCCTGGTCTGGTGAAGGGGCTGACTTACACACACACTACACCTGTACACTACACTTTCACACACCTATACCTAACTTGACCTCCTGACTCATGTAGGTGATTCACATGGATGGTCCTTAACCCCTAAGCCCTCGGGCTAAGAGGGTTAGGAACAACATAAGTGGATGCCTCAAATGGGTCCCTTCATGGCTCATGTGGGCTTGATGTGGCTTCATGGCTCAACCAAAATGATTTCATTCCACTCAAATTTACCCAATCTTCAATTTTCCAAATTTTCAATTTTTGACCCCCAGGACCCTACACCCGCTTAGCCTACCCAAAACCCTTAAAATTACCCAAATTTTTCAAAAATTTCCAAATAACCCAAAATTCCCCAAAATCAATCCCAAACATTTCCACATCACTCAAATTGATCATCCATACCCAAAAATATCAAAAATTCCAAAAATACCTCCCAATACCCTCCAAATACCCAAAATACCCCCTTGACCCAAAAATTCAAAAATTCCGAAAATTCCCAGAAAATTCCAAAAAATCCCAAATATTCCCAATTTCATTTTGTTCAACTACACCATGGGCCAATTTTGTCAATTTACCCCACTTTTGTCAAAACCCCCAATTTGACCCATTTTAACCCAAAGTGAACCCAATGTCAAACCAAACCTATCCAATTGACCAAAATTTTGGTCCAGTTCAATTCTAAACTTCAATTCAACATTCCCAACACCAATCTAGATCAAATCCAAGTCCAATTTGATTGACATTTGAATCCAATTTCACTTTTGGCATTAAAGCCCAATTTGGACCCATGACCCAAACTTAACCCAAACTCACCCAATTCAACTCCAATTAACCCCAAATCTTTTCTAAATATTCCTTAGCATCCCCACAAGCAAAACACTAACATGATTTTCCCAAAATCTATACCCAAACCCCACTCAAATTCAACCCAAATCTAAAAGGCCCAATTTTGACCTAAACCCAAACCTAACCCAAATGAGCCCAAACCCCAAAATCAAAGCCCAACCAAAGTCAAAACCTCTTTGAAACACTCCCATAAACATTTTTCAACATTAATTTTACATCAATTTCAACCCTAGCCCAACATTGGCCCAACTTGGCCCACTTTGACCTATATTGACCCATTCACCAAAAGAGCCCAAATTCAACCTAAATCACCCTCAATTTGCTTCAAGTCACTCATGACACATCCATGAGCTAAACCCAACAATTATTTGGCCCAACCTCTTTACAAAATTCCCATCCATAAATTCATTTTTAAACTTAAAGGCCCATTCCTTAAACCATTTTAAAAGCCCATCTTTTACCACATCCAAAGGCCCAAAATTGGTCTCAAAGCCCATATGACATTTCCCCTCATCATACTTTCAATTAAACTCAATACCTAAGTCCTAAATTCATCATCAAATCATTCCAAATCAAGTTTCATACAAATTTCCATCAAATTACCAAAAAATTCCTAAAATCCATTTTCATGAAATTGACCAAGCTTTCCCCAAGCCAAAGACAAGCCATGCAAGCCATGGACAAGCCACATGAAGCCATGGAGGGTTTGACATGTGATCAAGCCATTAATGGAAAAAGGAGGACCCCCTTTCCTAATCCTTCTTAAGCCTTTTTTTACCTTAAGCATGTCACACTCTAAACCATGCTTTGCCACCTAATCCTTGATGGAGACTCCACCACACATGGGAGATTGACCCACCGACCTCCTCGGCCCAAAACCGAGGTCTTGGGGAGGTGCACCCAACCCATTTGCATGGGTTGACCAAAATAGAGCTAAAATGGCCCCTTCCCCTTTCTACTTTGATTCAACCACTTTACACATGTCAAACCTCAATTGAATGCACCAAACCCCAGCCCCGACCCACCCGAACAAGATGGTGACCAATGCCCGGCCGGCCGGCCACCGGGTCGCCGGAAAACACCATGGCCGAGAGCTCACATGTGAGCCGACTTTGGAATTCTCCCTTGCCGAGCCGCCCCATCCCGGTGGCCATTGTAGCCGTTACTCGCCCTTGACCTAAGCGGCTGATCGCAAGCCCTAACTCTCCACTAGGAGGCCCTCCACCCTCTCCTATTTAAACACCACCCCTCTCGGCCATGAGAGGTGCTGAAAAAAACCTTAAGGAAACTCTGCCAAAATTGTTCCAGACTCCTCCCCATACACAGAGCACTTGATCCCCACTGAGATCTCCCTGCCATTTCTTCTCTGTGAGCTCAATTTCAGAGTTGAAACCTAGGCCCAAAACTAGGACACTTCTCCACAGTGAGCCAATCCCCAAATTGATTGGTTCTACACCTTCACCAGACCAAGGGAAGGTGTCCACCAGCAAAAGCCCCATCTCCGAGCCACCCAGTTGCTCCAGCCTCCAAGCTTTGTGATCGGGCTTGGTCGAAATCCTACCTAGACAATTCACCAGACCAGGAGACTTCATCTGGAGCTTGCTGGAATCCAATCGAAGGTGCAACAACCCTCAGATCGAAGCCACACTTCTCTGAGCAATAGTATGAGCTAATTCTTCATCCCGAGCTTCTGGAGATTCTCCATTTCAAATGCTTTAATTTCAATGCATGGTCACCATATAGATGTGTTCGTCTCTTCAAGATGAATCCATAGAGCATAAGAACATGAAAATCCATTGAGTATCGAGTGAGATATTAGGGATTTAGTGTGGACGGCTCTCGGGTGAGGACACTTGGGGACGATGAACGGATGCCGTCCATTCAATACACGCGCGGACGGATGGCCAGGATCGCGTCGGATCAAGAGACGGTACGAGAACCGCGGGGCCCGGGCTGCCGACTCGGATGGCGGCGTCGAATGGGAGCGCGACGCGTGTGCGTTCGGAGGCTGCCGAGGTTGACGCGGCGCCGCGTGGATAAATAGAAAATTAGGGATTTTTCGATTTATTTAATTCCCTAAACTTCAAAAATTCATAACTTTGTGTAGAAAAATCGGAAAAATAAAATAAAAATACCCTCTTGCTCGATGAACGAGAGGAAAATAATGTGGAAAAGAAATTATTTAATTTTATCAAGTATTTTATTTTTAATAATTTATTTACTCTCTGCATATTTTTAATTCTCCATGCATGTATACAATTCACCATGGCATGAGACCGTAGGGCTTTTGAAGCTTCGAATTTGGGAACATTCCCTGAATTTTCCAAAGTCGAGAGGCCATCCCTATGAAAAGTTATTGATTTTTCAAATTCATGTTACTATTTTGAGTATTTTAATTCCAATAAATAGCATGTTGTGAAATAAATTCTAGGAAAATTTGGTGATGTTCCTTATGACCGGAGGACCCTAGGAAAAATAGGTTTTGAGTTAGTTCATTTAAAACAACCCTAATTGGCTTAAACACCCAAAATGGATCTCTAATTAATTAGAGCTAACCATACATCAAATTGACTTGAAATCAATTCTCCACTGACCTTTAGGATCAGAGGAACCCACCATAAAAATTTGAGGTCAATTGGACTTGGTTAGCAATACTAATTGGGTTGATTAAGCCATTTAGTCATTTTAAACTTTAAAAATTCATAACTTTCAAAATACTTTTTAAAAATTCACCAAATTTGTTTTGGAGCCTCTCTGATATCAGGGGAATTTAAGAAAATTAAAATTTCAATTTTCTAAAAAAGTTGATTTTTAATATTATTTTCATATTTTAATAATTAAAAAATAATAAAAATCACAAAAATAATAAAATTCACCAAAATGTCACATTTTGAATTTTAATCACTTAGGAATAAATCCCATATTTTTCTTAGGTCTATTTAGTGAGATATTAAATTTTAAAGCTCTAGGGTAATTTTAAAATTAAAAAAATGTATTTTCTAGCATTTTCACTAAAATAATTATAATAAATCATAGAAAAATCAGAAAATTGTAAAATTTGATTCTATGATTTTCTTGATATCAGAGAGATTTTTGAAAAATATAAAATTCATTTTTCAACATTTATTTTATTTTTAAATTAATTAACACTCCAAAACTTAAAATAATTATAATAAAAATAATATAATTCAAAAAATCACCAAAATTGGTCCAAGTGGTCCTCTGGTCATTAGGAATATCCCCTAATTTTCTTAAGGACAGAAACTTTCCCTTGGTCATGTTATTAAATTTTCCTTGGAAATCTCTATTTTCTACCAAAAATAATTATATAAATAATTAAATACAGAAAAATCACATTTTCTCCTCTCATGTCTTTATTGACATATGAGTGAAGTCACATAAAAATTTCAAGTTCATTTGAGTTCAATCTAGTGAGTTATGAAATTATTAAGCCTAAAGGGTAAAGTGGTAATTAAAATTTTAATCCTTAATTAAAACTTTAGGTTTAATAAAAAAATTTATAAGTAAAATATTTGATCCTAATCTGATTTGGATGATTGAAATTTAAATAATTAAAGGGTAGAAATCCATTAAGCAATTTAAAATAATTAAACCTTAATTAAATAATTGATTAAATTTGGAAGAATAATAAAATTGGAATTATTAAAATAGGGATATTATTAGGAAGATATTTATTCTTTAATTTAAAAATCCCTAAATTAATTATCTCATTAATATTCAATTCTTAATTAAAATGATAAATCAAATTCAAAATATTAAAAGACTTAATCATTAAACTAAAATCAAATTATTAAACTCTTTCAAAAATTTCAATTAAAAATAAAAATAAAATTAAATTAAAAATTAAATTAAATTAAGTAAATTAAATTGAATTAAATTAAATTAAATTAAATTAAAATTAAAAGTTAAATTAAATTAAAGTAAATTAAATTAAATTAAATTAAAATTAAATTAAATTAAGTAAATTGAATTGAATTAAATTAAATTAAATTAAATTAAATAAATAAAATCAAATTAAATTAAGTTAAATCAAATTAAAGATTAAATTAAATGAATAAGTTAAATTAAAGTAAATTAAATTAAATTAAATTAAATTAAATTAAATTAAATTAAATTAAGTTGAATTAAACACCAAAGACATAAAGAATTCAAAATAAATCTAAAATAACTTGGACACTATTCCAAATTTAAACCCTTTAATTGAAATTAAACTAAATCACAAACCATTTGAACACCAATTTACCCTCGAAAGCTTTAGTTATCATAACTCCTAAACAAAATATTAAATGAAATGTTACTTCACTTATAGGACATTCAAACATCCTAGCTCACTGAGTAAGATAATAACAAAACTTAACTAAACCTCGGACGATTAATTCATTTGTGTAATTGAATTCATTTGGACTTAAAACAATCCTAGAAGTATTGAAAAGATGTTTAAGATTCTTCTTAAGCACTTCCTCGATATGATAGGATATTTATAAGAACAATTGAACTCAATTGTTCTTTGATGAAGAAAATCGTCTTCAAACCAAAACACAAGGAACCTAGACGTCATAGGAAATGACTAGCTATAGGATTAGGAACTTGGTAGAAAACCATAACCCTTACCTTATCTTTACCTAGGAACTTGCTTAAATATTCTAATTGTGTTTTAAGTGCGGCTTGGGATGACGGGAAGACCCTTCGAGTACGCTTTTATTTTATTGCAATTTACTTTCTTGCAATTTACATTATTGCGATTTCATTAATCGCATCGCACTTACTTTTCTTGCATGATAAACAATCGTTGCATGAAAACCCACACCTTTAGGATAGTCCCTAAAACTGAAACCAAAACTAAGTTAAAAGTCATTGCAAGATAAAATTCACCGCCACAACATTTCAAAATATAAAACGACTCAAAATTTAATCACAAACAGAACACAAAACTACAATTACAATTAAATTAAAACGTCCTGTTGGATGATCGGGAATACCTCGGATGATGTAACCTACGTGTTGCTAACAAGATTTCCCACTGTCTAAATGAAAGTGTGGAACTCATTCGATTGAGTTTAGCAAATTCATTTGGACTAAGTGAATCCGATAAAAATAATGATGCTTTGGAAGGATGGAACCGTGGGATCTTAGCGGGTGTCGTTATAATCAACTTTAAGATTTGTTTTAATTAAAGTATTGAAAACACTTGGAAATTAAGATTTTCTCTAAACCAAAACATTTTTCTCATCCCCTGATTTATGACTTCTAAAATTGAACCTCTGCAACAACAAGGAGCTCGGAGCATGGTGGCCAGCACGGCCATCGTCATCGATGAAAACACGAGTCCACTTCGACAAAACTTTCCTAGAACTAAATAACAAAGCCATAGGACTTTGAGGTAGTTTTCCTAGTGCAACATAAATCCTCAGCTCTTCGTTAGGCACTTGCATTGCAAATTAAGCCCTAACCGGTCTTAGGATTCCGAGGTAGTGGTCCGGTACGACAATAAACCCTCACATCTTCGAGAGTTATTTGTTTGATTTTATCATACAAATATAAGCCCTAATTAATTAAAATTGGCGAAGATCAAAACATTTAAATAAATATTAGGACTTTCCTAAACTCAAGCCAAACAATAGGATAGGCGGGAAATTACCGAAGTTCGCTTCGAATCTGTGATTTTTCCTACTTTTCTTCCTTTGGATTCCCAAAACAAAATGTTCCAAATTTGATCCATTCCCTTTTGAAATTACAAAATTCAATCCCTTGAAAACTTAAACTTTGAAATCCTTGAGAGCAGAATTATTGATTATTATCGAGAGTTTTCTTAGGTGATTCCCATCACTTAAGATGTAATTAACTATAGGGGCTTGCCCTTATAGGGAATTTTAAAAGAACCTGAGTAATATAAACCCTGTTTAATGTTTTCATATTAAGCGGGGAATTTGTTAGCTTATAAAATTGGTTCGCAGACCGAACGGATGTCACAAATCTTCAGTTTATTTAATCGAGCCCCACCGTCGAGCAGTGTGTCTATCCTTAGGGATAGATACACGGTTTGTGGTGCGGTGCTCGTTTATATAAACTATTTGGGATGTGAAATCGGTTTAATCTCATATCTTAAAACCTTCAAATTTAAAATTATTTTCAAAATCAAATACTACTTTTCAAAATTATTTATTTAAATTAAATTAAAAATTTGCCGACAACTTCTGTTAGGCGACCCCCTTTTCAAAATAAAACACACAACCTAAAAATATGCCGACCACGTCTATTCAACAAAAATATCTAAAAAATGAGATTGATTAAGAAACGAGGCTTTGTAAATCGAGGTATAAATTCTACTACGACTAGAATTGATGAAATTATTGTTCAGAGATGTTGGGAAGTATTGTGTTCTTCTACTACAACAATAGTTGTCCTGGTTGTGAAGGAGTTTTATGCAAATCTTTATGGAATCAACCAATGACCAGTCTATGTGCGAGATAGGTTTGTCACATTTTCTTCTACCAATGTTTAATGATTTATGCGTGAATGAGAACGTGTCAATCTGCCAATATTCAAATTTTCCCCCGACGAAGGATAATATGAAGGATATATAGAGATATCTGACAGATGAAAGTGATGAATGGAAGATAAGAGATAACAGGTATGTAAGTTTCTCGACCACACTACTAAATCCTATGTCGAAACACTTACATTATTTCATATGTGCAAAATTGTTCCCAACTATGAAAATCAGTAAAGTAACTAAGAGTGTGTTATTCTGAACTATAGTATTCAAAAGGAGATGCCTATTGATGTTGGTTCAATAAGTGTTAAATTTGTTTTGGGATTGATCGTTCACAAATCTAAGTATGGGCTTGGAAATCCTTCCACCATATTTCTTCTTTGTAGTCAATCACAAGTGCCATATGAGAATAAGGAAAGAGTACTTCTAACTTGGAAGCCTATAGACCCAGCAGATGCATACAGTAACAAGGCAGTTGGTGATATGAATGACATGAGCATTATTGAAAATCAAAAATCTCAGAGGTCAACACCTATTCCTCCTTACTTTCCTGAAAGTTCACAGATTATCTTGAAGAAAATTAAAAAATGGATAAGGAAGTACAACACCCCATGAATGCAATCAACAATCTATCTGATTTCTTTGATCATCTAGACTGGAGAATGAAGGAGCACTTTGACTATTTTAGATATTTTAAAGGAAGTTTGACACGATTGATGAAAAGGAAATGTTGGATTGAGAGGATTCTACTGAAGAATTTCATGCTCAATCACTTGGAAATCTTAGAGTTGATGATAGTTCTGAGGAAAAATGAAAACTTGATTATTGTATTTCTGTATTTATGTATCTGGTTTATTTGCTTTGCTTTGCTTGGATATTATATTTGAACTTGCTTTATTATTTAGTTTTCAACATTATTATGTTATGGTTGTGATTGACGCTGAATTTTATGATTATATGACTTAATGATCTGTCATGTTTAGTGTTATGTGTATGTGTCTAACACGTGGAATTCATATATGAAAGTGAGGTTTTCTGTTGTTTGAGTTAAAAAAAATATCATTTTCCATGGCTTTAGAATGTTATTCAATGCTTAATTAGACTAATTAGATGTCGAAGCGGGCTTGAAAAAATTGAAATTGTAAAAGAAAGTCGGAAGCTCAGTTTTTGAATAGGTGCCGAACGTCACTGTCACCAGCGTCGGACTGCACCAGAAGACAGAGGGTTTGGCCAGTAGAGCAGAATAATGCACCAAACGGCACTGCCGCTAGCGCCGGACAGTGCTCGACCTGGGTAAAGGCCTAAAACACCAATTTTTTGCGATTTAACCCTGGGACCTGCCATTTTTGCCCAAACCATGTCTTCTACCTCCAAACAAGGTCGATTTTCGCACCTAGGGCTCACTGGCATTGAGTTTTCAAGCAATTTCGTGGCCAGAAAAGTTTGGATTTCATCTTCTCTTGGTAAGAGCTGCACTTTAACCTAAATTTTTTCGATTTTAACTGTGTAAATCTCTTACATTAGGAAGATTTAAAATTTTGAAAATTTTGGAGAAACTTGGGAGATTTTTCAAGGATTTTGAGTTCTTATCTTTTTAAATCTACGTTGGAGTTATTTACATTGCAATTTTAAAATTGATTTGGATAAATTTGAAATTTTTAGACAAATGACACCAAGAATCTCAAAGGGGAAGAGGAAATTTGAGTATGATGAAAGTAAATTTGTGAATTTTAAGGCTTATTCCTGCTATGGTACATTTTTTAGTAATAAGAAGTTTATTCAAGAGAGAGCCTTTGAAAATCTTGGAGGTGTGGTTGAAGAACTGATTTTGAATCGTCAATGGGAGAATTTCTATTATTTTACTGCTGAAGCAATGCTGGGTATTGCTAGAAAGTTTTATGCAAATCTATATTGTTTTGAGAGTGAATACATACTGGTTAGAGGTCAAATGGTTGAATTCACCCCTGCTCGCATTAATGCATTTTATCAGTTGAGAGAACCCTATAGTTGTGAATATGAAAATTTTTCTATCACAAATGAAGCATTGGATATGATTGTAAACTTTTTGACAAATGGATAAGGGGAGTGGAAGGTTAAACAAAGGCTAAAAGTTAACTTTCCCCTTTCTACTTTGAATCCTCTATCGAAAGCCTGATATTATTTCATTTCTGCGAGACTTTTGCTTAGCAACCATCACAGCAAAGTTATTGTAGATAAATCTGTTCTAAATTAATGTATTTAGAACATGAAGAATATAAGTATTGGGGCTATTATTCATAAAAGTATTTTGACAAGTTCAAAAGGAGAGACTACAGGTGGACTGGGACACCCTAGCCTGATTCATGCCTTGTGTATTCAGTCAGGAGTAGCAGTTGAAGATAATGAGGAGGCAATCCATCCCCTGAAGCACATTAGTAGGCTAAATCTAAAAACATATGAAGCCCATGTAAGTTGTAAATGGAGTAAGAAAGCTGATGAGCCTTCTTCTAGTCATGATAGACCATCTACATCTAGAGAGCATACTCTTCATGATGTATGGATAAGTTGGGTAGGTTGAACACCATAGTAGAGGGACTAGAAATAAGGAACAAGATAAATGATGACTATCAAGTGCGGTGGAGAGAATATGAGATAGCTTATCATGACGCACAGATGAGATTTTTCAGGGGAGACACTAGAACTGCATTTCCTACTTACCTTGAGTATACTCCATACCAGCCTGAAGAAACTGATGATGATGAAGCTCCTGCAGAAGAAAATTGGTAGTTTGTGTATTTTACTTTTCATTAAACTTTGTTATGTATTTTTGTTTTGTATAAGTGATGTACCTGAGACTCTTTCTAATTAGTATCTATGATGTAATGTGTATTTGGTTGAACTTGTAACAGAATTTAGGTTGATTTATGATGTATGTGATGTTATAGTAGAGCTTTCATGTGTTTGGTTTGTCAGTTTAATTTATGATAGTAACTGTTGGTTGTTAATATTGTGTGCACAGTTTATGTTTCATGTTTTTAAACTTCTTGTCTTATAAATTTCTGACCCATATTTGTGTATAGAAATGCTCTTAATTATTTCAGGCCTACTGTTCTACTTTATAAGGAAAAACATACTTAAACTTAAAGGTATGAAAAGCCCAACATATTGAGGTATGAGTTATATGTTTAAATTTGTTCTTTCTTCCCATGTTAAATTATATTAATATTCAAAAATCTAAGTTTGGGGGAGGGAAAGAATTAACTATTAATTGTTCTCATTAAAAAATATTTTCAAAATTATTAACATGATTTCCTATAATAGAACTCAATTTTAGATAAATGTATTTTGATTTTATTTAAGTATTTTGTAAAGTTGAATGAATGTATTTGGTAATGAAAAGTAATTTTGTAGGATAAGATATTTGGTATAAGAGAATAGGACTATAGTAGGAAAAACTGTATGTTTGAAATATTAAGAATCCTAAAACTTTATGTGATAGGAAAGGATTAAGACTCTAAAATGAATCATTAATAAGCTAAAAAAATGCCTATAAGGTAAATGAATGTGGTAAGTTTCAAATTTAGGGTGAGAAGGGTGAAGTTCAAAATTATTAAAGGCTATCCAGATACAGTAATCCTCACTTAAAAGAAAAGAAAAGAAAAGAAAAGAAAAGAAAAGAAAAGAAAAAGAAAAGAGAAGTGAGGAGAAGCTTGAGGAGATGCCTAATAAAAAATTGGCTTCACTTAGACTTACCTAAAGGGAAAAGCTTAATTACATTCTTGAACTTATATGTGTGGATTAGTATCCTTACTAGTAGTATTCTCATAAACTTCTTTTCATGTAATTCTTTTAAGTGCTTTAATAGGACAATCTACAGTCATTTTTGAAATGAATAGAATGTTAGAACTCTTAGACTTGACTATTGGATAGTCTTATACCTAGAGAATTTACTTGAATTATTCAAAGATCTTTATGAAAATTTTACTATTGTACTTATCTAAATCAAAACTATGGTATTCTAGAAAGAAGTTCATTGTAGTGGATCATTATTTTATGTATTAACTAAAATTACTTGAGGACAAGTAATAGTTAAGTTTGGGGGATCTTGATCCACTAAAAATTTGATAGCTTTTAACTATCAATTTCATACCTTTTTTTTATGATGTTGCACTTTAAAGGAAGGTATTTTTCATGATTTTATGCAGGTACAATGATTTTATGCCTTTGGAGCAAAAGAAAGTGAAAAGGAGCAAATTTGGAGCACAAAGGGACAAAAGTGCATTTTATTGAACTAGCGCCGAATGGCGCTGTCACCAGTGCCGGTTCGCTCTATTTTACAGAGAGTTGCGACCGATTGGCGGAATAATGTGCTGAACGACGCCTTATCCAGCGTCGGACCGTGCACTATCCCGGTGTTATACTAGATTCAATGTATTTGGCCGGATTTTGAAGAGTTGTTTAGGAAACTCTTGGGAATTCAGTTTTGACCGAATTTAAACACTTTTGGAGCCAAGTTTAGAAAGGGGAGAAGAGAAGAGAAGACTTTAGAGTTTAGAGAGAGTTTCTCTCCATTTAGTGTAGGAAATTAGGTTTTGTGTTTTCTCTTCTAAGGAGTGTGAGAGGAGAGCGAAAGTGAGAGATTTCTTCTTTCTTACTTATCTAAAGAGAGAATTGTACGTTGTTGTGAAGAAAGAAGAGGAGTCAAAGGAATTCCTTGAGATTCGCTTGGGGAAGAGTTTGTGATAAGTTGTCTTTACTTTACTTTATTTGTATGACGTTGTTTTTATATATAAAATTCATATTTTGTCATCTTTTTCTCATGAGTATTGAGTAGATTTCTTTATCCTTCTCCTTTTCATGTGATGTGTTGATGTTGTGATATGGAAATGATGTGCAGATTTATTATAGAGAATTTGGGATGACATTTTCACTTCGAGCTTCATTTACTTTTTGATATGGCCAATTGAATTGTTAAAACTTGTTAGGAAACATATTTTCTGAAAGAATTATGAGATCCACAATAAAGTGAAGGTCACATTCAATGCCCATGAATGAGAGACGTAGTTAATGGGGGATTGAGTGCAAATAAATAGATAAATATACTTTAATGAGCTTAGAATTGGAGATTTCAAAGTGACTGGCTGAAATCCTCAATTTGGTTCTAATGTTTGGAAACTTAAGCGAGAGTTAGCCTTTAGGGAAAGGGAAGTGGGAGCTCTGGAGTGAGAGCCAGTATCCTCCCAGCCTAACCACAGATTTGGGGACTAAACTTAGGATTAGCTAATGTTCTTTATATGTTGAAATATGTGTAATGAATAGGAAAGCTCCTAATTGGCACAATACATTTGCATCACTGATCTATGTCACAATGATCATCATATTATGATTGGAAAGGAGGAAGACTCTTTCTTGCAACTGAACTTTGTTATAAATTTAGTGTTGTGTTAGTTTAACTTTCTAGAGTTTAGAAAGTATTTTGGTAGAAATAGTAACTACAATTGTTTGTCTTTATTTCAAAAATTAAACTTACTTGCAATTGTGTTGTGATTCGATAAGTGATTTTTGTGCTACATCATAAAATTAAAACCTCCCTGTGGGACCGATATCTAGAACTCCACTAGAGCTCTGTATTACTTGAGCGATACATATACTTGCGTTTAATTGTGTGACTCAATGTAAAATTAAATCAATATATATATATATGAGTTCATAAATTTTGGCAAATTAAAAAAGTCGCACCAATCAACTAACGTAAGGGTTACAGAAGTGGGAGAAATACCGGCTAAACCTAACCTTCTAAATATAAATAGAGGCATCATTTTAATGCTCACTCCTAAATCATATAAAGCTTTTCTACGTAATTTTTCTCCAATTGCACAAGGAATTGTAAAGCTACAAGGATCTTTAAGTTTCTGAGGAAGATTTTTTCGAAGTATAGCGCTGCACTCCTCACCTAGTGCAACTGTCTCATAATCTCCAAGTATCATTTCTTGTTTAATATCTCCTTCATAAAATTTGCATAACTTGGCATCAGTTCTAAAGCTTCAGCGAAAGGAATATTTATCATTAACTTCTTAAGTACTTCAAGAATTTTGAAAATTGTTTATCAAACTCAGGCTGTCTAAGTCTTTGAGAAAATGGAGGTGGTGATCATTCTTAAATGATTTTAGTTGGAGATATTAATTTTTCCAGATCCTTAGAATCATGCTCTTCAGGTCTTTTAGTTTCTTTTGTTTCTCTCACAACTTCTTTCTCTTTTCTAAACACATCCTTTATCTTTCTTTCATTTCTTAATCGGACTTCATTGGTGTTCTCTTTAGAATTGATCTCAATGTTGCTAGGAAGTATTCCATGTGGTCTATTGCTAAGTGAATTAGCAATTTGTCCCAGTTGATTCTCTATGTTTATAATCACAGCACTTTGACTTTGCAACTGGTCTCCCATTTGTAATACCACTTCTTCTATAGACATCTTCTTATCCTCAAATTATTGATCATTGTTAGAGTCTAGTGGATATGAAGTCTATAGTTTGTGTTCCCCTGATTATTCCAACTTCAATTAGGATTTGCATGATTATTTTTCTATTGTTGGTTTCCACCCCCAGTAGTATGATACCAGTTAAAATTAGGATGGTTCTTCCAACCTGGGTTGTAAAAGTTAGAATACGAGTTGTTTATAGTTTTTAAAGTCTCATATGATAAGTTAGAATCAATCATATGCACTAATGAACTTTCCTCACTTACTGGAGTAAATTGAGACTGGTTCATTCCAAATTGGTCCAACTTTCTTGATATGCAGCAACCTAAAATGCAAGAATTGCAATCGCATCTGTATCATAAACACTGGCTACCTTTTTAGGATTTACCTGTGCAGAGGGCCATTCAATTTCATTTGTAGCCATTATTTCAATTAAAGCTTATGCTTCATCAAATGATTTTGACATTAATGATCCTCCAGCGGCAGCATCAATTATAGACCTAAACTATCCCATTGTAAAAAGTTTGAATGATTAACCAATTAGTTAGAGCATGGTTTGGACACTTTCTTAGGAGTTCTTTAAATCTTTTCCAAGCTTCGTATAATGATTCCCCTTCATACTGATAAAATGAAATAATATTGTTTCTAAGTTTAGTAGTTCTTGAAGGTGGAAAATACTTAGCTAGGAATTGCTGAGTTAACTCCTCCCAATTTTTAATAGAGCCAGGTGCTAATGAGTATAACCAAAATTTAGCCTCATCCCTTAGTGAGAAAGGAAAAAGCCTTAGTCTAACAACATCGTCTGACATGCCGTTACAATGAAATGTAGCACAAAGTTCTAGAAAACTTGATAAGCCTTCGAAGGAGTACCCCCAAAGTGGTTGTTCTGCACCAGTTGGATAATCTCAGGATTAAGTTCAAATGAGTCAGTTTCTACGATAGAGTTTTGTATACTTGAGTGAATTTCAACTACCTTATGATTTAAATAATCCCTCAATGATTTATTATGATTTTCCAAGTTAATATTTTGAATATTTTGCATTTCCAATTCTAGTTTTGCAAGCCCTTTCTATTTTTTGATTTTTTTGTTTATTCCAACTTAGGATTATAAGGCACAAGTCCTGTAGATCCTTTAGTTCGCATATATAACACAACATACAATACATTAGCAATTAAACAAAAAAAATTTTCAACACAAGAAAACATTTTCACAAACATCTTGTTTTTCACACAAATAGTTTCTTCACAACACTTTTTCATACAAAAAATACTTTTCATACAAAACAATTTTTACGACACTATAATTTTCCAAGTCTAAGACTAACACTTCAACTAAAATCCTCCTAAAATTCAAGATCAACTGTTGTAATCCCCGGCAACGGCACCAAAAAACTTGATCCCTGATTACAATATACAAGAGTTTAATCTTTTAATTTTCTTGTTTAAATTTCTTCCTTTACAACAATGCCAAAAAATTGACTCCAAAGAAAAGTAAGATTTCATTTATGTCTTCAAATAGTAGGGATGTTACGCAAGTGTACGTATCATTTTCAAGTAATATAGAGCTTTCTGATTAATCCCCGAATATCAATCCCACAGAGATCGCGGTTAGTCACGGTGGCTTTCAAGAGAAGTTCTAGTTTACAATAACACTCCTTAGCTTGGAAGGTTGATATAAGTTTGGTTTTGATTATATCTAACAATTATCACTGCAATACTACTTCTACTCCTAAACTAAAATACTTAGAGAAAATTAGAAAGTGGGATTTATATATATTAAAAGTACTCTTCCTCATATAATGAAATTAGTGACGTGTAAAAGTAAAACAAGTAGCGAGAGAGATTGTGACAAATAGGAACAATTATATTCTTTACCCTTACTTGGTTCTTTAAAGAACATAAGTTAATGTGATGATTTGAATTTTTGTAGATGGGTTAGGCAGGGAAGATACTAGCTCTCACTCTAGAGTTTCATCTTCTCCCTCCACCTAGGGGCTAACATCTCATAACAAAACTTTTCACATCAAACCAAATTAGGGGCTTTAGCATGTCACCCTAAAGTCCTCATATTCTACACCTCTTAAACATTCATATCTCTCTATTTATTGACACTCAACAATATGGACTACATTCTCACCCATATAATCTCATGTGATTTTTACCAATAGTTGACTGAGACAATACCACATTGGTTCTTACAGGTTCTCACAACAAATTTTAACATGCAAGTTGATCAAGTTTACATGTAAATGAAGATCAAAGTAAAATCATCACAATGTATTCTAAATATACTCAATTTTAAATCCTACACATGCATACTAATTCATTGTAAGAGGGAAGAGTAAAGAAAACTACTCACTACACATGGAGAAACAACAACTTTTCATTGAATAACACTTTGAATCCATACCAAAAAATTACCAAATTCAAACCAAAATACAATGAAAATACTTATCTTTTATGGAAATCAAACTCTCCTTGTATAGCAAAAAAAAATTTCCTTCCAATCCTCTCCAAGAACAAAGTGAAAAGAAATGAAGAAATTTTCACACTCTCTTTCTCTCTCACCTTATCGCCCCACTTAGGGCTAACGCCCAAGCGTTCTTCTTCTTCTCTAAGCCTTCTTCTCCTCTTCTAATATTCTCCTAATCTTCTCTTCTCCAAGAGTTCAAGAGTGCTTTTATAATTTCCCAAGAGATGCTTAAGTGTCTCTTCAAAAAGAGTCCACATTCAATGAATCTTCCAAAGTGTGCCTTAAGTTCTTTTTCACTTCAAGTGACACATTTCTTCCATAATAACTCCTTCTAACCAACCCAAGCTCTTCTACAAAGTTTATTTTATCATTCCCAATGAATTCCCCACGAGTCACACTTCTCAACGCTTCAAAAATTGTCCAAATCTGATGTTTCTTCTAGAAGTTATGCCAAAAACCATCACTGGCAGATATGCGCTCACTGTTTGGTGCATAGACTCCACTGCCTGGTAGCTGTGCACCAACTGGTAGTGCCTAGGAGCCAGACACAAGTATAAAAGTGTGTGGTTTGACCCGTTTTGCTCCGGTATGCTCCATTTTGGTCCATTATTGTTCCTTTTGCTCCAATCACTCAAAATTCTTCAATTTGATGTACCTACAACCAAAAACACAAGAAAACATACCTTTAAAGTGCAATATCATTATAAAACTTAGCATAAAAATTTGTACATTTTTAGGTTAATCATAGTATCAAGTTGTTCTCCTGTTCACTTTTTCCTACTGAAGAGCTGAATTGGCTAGATATTCCTTCATAAGGTTGAGCACGAGCATTGCACTTTTATTGTTCATTTTATAACACTCAAACTTGCTTTCTTCATCAGATGATAAGGTTGTAAAGGCCTTCTCGATATGGTGATTATACACTACTGGTAGCATTGCTTCCATCCCGTGTGCTAGAATGAACAAAGTGCAACGATCATCTTTAAAGGTGTCATTTTGACTACTCATAGGACCAATTTAAGGATCTCGGCCCAATTTCCCTTTGTTCCTTTGGCTTTTTCCCTTAGATGTTTCAAGATAATTTTTTGGCACCTCAGTTTGCCCATTTGTTTGAGGATGGTGAAAAGACGCAAGTTCAAGCTAATCCCTTAATTTTAACTGAATTCCCTTACCCATTGGTTAGTGAATTGCATTTTATCCTCTATGATGATGACTAGCTGCAATCCATTGCGATAGATAAGTTCCATCTCAATGAAGTTCTAGACGACCTCCATATTAATCTAAGAGAGCGCCTTTGATTCGATCTACTTGAAGAAATAATCCCTCGCTGCAAGAAGAAACTTGTGTGGTCTCGCGATGGTTGAAATGTCCAAAGATATCTAGTTCCTAGATAATAAAAGACAAAAACTGGCAATCATCTTGTGTGTTGGATAACGTTACAGTGGTGCATACTTTTAGAACTTCACTAATTTCTTAGAGAAATCATCAGCATCTTCTTAAACTGTGACTGATCCACATAAAAATACCCATTTTTATGCCTTATTTATGATTTAATTCTTAAGGATATTATGCTTTAATGAAAGGTATTTTCATGTTTTTGGATGTAGATGATTAAAAAGAGTCCAAGAAGGAAAAAAAGAGAAAAGGAGCAAAAATGGAGCTTATGGAGAAATTTTTGGAATTATTGGCTTGGCGCCTAGGCGCCAGAGTCCGGCGCCTAAGTGTCAGTTTGATACAGACGCTGTTAAGTTTTTTTGATGACTTTGGGTAGTTATTTTGAGGGTGTTAAGCTATTATTAGAGCTTCTAGAAGACTGAAAGTTACTCCTAATATATAGGACATGTGATACAATGTATTTGGACACAATGAAATGGTCTGGATCGTGAAGAGGTGCGACCCAAAGTAAATAGGTGCGAACGACCTGGTCACGGAGTCCGGCGCCTAGGCGCCAGATCCCGGTGCCTAGGCGCGACGGTTACCTTCTAGAAGATACATTGATTTTGGATGAATTTTTAAGAGGTGCCTTAAGCAACCCCTGGTGAAATTTAGAGCTCTATAAATAGGAGCCCATTCTACAGAGAAAATTGCACCAAAACCTCCCCTCTTAGTACACATACCCATTTTAGCCTATTCTAGTTTAATTTAGTCTCTTCCATACTTAGGGTGTCACTTTATTTTGTTTCTAGTGAGTTTATTTTGAGTGTTTATTGTGTGTAATTGTTGTTGGAGTCTTTCATCATTGTGTTGGAGTCAGTAGAAGTCAGCGGAGCTCTTGAAGGAACACTTCAGATAAGTATTTGTACTTTAGTTGAAAGTTTTATAAATATGTTTTGTTGTGTTATTTTAATGAGTTCTGAGTAGTTAGTTATCTTTCTCCTTTCAACTATAAAAAGATTATAAATTAATTAAATTTTGTAGGAGAATTAAATATAAAATATTTTAAAATATTGTGATGATATTAATACCTGATCTTAGTTTACTCTTTAAATTGGCCATTTAATTTTATAAAACCTGTTGAAGAATTTTGAGACCTATCCTGAGATAAATTCTTAACTAGTAGATATCACATGAATCCTTAAGTTAATCGAAGGCTTTAAGTAGATTATTTAAGGTGAAGTGCAAATAAATAAGAAGATATTATTTATTGGGCGTAGAATTAATTAGTTTTTAGAGTGACAGACTAAATTCTAATAATTTAGTTTATAGAAAGGTAACGGGTCACTGGTAGGGCCGACTATAGCCACCCTTGGACATCTAGTAGTGCGAGCCTAGATTAACCCATTCTACTAATAACACATCTTGAGCCTAACTATAGATTAGTCAATGTTCTTTGCACCTGGACCAAAGGGTAAAGAATAGGAATGCTTCTATTTGACACAATATTATAATCTTAATTCCCTACAAAAGATAATTAATCTATAATTCTTGGATTAGTTGAAAAATGAGAAAATCATTTTTATAGTTGCATTAAATTATCGCTTACTTTACTTTCCTCGCTTATTGCTTACTTTCTTTTAGTAAAAGTTATTAGCTAATTAAATTTATATATATATATATATATATATATATATATATATATATATATATATATATATATATATATATAAAGTATATATAATTTGCTTAAGAAAATTTCAAAATATTGTTTTTATATATTTTTACTTTTTGTTTTTATTATCCCTGTGAGATCGATAACCAATACTCCACTAGAGCCCTGTATTACTTGAACGATGCGTATACTTGCATTTAAAATTGTGACTTTTACAATAATTAAATCTAATAAAATTATAAAAGTAAAACTCGCACATTAAGTTTTTGAAGCCATTTGCCAAGAATTAAATCTTTTAAAAAGTGGTATCAATATCTTGTATTTTAAAGCTTAATTAAAGTCGCATTGCATCAAGTTTTTGGCGCCGTCGCTGGGGATAAGATAAAGTAAAAAGTAAAAGTAAAAAAAAAAACAAAAATAACAAAAACATAAAAACAAAACAAAATTATAATCTTTAAATTTTTATGCGTAGTTCTAGATCTGAAGGATTACTACCTTTTGATCCTGAATTAGAAAGAATAATTAAAAGAATTAAAAAAGAAAACAAATTTCAAAACATAAAAAAATGGCTAACTTACATAACAATAATCAAAATCCAATCGAAATTAATGAACAAAATATTTATAAACCATTAAGGGAATATGCAAACCCTACAGCTGATGAACTTCATGTTAGTATACAAATTCCAGCTGTAGATGCTAAGTCTTTTAAGCTTAAACCTTCTATTATTCAAATAGTTCAAAACAATCAATTTGGAGGAACACCTAATGAGGATTCAAATTTACACCTTGCTAGTTTTTGAGAACTTTGTGCTACCTTTAAATATAATAATGTTTCTGATGATGCAATTAGGTTTAGACTCTTTCTTTTTTCCTTAAAAGATAAACCAAAGATGTGGCTTAATTCATTAGCAACTTGTTCTATTAAAACATGGGTAGTTATGGCACAAAAATTCCTTGCTAAATATTTTCTTCCTTCTAAAACTGCTAAATTGAGAAATGATATTACTTCATTTACACAATTTGATGGAGAAACAATTTATGAAGCTTGGGAAAGATTTAAAGAACTATTAAGAAAATGTCCTCATCATGCTTTACCTGATTGGTTAATTATTCAAACATTTTATAATGGACTTATTGGATCACTTAGATAAATTATTGATGCTGCTACTGGTGGTTCTTTAATGGCTAAGACATTTGAAGAAGCCTACACCTTAATTGAAGAAATGGCTAACAACAATTTTCAATGGCCTTCTGAAAGGGTTAATCCTAAAAGAATGGCCAGTATTCATGATAATGAAGCCTTTTCTATTTTAGCTTCACAAGTGGCTGTGATATCTAAGAAATTAGATAATTTTGCTATTAATATATCGCATGTGAATAATGAAAATGCTACAAATTCTGATGATTCTCAAATAATGGAAACTTTGCAAGCTATTGCTAGTAAAACTAATAATCCTTATTCTAATTATTATAATCCTGGTTAGAAAAATCATCCTAATTTTAATTGGAGTAATGATAATCAAACCAATCCAAATTGGAACAATCAAGGAAATTCAAACTATAGACCAACTTATCCTCCTGGTTATAACAATCAGTAGAAAAAGTTGGTTGTAGAAGAATTGATCTTACAACCTAGCAATCAGTTACAAAGTCAACACACTGCTATTCGTAATATTGAGAATCAGATGGGTCAAATTGCTAATTTCATTAATTATAGACCTCAAGGAACACTGCCAAGCAATGTCGAAATTAATCCTAAAGGATCTAGAAAAGAACATGAACAAGCAAAAGCTATACAACTTAGAAGTGGAAAGGAATTAATAGAGAAAACACGGAATGAGATTGAAAAAGAGAAAGAAGTTGAAGAGATTGAAAAACCTAAAGATACCCTTTCTCCAAGTAAAGATCATACTGTTGTACCTATTGAAGTGGAAGTTGAAAGACCACCACCACCTTTTCCTCAAAGACTTAAATAGCAGAAGCTTGACCATCAATTTTCTAAGTTCTTTAAAATTTTTAAGAAACTTACCATCAACATTCCTTTTGCTGGAGCTTTGGAGCAAATGCCAAGGTATGCAAAACTTATGAAGGATATTTTAAGTAAGAAGAGAAAATTTGAAGCTTATGAAACTGTTGCATTAAGTGAAGAATGTAGTGCAATTATCCAGAAGAAATTACCTCAGAAACTTAAAGATCATGGAAGTTTCACTATACCATGTGCTGTTGGAGAAAAATTTTGTGGAAAAGTCTTATGTGATTTAGGAGCTAGTATTAATCTCATGTCATTTTCAATCTTTCGAAGGTTAGATTTAGGAGAGATCTCTCCTACCACTGTAACTCTTCAGTTAGCTGATCGATCGATCGCTTATCCTAAAGGGGTTATAGAGGATGTGCTTGTTAAGGTAGATAAATTCATCTTCCCAGTAGATTTCATTGTTCTAGATATGAAAGAAGATAAAGAAATACCTATCATTTTAGGAAGACCTTTTTTAGCTACCGGTCGAGCAATGATTGATGTGCAAAAAGGAGAATTAACAATGAGAGTTAATGATCAAGAGATAACATTCAATGTTCTAAAATTAATGAGGTATCTTGAAAAAGAAAAATGCTATCAAATGAATATTTTTTATTATATGATTGAAAAACATTACCAAGAAAGATGTAAGGTCATTTTTGATAATAAAAACAAAGAATCTATGTTATATGATGAGTTATTAAATGAAGAGAATTTATCTGAAGAAGCTCATTATATTCATGAAAATTGAGAAATTTTAGACACAACTACAAATGAGATATTATTACCCTCAATTGAAAAAGCCCCTGAACTGGAATTAAAAATGTTACCTGCGCATTTAAAGTATGCATTTCTCGGAGATTCATTAACTTTACCTGTAATTATATCTTCAGAACTAAGCAAAGATCAAGAAGAAAAATTAATTAGAGTTCTGAAGAATTATAAGAAAGCTTTTGGTTGGACTATTGCAGATATAAAAGGAATAAGTCCTTCAATCTGTATGCATAAAATTTTAATGGAAGAAAATTGTAAACCCACTATTGAACCCCAAAGAAGATTAAATCCAATTATGAAAGAGGTTGTTAAGAAAGAAATTTTGAAATGGTTAGATGCTGGAATTATTTATCCTATTTCGGATAGTCAATGGGTAAGTGTTATTCATTGTGTTCCGAAGAAAGGAGGATTAACTGTCATTGTTAATGCAAAAAATGAAATAATCCCAACAAGACAAGTTACAGGATGGTGAATTTGCATTGATTATCGAAAATTAAACAACGCCACTAGAAAGGATCATTTTTCTTTACCTTTCTTGGATCAAATGTTGGATAAACTTCTTAGACATTCATATTTTTGTTTTCTAGATGGATATTCTGGTTATCATCAATTACATGTTGCTCCTGAGGTTCAAGAAAAGACAACATTTAGTAGTCCTTATGGAACATTTGTCTTTAGAAGAATGCCTTCCGGTTTATGTAATGCACCTGCAACTTTTTAAAGATGTATGATGTTAATATTTTGTGATTTGATTGATAAAGGAATTGAAGTATTCATGGACGATTTTTCAGTTTTTGGAACTTCTTTTGAATCTTGCTTGGAAAATATAACGAAAATTTTGAAGAGATGTGAAGAAACAAATTTAGTTCTAAACTGGGAAAAATGTCAATTTATGGTTACAGAAGACATTATATTTGCACATAAAGTTTCACAGATAGGGATGGAAGTTGATCAAGTAAAAGTAAAAATTATTGCTAAATTACAACCACCTACTACCGTTACTGATGTAAGAAGTTTTTTTTGTCATGCTGGATTGTATAGGAGATATATAAAGGATTTTTCTAAAATTGCTAAACCTCTTTGCCATTTATTAGAAAAAGAAACTAAATTTGAATTCAATGAAGATTTTCTGAATGCTTTCAATATTCTGAAAGAAAAGTTAATCACTGCACCTGTCATTGTTGCACCTGATTGGAATAAACTTTTTGAATTAATGTGTGATGCAAGTGATTATGCAATCGAAGCTGTATTAGGACAAAAGTACTACGCTAGCAAAACTCTTAATGAAACTCAAATAAATTACACTACTACTGAAAAAGAGCTGTTAGCAATAGTATATGCCTTTGATAAATTTAGACCATATCTTCTTGGAACTAAATGTATCGTACACACTTATCATTCTGCTATTAAGTATTTAATATCTAAAAAGGATACTAAACTTAGATTGATCAGATGGGTTTTACTTTTGCAAGAATTTAATTTTGAAATAGTAAACAGAAGAGGGACTGACAACAAAATTGTTGATCATTTATCAAGAATAAAAAACAATAATGAGAAGATTTATGAAGAAATTATAAATGAAAAATTCCTGGATGAGCAATTATATGTCATTCAAGGATTACAAAAATTCCTGCAGATATAGTTAACTACTCGGTTAGCAATATTTTACCATATGGGATGAATAGTAAATATATTAAGAAATTCAAGAATGATTGTAAATCATATATTTGGGAAGATCCTCATTTATTTAAAATAGAAAGAGATTCTGTGATTCGAAGATGTGTACCTTATGAAAAAACTTTTGCTATTATTCAAAAATGTCACGATTTTGAATTTGGAGGACACTTTGGAGTGGATAAAACTGTATTTAAAATTTTAAATTCTGAATTTTATTGGCCTACTTTATTTAAAGATGTTGGACATTATGTGAAAGCTTGTGATCGATGTCAAAGAATGGGAAATATATCCATAAAAGATGAAATGCTTCTAAATTTTATACTAGAAATTGAAATTTTTGATGCATGGGGTTTAGACTTTATGGGACATTTCGTACCTTCATCTGAAAAGATTTATATTTTATTAGCAGTTGATTATGTTTCAAAGTGAATCGAAGCTGTAGATTTATCGAACTGTGATTCCAAAAGTGTTTCAAAATTTTTAAAGAAAATGATTTTACAAGATTTGGAATGCCTAGGATAATTATCACAGATGGGGGAAGTCATTTCAGAAATATAAGAATTCAATCATTGCTGGAAAAATTCCGAATTAAGCATAGAATTGCAACTGCTTATCATCCTCAAACAAGTGGAATGACTGAAGTATCAAACAGAGAAATTAAAAGAAAATTAGAAAAGACTGTTAATCCTAAAAGAACTGACTGGGTTTATAGACTTGATTCTTCATTATGGGCTTATAGATCAGCTTATAAGACACCTATCGGAATGTCACCTTATTGGTTAATTTATGGTAAACATTGTCACTTACCCATTGAACTGGAGTATAAAGCTTATTGGGTGATAAAAGAGTTCAATTATAATTTGAATACTGTAGGAGAAAAACGATTATTACAACTTAATGAAATGGAAGAGATAAGAAATGAATCTTATGAAAATGCAAAAATTTATAAGGATAGAATAAAGAAATTACATGACAAAATGATTTCAAGGAAAATATTCGAGCCTGAACAAGAAGTATTATTATTTAATGCTCGTTTAAAACTTTTTCCTGGAAAATTAAAATCTAAATGGATGGGATCGTTTATAATTGAGAAAGTATACCCTTATGGAGCTATGGATATTAAAGATCCCAAAACTAGAAAAATATTTAAAGTTAACAGATTAAGATTGAAGCTTTATATGGGAAAAATGAAATTAAATTACAAAGAGGCTTATGAACTGAGTCTACCCGATTAATTCAATTAATTAGGTCGGACTGAAGACGTTAAACCAAGCGCTTTGTGGGAGGCAACCCATATTTATTAGTTTGAGTTTAATTATCGTTGTAAGGTTATGCCTTGGTTTTGACTAAATTTGTATATAACTTTTGGAAAAAGAAGGCTAACAAGTCTGTATTGGCTTAAGCTAAACATTTTTCTTAAAGTATATAGAAATTGGACTTGGACCATTCCATGACAAATGTGAGTAAAAAGGAGATCAAGTTAACCTTCATTTGTGATTGTTTGTGATTTGAATTTTTCATAATTATGTTTGTGTGTGGATCATATTCATTTATTAGACCTATTTTTATGACCGAAACTTTGCAAAATTTGACGATAGGCGAATCGGAGTCGATCAAGGTTCCGGCGCCTAGGCGCCAAAAGTTGGCGCCTAAGAGCCAGAATAACTGGCATATCGATGAATCCGGTGCCTAGGCGCCAGATTCCGGTGCCTAAGCACCGCGGTTACAGATCGTGGAAAAACCGAATTTCTTCAGGTTTTCACATGAAATCTCTTTATTTATAGTCTATTTTTCATCCCCAATCCCATATACACACTAATTTCAACCAGAGCAATTCATTTTGTAGGAGTTAGGATGGATTTGGAGGCCATGGATAGAGGAAATCATGGAAATGAGGTAAGAGACAAATCTCTTAAAGATCCTCAGCCTTATTTTAATGGTTTTATTGTTGTTAGTTTGGAGAAAATGTTTAGTCGAATGGATAAGATTGAAGCGAAAATTCAAAGTATTGGTAATCATCTCCATGAGATGTACCACCAATACGAACACTTGGAATGGCAAACCAAACTTCAATCTGATCACATGACTGCCTATCAAGACGCTCAAGTAGAAATGTACGCGAAGAACAAATGGATTGATGAAAAGACGGCTTTCGAATTTCTAAGGGCGTTGGTGTTCTATCCCTTCGGTCCTAGTGAACTTCATTGCGAAAGAGATGGAAATTGAAGATCAGTGTTAAATAGATTATATGTGTGTTTTAGGTGTGATTGAGTCTTGTTTTAGTGTGTTGAATATCAAATGTGTGTATTTGCTTAAATTGTTCAATGTGTGTTGTTGGATTTGAATGTTTGCTTTAATATGTTGTTGATTGTGTTATTTATAAAATGATGAACCTTGATACAAGTCTTGTACTGAAGATTGTTGAATTTGGAATGGATATTAGGATTTTGAATTGAAGAATTTGGATACATTTATGTGGATCTATGCTTTTATTTTAAATTGATTGTGAAAATATTTGGAGGTTATGAAATTGATTAATACTCTCATAAGAGTAATTAGGAGTAGAAATTGATAAGAATTGGTGGAAAATATTTAATTTAAATCGAATTTTTGGAAAGGCGAGTCTGGCGCCTAGGCGCCGGTTCGGCCTGAACCTGAAAACTCATCTTCTTAAACCCTCCCAAGCCATTTTTGATGCCTAAGCTTCCTTCTCCACAGTATTTCGTGAAAATATAACCTAGAGATCCCATTTAGTGCCGGATTTTCAAGTTTTTTGGCTTGAGATCACCCGATTTATTCATCTCGAGGTCAGATCTACATTCTAAACTTATTATTTTTTATTTTTACCATGGATTTTGCTCTCATTAAGAAAAACCAAAATTTTGAGAAAATTTTTTATTTTTTATGATCAAATTCATGGGTGTTTAAGCTATTTCAAGTTTGAAAAGCTTAAATTAGTTTATTTTCCTAGATCCGTTGAATTTATTTCGTGTTTTTCTTTCACGTTTAGATGGCACCCAAATCTAAGAGAGGAAAGGAACGAGAAAACTTTGATCGTAGCAAGTTCATCACTACTGCTGCATACTTCCGATATAATGATTTTGCTATGACTTGAAAGTTTATCTCAGAGCAAAGTTTCTATAATCCTGGAGGAAGAATTGAGGAGACAATTGTTGCACTCAACTGGCAACGATTTTGCTATTTCACTGTTGTTGTCGTTATCCCGGTGGTTAGAGAGTTTTATGCTAATTTCGTGGATGCGGAGGAATACGAGATTTTTGTTTGGGGAGTTGGAGTAGCATTCACTCCTGAACGTATCAACATTTTCTATGGCCTGCCACCAAACATTGAGTGTTATTACTTAGGTTTATCTCCATCTGAGGAAGATTTGGACATGATCATTGCCTACCTAACTGATAGTACTGGAGCTTGGAATACTCGAAATGGAAAATGGGTAAATTTTTTTATCTTCTAAGATTAAGGTGTTTCCAAGGCATGGCACTACATTATTTCTGCTCGTCTCCTTCCATCCAATCATCTAAGTGAAGTTACCAGAGATAGAGCTATTCTAAACTACTGCATTCAAGAGAGGAAGTCTATTGATGTAGGGAGCATTATTTATGATTCTATGGAGGCTACTGCTCGTTCTAGCACATCTATTGGACTTGGTTTTCCATCACTGATCTATTCTCTTTGTCAAAGTGCTGGAGTAGCTGCTAAGCTTTCTGAAGAAAATCTTAAGTTAAAGAAGCCTATAGGAAGAGAGAGTGTCAACATTTATGACCGACTGCGAGGTAAGAGTTCTACTGAACCTAATGGTTCATTACCTACTTCAGGTAGAGCTTCTACTTCTAGACCATCTACTTCTGCTGAGCCATCATCTACATTTTGGGAAACCATGCATGATCAGTTCATAGAGAAGCAGCATGAGTTATTCTTAACTCACTGCAGAGTAGATACCATAGACAAGAAGATTGATCATTTTTCTGAGTATACACAAAGAAAGAGTGATTTTGATGTTGAATATTTAGAGTCGTTAGTGAGATTTCTGAAGGGTGAGCATCATGTTCAATTCCCTACTTGTCCCAGTTTTTCACCCTATGTTGATCCTAAGGATATGGAGTTCTCTTTTGGTGATGATGAAGATGAAGCTACATACAGTGATTAGTAGCTTGTTTATCTCTAGAGATTGTTGATTCTGTTTTTAGAGTATTATCTTATTTTTTGTGATGTTATTTATTGATGTTATTTGTGAACGTTTTATGTTAAAACTATTTTTAGATTATCTGATGTGTGTTTAAGACTGAGATGTGAATGAATTTCTATAGAAGTTTATTTCTGTTTCAACCTACTGTTTAGTGATCATGAATAGATTTAGATGTTCTAAAATAAATTTTTTTTTAGAAATTAACTCCTGCTCTGCAAAACTTTTCTATATATGCTTATTCATTTCTGTTATATTCATATTGAAGCATGTGTAGAAGTAGAGTATAGTTTTTTCTTACTACGTCATTGGTATACTTAGATTAATTCCTGTTTATTTCTTTCTCTCATGCTTTAGAAAATTTCATAATTCATATTTATACTAAAGCTGAAGTTTGGGGGAGGGAAAATATTTATCAAATTTAAATATTATTTTTCCTTGAAGAACTAATATTTTCTTTAAAAATATATTAACATAACATAAGGAATGACAAATCTATTTAAGAATACCTAAATTTTTGAATTTATAAATAATTTAGTAAACTTAACTAAAACTTCAAAAATTTTGGTTGATATTAAGAATAGAATTATTTAGCTTAAAGAATAATAAGATGAAAATTTTTCTATTTATAGTAAAGAGAATTGTATTTTTGAAATACTAAGGAATCAATATTATTGCTTGAAAAAGAAAAGATTGAAATAAGTTTGGAAAAATATTAATGTCATATTTATTAAGTAAAAATGTATAAGTTTTTGAAAATAAGTTAAGAATAGTGAAGTTCAAAATCATTAACAGGCTATCCAAAAATAGTAATCCTCACTTAAAAAAAAAAGAAGAAAAAAAGGGTAAGGAGAAACGTGAGGAAATGCCTAATTAAAAATTGGCTTCACTTGAATTATCTTATAATAAGAAAACTGATTACATTTTTAACTTAATTTCTATGTACATATATTTTTACTAGAAAAATATTTCATGAAAATTTTTTTCTTGTAAATATTCTATGTGACCTTGATATGATAAACTACAATTATTCTTGAAATAAATGAAAAATTGGAAGTCTTATGATTTGATAGTTAAATGTTCTTTAATTCTTAAAATTAAACTTAATTAGTGAAATTTGGTTAATGATTTGCTAAAGTTTTTTATAAAACCAAAAACTATAAGGAATCTTAAATATTTTAACTTCACTCCAAATGTTATTTATTTTATGTAATTAAAAGGGTTACTTAAGGACAAGTAACGTTTAAGTTTGGGGGAATTTGATCCACTTAAAAAATACCCATTTTTATGCCTTATTTATGATTTAATTCTTAAGGATATTATGCTTTAATGAAAGGTATTTTCATGTTTTTGGATGTAGATGATTAAAAAGAGCCCAAGAAGGAAAAAAAAGACCAAAAAGGAGCAAAAATGGAGCTTATGGAGCAATTTTTGGAATTATTGGTCTGGCGCCTAGGCACCAGAGTCCGGCGCCTAGGCACCAGAGTCCGGCGCCTAAGCGCCAGTTCGATACAGACGCTGTTAAGTTTTTTGATGAATTTGGGCAGTTATTTTGACGGTGTTAAGCGGTTATTGGAGCTTCTAGAAGACTAGAAGTTACTCCTAATATATAGGACATGTGATACAATGTATTTGGACACAAGGAAAGGGTCTGGATCGCGAAGAGGTGTGACCCAAAGTGAAGAGATACGAACGACCTAGTCACGGAGTCCGGCGCCTAGGCGCAACGGTTACCTTCTAGAAGATACATTGAATTTGGACGAATTTTGAAGAGGTATCTTAAGCAACCCCTGGTCAAATTCAGAGCTCTATAAATAGGAGCCCATTCTACAGAGAAAATCACACCAAACCCCCTAGTACACATACCCATTTTAGCCTATTCTAGTTTAATTTAGTCTCTTCCATACTTAGGGTGTCCCTTTATTTTGTATCTAGTGACTTTATTTTGAGTGTGTAATTGTTGTTGGAGTCTTTCATCATTGTGTTGGAGTCAGTAGAAGTCAGGGGAGCTCTTGAAGGAACACTTCAGATAAGTATTTGTACTTTGGTTCAAAGTTTCATAAATATGTTTTGTTGTGTTATTTTAATGAGTTCTAAGTAGTTAGTTATCTTTCTCCTTTCAACTATAAAAAGATTATAAATTAATTAAATTTCGTAGGAGAATTAAATATAAAATATTTTAAAATATTGTGATGATATTAATACCTGATCTTAGTTTACTTTTTAAATTGGTCATTTAATTTGTTAAATCCTGTTGAAGAATTTGAAGACCTATCCGGAGATAAATTCTTAACTAGTAGATATCACATGAATCCTTAACGTAATGGAAGGCTTTACGCGGATTATTTAAGGTGAAGTATAAATAAATAAGAAGATGTTATTTATTGGGCATAGAATTAATTAGTTTTTAGAGTGACAGACTAAATTATAATAATTTAGTTTATAGAAAAGTAACGGGTAACTGGTAGGGCTGACCATAGTCACCTTTGGACATCTAATAGTGTGAGCCTATATTAACCCATTCTACTAATAACACATCCTGAGCTTAACTATAGATTAGTCAATATTCTTTGCACCTGGACCAAAGGGTAAAGAATAGGAATGCTTCTATTTGACACAATACTATAATCTTAATTCTCTACAAAAGATAATTAATCTATAATTCTTGGATTAGTTGAAAAAGGAGAAAGTCGTTTTTATAATTGCATTAAATTACTGCTTACTTTACTTTCCTACTTATTGCTTACTTTCTTTTAGTAAAAGTTATTAGTTAATTAAATTTGAATATATATATATAAAAAAGTATATATAATTTGCTTAAAAAAATTTCAAAATATTGTTTTTATATATTTTTACTTTTTGTTTTTATTATCCCTGTGGGATCGATAACCAGGACTCCACTAGAGCCCTGTATTACTTGAACGATACGTATACTTGCGTTTAAAATTATGACTTTTACAATAATTAAATCTAATAAAATTATAAAAGTAAACCTCGCACATCAAGTTTTTGAAGTCATTTGTCAGGAATTAATCTTCTAAAAAGTAGTATAAAAATCTCGTATTTTAAAGCTTAATTAAAGTCGCATCGCATCATCGACCGGAAGTAATGTTGTCATTGTACTTTGTGTGTCAAGAATTTTCTTTCAAAATGGCTTCCACACTCTCCAGAGTGTACCTCTTGGAGGATAACACCTGCCTCATTTTTTTAATTTAGGCTTCTCAAGCATAATTACGTGGATGACCTGTAGAAAAATTTCCACTCATTCATGAGATACTACACAGCTTTAATCTTGAACATCCAATGGTCAATGACATCTTCTAATATCTTTTCAGTCTCAAGATATTGTATATAAGGATCCGTCTAACTTTTTCATCTTTTGGTCTCCAATTTTATTTTGTTGAGTTTCTTCATTGGTCTGCTGCACTAGTCTTTAGTGCATTCCCTCCCCCAAATAATTCAACTTGGATAGGAGGTTGGCTAATTGGTTTTCATTTAGGTAAATTTGCTAGATTTTAAAGCCTTTAAACTTTCTGATCTTTGTTTTTTTTTTTTTATTCAAGTATATGTTGACCTCATTTTTAGTCAACCTTCTTTCCCTTGATTGAAGTTTTGTTAGACTTCACTTGAGCTCAATCTTAACTAAGCCTTGAAATTATTGATTTGATTATAAAGATTATTGTAATGCTTAAAAACTCTTTTTAAAAGTTTCATGAAATTTATTATCACTAATAAAAATCATGCAAACTAATCTATGATCAGTTGAAATAATTTTTATGTAAAGTTGTGCACTCTGGGTTCATATGCATGAAAATGAGCTTATGTAAAAAATTGTTGACGAGCCATTATTTTTTAAAATGTTCTTCACCATTTTGTCCATATCATCAAAATACTTCAAATATGTCTTTTGGTGCTCAATTTTGACCCTATTTGGACACCTTTTGAGCAAACGATAATCAATACAATGAAAATGATAATTAGGAAAAAATATAATTTGACCATAACTCATTTAAAAAGATTTCAAATTGACTCTAATCTTCAACAAAAATTGTTTTAAACTTTAAAATACATCGTTTGGAACAAAAAAGACCAATAAAATTTTTAGCCAAAATTTTTCATTCACTCTCCTTGGGTTGGGATCACTTTGACCAGTTATATCTCTCTATAGAGTTTAAATTAGCTAAAACCGATTGTACCATTAAAATCACTGAATTTTTCTTTATCAATTTGACTAAAGTTAATTTTTTTTGTTAAATTCAACTTCCCAACAACCACAACCACATGACTAGCCAAATTCGGAACTTCAAATGGTCATAACTTTGGCTACACAACTTTGTTTTAAAATCATTTACATCCTTGTATTCCTTATTTCATCATCTTCAAAATGGTATATAATTACAAAAAAGCCATTATCTATTTATTAATTATATATATATATATATATATATATATATATATATATATATATATATACAACAACAACAACAACAAAGCCTTAATCCCACTAAGTGGGGTCAGCTACATGAATCCTTTTTCTCCATTGCGTCCTATTTAGTGTCAAATTTTCATTTAATTCTAATAGATTAAGATCATTTTTTATGCAATAAGCCCAAGTTTTTCTAGGTCTCGCCTCTCGCCTTTCTTAACATAAGTTGTATTTAAAACATCTACTCTCCTAATCGGATCATCGAGGTGGTCGACGTTTAATGTGACCAAACCATCTAAGGCGACTCTCTCTAATTTTATCCATCACCGGTGCAACTCCAACCCTATTACGGATATATTCATTTCGCATTTTGTCTCTAAGTGTAAAGCCACTCATCCATCTAATCATTCTCATCTCGGCAACACTTAACTTAACATTATGCTTTTCTTTTAAAGGCCAACATTCAGCACCATAGAGCATTGAAGGTCTCACCACCATCTTATAAAATTTTCCTTTCGGTCTAAGCGGTACTTTTCTATCACACAATAGGTCGGACGCATTCCTCCACTTCAACCAACCAACCTGAATTCTACTATTAACATCCCCATCTATATCACCATCGCTTTGAACAATGGACCCGAGATATCTAAATCGTTCACACCTTTTAATAATTTGATCACCCAAAGTTACACTTCGTCACTAGACCTACTATTACTAAAATTACATTCCATGTATTCGGTTTTAGTTCTACTCAAACGAAGACCTTTAGACTCCAATGTAGACCTCCATAATTCAAGTTTTTCCTGGACTTTTTCTCTTGTCTTATCCACCAGGAGGATATCATCAGCAAAAAGCATACACCAAGGTACATCCTCTTGTAAATGGCCGGTAAGACCATCCATAAATAAAGCAAAAAGATATGGGCTTAAAGCCGATCCTTGATGTAAACCAACGAAATAGTAAAATACTTGGTCAATCCTCCTTCAGTTCGAACACATGTAACGGCTCTAGCATACATATCTTTAATGACTTGAATATAAGTCAAATCAACACCTTTCTTCTCGAGGACTCTCCAAAGAACATCTCTAGGAACCTTATCGTAAGCTTTTTCTAAATCAATAAAAATCAAATGTAGATCCTCCTTATTATCTCTATACCTCTCCATCAAACCTCTTAATAAATGTATAGCTTCCATGGTAGACCTGTCCGGCATAAATCCAAATTGATTATGAGAAATCTTCGTAATACGTCTTAACCTATGTTCAATTACCCTCTCCCATAACTTTAAAGTATGACACATCAATTTAATTCCTCTATAATTTGCACACTCTTGTGCATCTCCTTTATTCTTAAAAATGGGGACCAAAATGCTCTTTCCCTGAAAACACCCCAATCCCAGCTCTATGGTCAGAGAAACTACTATCAGTATTAATGTTAATAAAAGGGAAAATAGGCCTGTTCCAAACAACTTTAATGACTTGGAATCGGTGTGGGCATTGTGGTTGGTTTGTATTGCAGATACTAGGGAACTTCTTATGTTGAATCGACTTGAGAAGAAATGACATACAATTGGTTGCCACCATCAAGGCAGTAGTGGGCAGGTTCTCAAATTTGCACTAGTTTCTTGCCATTCAAATGAACCATGCCAGGATGAAAGGAATAAAACCAATATTAGCTTGTGCCAGCTGCTCCATCAAATAGTTAACTGACCACTACATTAGGATTGTGTTGATCTCCAGACATTTGATGACATCAGTCCAGACACTTTGTGAGAATGAGCACTCAAAGAAAAATTGGGCATAAGAGTCTTCAGCTTGGGTACAAAGCTAGCACCAGAAAGGGCCTCTAACCCCTTTAAACTTGAGGATATCATCAGTGGGCAATAGATTATGAAATATTCTCCATCCCAGAAAAGAAATAGAGGGTGTGAGGAATTTTTTCCAAATACAAACACCCCAAGGGTAGGAGCCCGTTGGTATAGTTTATAATATATTGCTTGGGAGAAGCTTTGTGTTTTATAGGCATGTAAATCAATGCAGTCTTTCTTGGTTCTATTAAAAGGCGGGCTTGATATGTTTGCAGCAGAGATATGAGTCAATAAAGACTTCAGAGAATCAATGGACCAACTATTCTCCTCCCACCAGTCTGCCACCATCAAATTGGGGTTGAGATGATCATCACATGACTGCAGCATGTCATCAGGAAATCATTTATCTAACCAGAAACTTAGGTTGCCACTTCCTAGATCCTACAAGAAAAGATGTTCTTCCTGTTGCCTACCCTTTAATAGCCTGACCCAGATTTAGAGTCCCTCAACTTTTTGGAAACCAAGTTAGGATGAATCCCCTTGTAATATTTACCCATCATTAATTTAGCTCATAAAGAGTCTTACTACCTGAATTTGATTCAAATCATGCAAATATTGATGTGTTGAAGCTATTTTAATCCTATGAACCCAAGTCCTCCAGCCACAATAGGTCTTGCAACTTTCTGCCAACTTAAGCTAGTGTTATAATAAATGAAAAATTTATTGCATAATTATGAGATAAATAATTAGAAATCACTTGATACAAAAAAATGTCATTTTTAAATATTTTTAATAATTTAACTAAACTCCTGAAGTCGATATATTATTAGTATAGTTTATATTAATTATTTTTTAAACAAACCGACACACGAGCTAACGAGTTGGGTCGGGATTGACTTAAGGCTAGCTCGTTAGCTCATCGAGCTCATTTTATGAGCCATTTATAGAGTCGAGCCCGAAATGACTCACAAGAGATATACCCCCATATATATATATATATATATATATATATATATATATATATATATATATATATATATATATATGTTGGTTAACGGCTCCTCTTATGGTTTCTTTTCTGCACAAAGGGGAATAAAACAGGGTGATCCCCTTTCCCCTATCATTTTCATATTGGCATTTGACTATCTATCTAGGATGCTGGAGCACTATCAAGCTCACCACATTCACATAAGATATACACACAGAGCTCACTACACTGTTTCACACCTTGCTTATGCTGATGATATAATTGTATTCTCTAAAGCCTCTAAGCCTTCTATTAAGAAACTTATGCATGTATTGACTCAATTTGAAACATTATCTGGACTTACCTTTAACAAAGATAAATGTCATATTTATTTTAGTAAACACTTATCTCACACACACACACAAGCTGGGCCACTAATTATACTGATTTCAAAATCGCCTGGCTACCTCTTAAATATCTTGGTGTTAATTTAATAAGAGGTAAATGTAAACAAATTCAAATGGATGATGTTATGGATAAGGTTCAAGGAAGAATTATGGATTGGAAAAATCATTTTCTTTCCAATGGGGGTCGTTTAACACTCTTAGCTGTTGTGTTACATAGCATTCCTTTATATGCTCTACAAGTTTTCAATGCCAAAAAGAGCTCTCTTAAACTGCTTGAAGGCATTTTTAGCTGTTTTCTTTGGGAAGGTGGTGGTGCTAAGAGGCACTGGCTCTCTTGGAAGAAGCTTTGTAAGCCCAAATATGCTGGGGGTTTAGGTTTCAAAGCTCTTCCTCACACTGTGGAAATTAATATGTGTAAACTCTGGTTTAAATTCAGGCAGGGTGAGTCCCTGTGGGCTGCTTTCATGCATTCTAAATACTGCTCCCATGTACATCCCTCCACTGTTATTTGGAAGGTTGGGGACTCTAAGATATGGAAGGTCATTCTTAATGCTAGAACTTTAGCTGCTGATCTCTTATTTTGGGATTTAGGAGATGGTAAAATTTCTTTTTGGAATGACTGCTGGGGAATGCCTCTGTTGGATCATATTCCCCATCCTCCTAACCTGACTAGCACCTTAGTGGCTGATTGTTGGTTAGATGGCCACTGGGACTTTTCAGAACTCTGTCAACTTGTGGGAAATGATGTTGCTAGGCATATAAACCAGATCCCCATTCAGCAAGCACAAAGAGATAAACCTGTCTGGAGGAAGCCTTCCTCTATGTCTGTGAGTAAATACATTTATAACTCTATCACTACTCATACCACATGGCACTGGAAAAAAATTTTCTGGCAACCCCTGTTCACACCATCAATTTCTTTTTTCTTTGGCGTTTATTTTCATCATTACTGCCACTGGATGATATTTTAAAGCTTAAAGGGCTAAGGTTAGCTTTTGTTTGTCCTATGTGCAAGCAAGATGAAGAAACTTACTGTCACATTTTTTTCACCTGCACCTACACTAAGGCTATTTAGAGCATGCTTGCCACTGTTCTTAATGTGAACTGGCCTAATTGCTCTTCTATTAGCATTATCTTGAAGGTCTGGAGGAATGCCACAAATGCCATTAAATCCTTAACTCACTTTCCTCTAGTGGTTCTGTGGTTTGTGTGGATGGCAAGGAATGCTTTTAAGCACTCCTCTCAATTTCCAACACCTACTGTTACTTTTTCTAACATTTGGGCATACTATTAAAGAGTCATAAAATTATGCCCTCTTAACTCTGATTTTCCTAGCACGCGTGTGCCTGTTCTGGTTAGATGGCTCCCCCCTATACCTGGTTGGGTCAAAGCCAATATTGATGGCTGTTGGACCCCCACTTGCTCCGGTGCTGGTGGTTTGTTTAGGGATCATTTTGGTAAGTTAATATCCTATTTTTCTTCTCCTGTTGAAGCTGATACACCATTGTGTGCTGAAGGCTGGGCACTACTTCTTGCTCTCAAAATTGTTGTATGCTTTAAATTTACCCATCTGCATGTTGAAACTGACTCTGAGATGCTTTTAAAACTATTTCACAAGAATACCCCCTCCCCTGGTCACTCATTTACCTGTTTAGGCGTATCTGGAATGTTATTACCACCTCTTCTATGCAGGTCAAACTATCTTTTATCTACAGGGAAGACAACTCCCCTGCTGATTGGCTTGCTAAACACGCTTTTGATGCACCCACTGT